>VUYV01000063.1:2956605-2978565 GCA_008711295.1 Anarhynchus alexandrinus | reverse complement strand
TCACTACATGCCCCAGTAAAAAGTCCTTCCCCAGCTCTCCTGTAGGCCCCCTTTAGGTACTGAAAGGCCGCAATAAGATCTCCCCGGAGCCTTCTCTTCTCCGAGAAGAAGAGATCGGACTGCATCAGCGGACGACACTTCAGCGCTGCTCAGCAGATGCTGAGTGCGGGGACGCACAGTTTTACCAGGCGGTACTTGGGTTAGTCATACTCTCGGGCAGATCTGACTGCAGTATCAGAGGCTTCCTACTTGCAAAGCTTTGCCCCCGGGGCATTCCACGGCGTGTGTAGGCAGGGACGGGGCACGCCGCGGTGCGATAACCTGGGGCAGCCATAAAACCAGTGTCACGTAGCTGGGGAAAGCCATAGTGCCTCTCACAGTGGCAACAACCGCTGTGGCCAAACGCTGTGAGACCAGAGAGCGAAGTACCTAAAACGCTTTCCTCCCCTTGTCCTGCAGCGGCAGCAGTCGGTCGGTATGACGAGAAACCCTTAATTGCGTGTGATAAGGAGCACGAGGGTGCGAAGCTAATGCAACACAATGCAAACAATGCATTGGTGCAAACAATACAGAAGAATCGGTCTGTGTTAGGTGAGGCACAGGAACCAACGGTCGATTGCTAATCCACTAACAGTGTCGATTAATTGTTGTGCCTATAACACGTTTGATGCAGCGCTGTGGCTTTCCAGCACTCCTTTCAGACTATAAGGCTCCTCCTCTGCGCCAGAGGACTCGCCGACCAAATATACCGCCTAATTCCTCAGGAGAAAAGACCAAAGACAAAGGGCTTGGCAGGGTATAACGCACTCTTCCTGGAGAGCTCAGACACAGTAATACGTAAGGCACTTCTACCTGTGCCCATGAGGGACTGCGGTAAGTCCTATTTAATTCAATTAATGCGTTATACAAGTTTCATTACTTCATCTAGAACAGCTTGAAATAGTTTGGGTTCTGTCGCGTTTAATGCACTTCGCTATCAGTGCAGAATTATTTTTTTACGTAACTGAGAAACTGAGTACTCTACCAGTTGTTTCATGCCAGCGCGATTTTTTTCAGTTGAATTTAATTTTACTACACATCTTCACATCTCAGCCCTGGTGTTCTCAGATCCAGAACAGTTAAAAACCAGTGAAAGGCGTCCCTTCCATTCCTCTGTTTGTCTTATGCAACACATAGCATGACACATCATTAAAGCCAGGACATTTCAAATGTCTATAAAAACGACACAAACCGCTTGCCAAAATTCACATGATTTTTTCCTACTTTGCCAAATCACCGTTTCCAAACAAATCATATAGAATAGCCCCTCCAGAGCAAGCATGGCTAAGAAAAGGAGCGTTTAGGATACTTCCTACTCATTGATTTATTCCCCTGAAACTCAAACTCTTCACGTTTAAAGTTTTTTAACTTTTAATCTGAGGGGTTAGGCTCTCTAGTCGTACACGGCTATAGCACGGCAGCAAGTACGTTGGTTTGCTTCCTACCAATATTTCTAAATTCAAGTCTTAAGGCGCGAGTAAACTTCAAGTTCAAAAAATTAAAACCCCAAACCCACCACGCGCCAATCCCGAAGAACTAACATATTGCTGAACAAGATGTGCTGCTTGGCTCAGAAAGTGAGATTTGCTCTCCCTCTAGAGTTCTAGCGGCGTGCGCTGTAGCCTGGAAGAGTTCGCCAGTCAAGTTATTCTGCTGCTGCTGCCGGTTGCTATTCTTATTCATTCAAAAAAAGGTAGTGACCTTGAAAATAAATCTTTCCATCGAGTCCTATCACAAACGTTCCATCCAGCCTTGACCACCAGTCTAAGCTCCTCTCAGATACATCATAACACTTTCATATAATAGCTGCAAGCAAACTACTTACAGAAGTTCGTATTTATATTGTCTCGGTATTCAACGTCTTTAGGTGCATCTTTCCCTTCACTTTTGGCACTGCGATATAATCAAGAAGATTCACCCCGAACAGTCTAATAAAACCCTGCGCTGCTGTGAAAAAACTACCTGGATCAGTCTTTTGAACAACATGAGAATAAAAAGCATTTGCTTTGTGCTTATTCAAATATATAATGTGGAAGCAGATTAAAAAAAAAATCTCCAAGAAGAACAGATCTCCGGTAACAGACATCTGCTCTTTGTGCCGAGCAGAAAAGCCGTCTCCTCTCGGCCGTGGGGAAACGGGAGCTAACCTTTGAGTTCACGAAGCCGACAGCCAGGCGCTGCCCCGATCCCGGCAGTCGCGAAATGTCAAGGACAATCTCATTTCCATTTTGATGAATAATGCACAGAGCGACAAACACTTTGGCGTGTGCGTATACGGGAGTTCGGCCGCGAGATCTCAGTGGGTTGTGGGGAAAAGGAGACGCCAGAAAAAGAGACGACGTGAGTGCCGAGGACCCCGACGCCTTTGGACGCCTCAGTTATTTTATCTCCCTTTTTGTTAGAAGATAATGGGCTGAAATAACTAATGTGAGGACGTACCCATTTGATTTTCTTGTCCTTGCAGCTTTATCGCCCCTCCAGCGACGGAGGGGAGGCGTGACGTTGTGGGGCAGTGCATCGGCAGTGGCGATGCCGGAGATGCGGTGCTGGAGGCACCAGTCCAACGCCCAGCGCCGCGGGGAGCCCTCGCTCCAGACCCCCCCCTCAGCCTGACACTAAGAGCAAGAATAGATCCTCCCTGTCCCAAAAGGGGCGTGTGTAAATAACGAAACACAGCACGTCTTCTGAAGGCCAAACGTTCATTTGCATGCAGGAACTCAAGCTGGCAGTCCGCACAGAAGCTCCCGGCTGGGTCGTGTTCTGGCTTTCACAATTAGGCCAACCGCATCCTGGGCTGCATCAGCAGAAGTGTGGCCAGCAGGGCGAGGGGGGGAATCTGCCCCTCTGCNTTCCAGTCCCTAAAGGGGCTCCAGGAGAGCTGGGGAAGGACTTTTGACTGGGGCATGGAGTGATAGGACGAGGGGGAATGGCTTCAAACTGGAAGAGGGCAGGTTTAGATTGAACATGAGGAAGAAGTTTTTCACTGTGAGGGTGGTGAGGCACTGGCACAGGTTGCCCAGAGAGGGTGTTGAGGCCCCATCCCTGGAGGTGTTCAAGGCCAGGCTGGACGTGGCCTTGGGCAGCCTGGTGTGGTGGGAGGTGTCCCTGCCTATGGCAGGGGGGTTGGAACTCGAGGATCTTCAAGTTCCTTTCCAACCTCAACCATTCTATGATTCTATGATTATATACTGGGTAAAAAAAACCCAAAAAACAACAACAACAAAAAAAAAAATAACAGAAAAAGAAAAAAGAAATCTATGGAGCCAATATACCGAAGAAGAGGTATCACGCCTGTAATTTCTCAGTGTCTAGTGTACAGGTAAAACGGCACGCGAAGCCCAGAAAAACAGCCAGAGCTGTGCTCTCCTGTCTCTCTTTTTCCTTTGTTTGTACCTATTCTGCTCAATCGGAGAGGGAAGGGGCAGCAGCAGTGCAGGGTCAAGTGATCCCAAAAGGCACAGGATGGAAAAGAACTATAAGAGTAATTAAATGGATAAGTAACATGTGTCATTGCTGTCTCTCCTTTATACTACTTTAGTTCTGCTTAAAGGTGGGTAAGATGCAGTACCATTTGATGATGCAAGAGAGGAAAAAAAAAACAGGATTAATACAAGTTTACATCAGAGAGTAGTTTTATGATGCTTAAAACTCAATAGTTTATGGCAAACAGCAGTACCTCTCCTTTGTGAAAAGCCTGCTAACCCTCACCAAAGTGTGGGTACTCATTTAACACAAAAGTAATTTTCAGCCTTGTAGCATAGAATTTAAAGTATTAAAAGTATCACGTTTTGCCCTGAAGAAAATGTAGTTTGAAGAAGTCACGTTCTGGCGCGGAGGCCATGCTTTCAAAGTTTGGGGTTTTTTAAACCTTAAAAAGACTTACATACAGACCCATACCTTTTAAAATAAAGGATAATTTTAGGTGCATCAGAAGGAAACACAAAAGAAACTCCTCTTTCCTCATGGAGGTTTTTGGTTTCAGTGGAGGTTACAGCTGCACAGGGCCAAGTGCTGACTCCTCACAGCAAACGGCACCGAGCTCCGGCAGCGAACCCCTCCAGCTCTGCCCCTCGGCTGAGCAAGAGACCTCCCACCCCACGTATGACCAGAACCTAATGCCCACCAGAAACAGCGGCCACCGCTGCGAAGACCCGACCAATAAACTTTTGGCGTTACCTTTTCATGTACTCTCATTTCTGTGAACTTCTACTGCTATGGAAACCAGCGTGATGGCCATGATTGCTCGCTCCTCTGAAGGACGCTTCATCACAGCCTGTTGCACAGGGTCAACTGTCAAGATCCACAGGCTTTTCTTGATTCGATCAATCATCAAAATTTGATCAAATTATCTCTTCAAGTTGTTTATTCTTCGTTGCACACAACATAAAGTTGGCCTCAAATATCCCCCTATCCATTGGTGTCGCAATTAGATATGAAATCAAATACCCAACTCATATATAATGCAAAGACAGCGCGGGCACATGGTGAGTCTTAATAAGCACATCCTTCTTAATCTGGCAGACTTGAAACGCAGCACACAATGTGCCCACTGTTGCGAATGGGCAAGCGTATTCCTCGCTAGTGTATTAAGACTCGTTTACAAAACATCTGTGAAGACGTTAAGAGTTTTGCGGTTTTTCATCTCATTCTTAACGCTGCTTTTTTGAAATGAGCCGTATTGCACCAGTCATTAGGGGGTCTTTGCTTAAACAAAACTCCTTTGACAACAGAATTATAAATTCATAGTGAGGAGCTCGTTGAACTTGACGGGTTTTGGACAAAACTTTGTAACCAAGTGAAATACTGACTACAAAACCAAGTGGCACCAAATTATCTCCTTCGACTTCTTTACATCAAGGGGAATTTTGCCTACAAATGCAGAGCCTGGAATCTGTTTTTCTAACAATACGCTCTGGATTTAAAAGGCTTATATTAAGTCCTATTAGTAATGCATTGCTATACAATCAGGGCAAATTTGACTGAATGCTTCTTACATTGGGAACGGGATGTTGAAATCATTTTGCTTATCTGATTATCTCAGCACGCGTTCCGTCAGAAGGGATTTGGTCTTCCACAAAACACACTCAGTATTATTTTCCTGCTTTGTTTTTTTTGGTCTCGTGTCTCTTTCCCAAGTAAACCGACAGTATAAATCAAAATAAAAGTCTTTTAGCTTCCAGGAAGCAATCGGCGAGCACGGCGGGACCGCTACGGGGCACATTTGCATTCGTTAAAAGTCCCTCAAATTGCCTACGAAAGTTCACAGCCAGAATCTGCTGAGACTAAAACGCACGCAGATTTCTAGAAGGTGGGTTAAGAGGAGCGGCGGCGGCTGCGCGGTCACTTAGTGAGCACACAGCAGCACTCCAGCACACCCTGCGTGCACACAGGAGGTATCTGAACGCACCCTGGGGGGCTCAGTGGTGGGGAGGACAAGCGGCACAGCGTCTGACACGAGTACAGAAACGGATGATTTCAGCTGAGATTGGGCGCCCAACGTCAGTGTCGGCTTTGACGAGCCAACCTGACCGCACACCCAGACGGACCAGCAGCTTTCCCGTACCACGTCTCGCTGTCAGGCGGCTGCTGATGGACAAGAAGTGGTGTTTGACTGCCACCGTCTACCCCCGGCCGACTTCTGGTTGATAATTAGGGAAGTGTGTGTTGCCCTGGCCAAAAGCACAGTCTCAACATCTACTAAGCTTTAGATCTCTCATGGATCTCATAGATCTAAATCTCCCCTCTTCCAGTGTCAAACTGTTCCCCCTCATCCCTTCGCTCCCCTCCCTAATCCACAGTCCCTCCCCAGCTCTCCTGCAGCCCCTTTAGGCACTGGAAGGGGCTCTGAGGTCTCCCTGGAGCCTTCTCTTCTCCAGGCTGAACCCCCCCAACTCTCCCAGCCTGTCCTCCCAGCAGAGGGGCTCCAGCCCTCGCAGCAGCTCCGGGGCCTCCTCTGGCCCCGCTCCAACAGCTCCGTGTCCTTCTGCTGTTGGGACCCCCCGAGCTGGAGGCAGCACTGCAGGGGGGTCTCCCCAGAGCAGAGCAGAGCGCAGCAGAGGGGCACAATCCCCCCCTCGCCCTGCTGGCCACGCTGCGGGGGATGCAGCCCGGGGTGCCGGGGGCTCGCTGGGCTGTGATCACACATTGCTGGCTCATGGTGAGCTTCTCACCCACCAACACCCCCAAGTCCTTCTCCTCAGGGCTGCTCTCCACCCATTCTCTGCCCAGCCTGGAGCCGTGCTTGGGATTGCCCCAACTTCTCAGATCCTGGAGGGCCACTTCAGTCCCATCATTAGATGACTCTGGTGATATCCTCACTCAGCCAAGGTCCCGCAGTCCCAGCAAGCTTTCCCCAGGCGTGACCAGTAAGTAGCACAGCAGCAGATACTTAGGGAAAGAAGCAGCAAAACCCACACGGAGGGGTCCTTGGCTGGTAGAGACCCCCGAGGTCCCTGCAATCGGAGTTGTGGCTATTGTGCTCAACAACCCCAGGTAAACACGTCCTTCATTACTCTAACTCTTACCTTAGGCCTCCACAGAACTTTTTGGCAATGAGTTTTGCGTTACATTTTACATGAAATAGTTCTTGTATGTTATCTGATCTGAAGCCAAACGCGACAGTAAGAGAGAGGCTGAACATGACGGAGGATGGAACCGCTGCTGCCGGTGTTCATCCCACCACGTGCTCACTTCTCCCCTCTGGCTCCCGGCCAGCTCCTAATGAGCTGGTTTTTCGGAGAAGCACTCTGGTACCACACACTGGAAAGCAGCATAAAACTCTACGATAATTAATATTTAGAATACATTCTCTTTTAAATGCACGGATGTAAGAACACGGTAGAAACGAAAATCTATTGAAGCCGTTTGACGAATGCTGGAAGACACCGTCAGAGTTACCCAAATTACTCAGGCAGCCACTGGTAAAGCCATGAAAAACCCTAAATACACTGCTGGAGATAATATCATATTCATTAGGTGAATTCCTATGTCACAGGAAAGGGACACGAGCTCATATTATCCTGCTTGAGACACTTACTGCGCCTTTGCGGGAGCATTCGAGGCAGAAGCACAGAACTACATTTTATAAGGAAGGTCTTAAGTAATCCATTTACTTATGGAGGGTGAAAAGCTCTTCATTTGTAAGACAGGCATAGATTTAATGATGAAATGGATTTTCATCAGGAGTTTCTGAAGATTTCTAAAAGGCTTTGAGCATTAACAAGAATTTGAAATAAGCTTGGAATTTTGCCGAGCGTTTTTAGGTGATTTCTCTCCCCTTCCCCTATCCCAGGCACAGGATGGTAATCAGAGCATATTACTTTCCCTCTGGAAAATATACGTTATTATGGGAGAGTCTGTGAATAACGAGTTCAACACATCTCTCTTTCATATAAGTCATCTCCTAAAAATACAGCAAGCGGTAGGACAATAAAAAAGGCAGTGCCTAACCAATACCAAACCAAAGATTTGATTTAGCAATAACTAATGTGCTGCTGCAGTGACCTTTAGAACTATCCTGCCAAGAACTTTTTAGATATAAAGCGAGAAAAAGTGGAGCCCATAAAGCCAGTAAAGAGAAACATTATGTTGGCAAGTCCCTATAGCAGTAATCAAGACAATATAGATGTTCATTTGAAGGAAGGGCAATTTGGCTTAACGTTACTGAAGGCCCTCCATTTTCTAACATCCTAAAAGCTTTTCTAACTAAAAAAGGCTCTTAAACTGTCATGTGCTGGATATAAACCATCTCAATCAGAACCACTAATCTCTCATGAAAGAATCTCTTTGGTAAAAGGGTCTCTCAGGACTGCTGCTAAAAACTTAATGATTCCATTTTTTTGTATCTTTTTTAATGAAGCCGTATCAGGAACACATAAAAATTACACCACCTGTGGAATATCTTTCCGTATTTTTGATGAATTAAGGCCTTATTCAGATCGGAAAGCATCCAGCGTTCCGGTGTTTCCACAAGCTCTTTTGTGCGGTTATTTATGGCACGCTTAATTACGGCATCCTGCAAACTCAGCTTTCATCCCTGAGGTCACAAAATAAACTTTTAAATAAACAGATTTATTTTTTTTTTAATACAGGAATTTGAAACTGTGACACAAAAAAAATCAGGAGAATAAAATATAAATTTATCTTTTCGAACATATTTTCATTACTCGTAAATTTTCCTCAAAGCATTAGGGAAGCAAAGAAGGGCTCTGCTTAATATCTAGTGCGTGGTATTAATCCAGTTACATAACTGGAAATAAAGACTAAAGGTGGATTTGATCCCCGGGTCGTATGGGATCTGCCAGACCGTCACTAGCAGAAGGGCAGTGGGGCGGTGGGAGAGGCTGCTCGGAGGGGCTGTGCAGGTTCCCTCCCTGGAGCCGACCCTGCTTTGGGCAGGAGGCTGGGGGAGAGGCTCTTTCAATGATGAGAAACTTGATCTCATGAAGAAATGAAACGGAAAAAAATAGTCAATAACAGGAGACTTCAGAAGAACCATCAATGAAATGTTTGGTTTACAAAACAATTGGTTTTCTTTAGGCTAACAGTACTTTTTTTCTAAAAAAACAAATGTTTGGAGAAATTTATGGAATTATAGAATTGTCTAGGCTGGAAGGGACCTTTAAGATCATCCAGTCCAACCATCAACCCAACACTGCCAAACCCACCACTAACCCATGTCCCTCAGCACCACGTCTGTTAAACACCTCCAGGGATGGGGACTCCCCCCCTTCCCCGAGCAGCCTGTGCCAGTGCTTGACAACCCTTTTGGTGAAGAACTTCTTCCTAATATCCATCCTAAACCTCCCCCGGTGTAACTTGAGGCCATTTCCTCTTGTCCTATCACCTGTTCCTTGGGAGAAGATACCACCCCCCCTCGCTACCCCCTCCTGTCAGAGAGCTGTAGAGAGCGAGAAGGTCTCCCCTCAGCCTCCTCTTCTCCAGGCTGAACGCCCCCAGGTCCCTCAGACTTGTGCTCCAGACCCCTTGTATCAAAACAACAAACCTCAACCTCATTTTCAATGTCTTTGTGCATAATTTTTTTTCAAAGCCCTCTCCTGGAATAACATTTTTCAAAGTGGGGAAAAAGTTTAGGTCACTCAGAACGCAGACCTGTATTGTTAACTATTTTGATTTTCCACCAGTCGCATAATTAAGCATTTTCACAGCTGTTAAACCAATGCAGCATGTGAATTGTCATGCTACCCTGATCAGAACACGGTCAGCAATTACATTCTTTAACAGCAGAGCGGTCCTGGAACCAAATGTACAGAAAACTTCAAAACAAAACCTGAGGATTGCATAGCTAAAGAAGAGAATGAGAAGAGGGGTGTAAAGAGAGCATTTTGTTGATTGTCACCTACTTTTGAAATTCATAATACACTTGACCTGATAGATTATGCGTACTATAATTATCTTAAGGTTGTTAAAAAAAAACCCAACTAAAAAACAAAACAAAACAAAACCCCAAAATGCCAGAGTTATGAGAGAAAACATTGAATGAGCTACAACAGCTAATAAAAAGTCGTTCGAGTGGCTTTAACGCTGAATTGAATCATTACATACATTCGCTAATGAACTGAGGAATATACGCATTAAATCCGATTCTCACCAATAGATTTAAGAAAAGCTTCCGTGGAGGAAGCTTCCCGGCGTGCCAGGCTCGCTGCTCTCCCACAGACCATGAAACCCCATTGAACGCACCCTGAACTACATTCATTTAATGGGATTTCTCCAGGAAAAGAACACGGCATGGAACATGACAAGTTTAAATGACTGCTGCACAAAGCAGACCACTGAGCAAGAGGTATACAAGACTTTGGGTAATATCCTGCTTGGGAACTCCAGTTCAAAGCAATTCCAATTTAAATGAAGGAAAAGAAAACAATCCCAAAGTTGAGAAACAGCAGGGCGAACCTGTAACACCTGATAATGCACCGCCAAATTAAAATGAGGATCAAAGTAAATTTCTCTAACAGTGGGATACGGTTATGAAGAATATTAATTCTGGCTCTGATTTTTTAAATGACTGTGCTGTACTGGCTGGGCACCAGTATAGGTTAGGGGTGGACCTGCTGGGATGCAGTTCTGAGGAGAAGGATCTGGGGGTCCTGGTAGATAGTAAATTGTCAATGAGCCAGCAATGTGCCCTTGTCGCCANGAGGGATTGGAGCATCTCCCGTATGAGGAGAGGCTGAGAGCGCTGGGACTCTTTAGCCTGGAGAAGAGAAGGCTGAGGGGAGACCTTATTATGGCGTACAAGTATCTAAAGGGTGGGCTGAAGGAGGATGGAGCCAGACTCTTTTCAGTGGTTCCCAGTGACAGGACGAGGGGCAATGGGCACAAGTTGGAACATAGGAGGTTCCGTTCAGATACACGGACAAACGTCTTTCGTGTTGGGGTGGCAGAGCAGTGGCACAGCTGCCCAGGGGGGTGGGGGAGTCCCCTTCTCTGGAGGTTTTCAAGCCCCGCCTGGATGCGGTCCTGAGTGCTGTGCTCTGGGCAGTCCTGCTTTGGCAGGGGAGTGGGGCTGGGTGAGCTCTGGAGGTCCCTTCCAACCCTGAAAATTCCGCGATTCTGTGATTCCGTGAATATACAGTTCGCTAAAAGGATAATCGTGCAAACTTATCCTACAGTCATTATCCAGCACAGGAGGTTCCAGCTGCACCTTTTAGAAACATCTGATGGCTGTTGCATTGTCAGATATTTACATAACGATGATTTAAAATGTGAGAATGGCGAAGGGCAAACGCAGGTTTCGTGTTGGGCACTCTCCTAATGATAGTCCGGGAAGAACACACACACACGTGCGCGTGTGTAAGTGCCACGCGACGACTGCACACGCAGCACGGTCGTATCCAACGCAGCACGCACCTGCTTCTGCAGGCAGCACAGTCATTTTGCTGTAAACTATTTTTTACCCAAAATAAAAGTCTACTAATGGAGAATAAGCACAGCGTACAGCCGTTCTTATCTTCTCTCTCTCTTTTGAGGCAGGAAGCAATTAGCGCAGCTGAGGGTCGCGTCAGTCTCCGCAATAGATTTGGATATCAGTGAAATAAATACTTAATCATATAAATCTTGTACTTCTGTGTGCGAATATACGATATTTAGCATAAGACAGAGTACATCATCTCTGGTAAGGGACTAATGAAGGCAAATGCCTGCGTAATGTGGCGTTAATGTGTGGGGCGGGACACCCCCAACGCGGCTTTAATGCCTCGTGAAGGCTTTGGACGCTGAAGCAGCTTTCCTGCATAGATTAAAGGAGTCAAACTATATTTTTCAAGATTAACGATAACACTGTGCAACTGGTGATGCTGTAAGGCTGGAGCGCTGCAAGCCTAATGTTTACTGACTGAATAAGGTTTTTAGAAGGCAGTAAGGTACCTCGTTTCAGCTGACGAAGACTGAAAGCGTGGAACCAAACCGAAGCAGTTTTCATGGTTCAGAGAGCCGTCCAAATTAAAGACCCACTGTTGAGCTCCCTCCTCTTCCTCCTGACCGCTACGAACCCCAGTGAGGGTTGTTCCCGAAAGGCGGGGCGGGTAGGGTGCTGCTGTACAAATGACACCGAGAGCGGTTTGTCCCTTACGTCTTCTAAAATAGGGCCACCTCCTGATGTAGGAGCTGGAGCCTCCCCAGAGGTGAAAGCACATCGCGTCTGTAGAGCAGCGTTGGAACTCACAGACATTGGCCCACCTCACCCTCCCCTGTGCCCCCGGTTCTTGCCAGAGGGATTTGGGCTGCCGGGATGGAGCAGAGACCCAGAATACACAGGGCGCGATGAAGAGGCTCTCAGGTAGGGGCACGGAGATAATTCTGGCAAAGCCGCCTGCGTGCAGACCACTGAGATGGTCAATTAGCTCTACAGAGGAACGGACTTGATAGCTAATTAAGTTACCCGAGGGGTCAGACCATTAACACATCGTGCTGTACTTCACAGGCTACCCAGAGAAATGAAGCCCGATTCCTGAATATTTAGGCAGAGCTTAAAAGAAAATAAAGTGTGCCGCAGTATTAATTGCGTGAGCAGGGAGAGCTCTGCAGCACGCAGCCCCTGTGCGAGCGGGGGATTGGGGTTTGCTCTGTTTTTTCAGCCCGCAGAAGTGACACATCTATTTCCAAATTACTTCTTCATCCATCTATAAGGAAAATAAATTAAGAGTCAAAAAAAAGGGTATCTGCTTTGAAACTTTCCAGTATTTGTTCCTCTGCCTCATCTTGTAGCGCCTGCTGAAAAGCGTGTGAGGCAGCGAGGTCAGACCTCCTGCCGTGGAAACGCCAACCAGGCAGCAAGGAATGGCCGAGCGCGCTAAAAAAAACGAGGCAAGGAATAACAAAGGAAGGTTCTACATTCTCCTTACATCTGTATTTCTTTACGCCACCTAAGAAGTACTTGTCCTACGAAGGCGAAGCCTGTTTGCTTCCGTTGTCACCTGCCTGCGGGGTATAAAGGGACCGTCGCAGAGGAAACAGCGGAGACCGGAGGGACCTGCCCCGGGGGAGGCAACGGCAGCGGCAGGTCTCAGCTCAGGACAGCACCTCGGGGGCGGTGAGGAGCAACGCCTGGGCTCCGTTCTGGACAGCAGATGAAGAGCACACCTTAAGTTTGCTCTGGAGGACCCAAGACCATAGCTAAGGACCTACAGGGATGTCCCTTATCCCAGCTGGTGACAACAAACTCATCAGATCTCTGCAGAAACACCCCCTGTGCCCAGAAAACTACGTTCAATAATAACTATTTTCCAGTGACACCAACCCGAGCGATTCGATCACAGGCTCTTTTGGCAAGGAAAATCTTCTGTGCTGGAAAAAAACCCTCTGACTCCATCTACCCCATTTCCATGAGCACCCGCTCCCTGCCAGTCCCAGCACCAGACTTCAGTGACCCCTCACTGCCCGCTACAAACCCACAGCTCAGAGAAAAGAGGGTAGGTGCAAGTCCCTCCTCTTGGACCTTGGGTCATTTTATCCAGCGTAAAAAAGTGCCTTAGAAGAGACAGTCTTGCAAATAGTGCCCAGACGTGCTGTATAAAAGCTGAAGCCATAAAATCGTTGCTTAGGGGAAGCTCTTGTTTCAGATATACCCACAAAATTCACCTGTTTCATGTAATGAAGGGAGGGAGGGAAAGCCCCAGCCTCCACCAGGATTCGTTTCTCTATGTGCTTTTCTTATTGTCAGTCTTTCACATCGGCCAAAGACTAAAAGGAGAAAAATTTACAATGACAAATAAGAAAAAATTGTTGACTTGCTACTTTCAAAACCCTACATCTCTGCATTTATGGGTAGCTTCACTCACTGAAAACACGGGGTTCTGTGTCATTACCCCTCCAATATTTAAAACCTAAAATATTCCTGTCCATTTCCATATACTGGGTAGCTTAATGACCTTCATTTGACATAGGAATCCCGGGTGTTGGAAAGGTGAACAAAACCTCCCAAAAGCAAACAAAAAAAATATTTCTCCAACTTTAGTTAATCAGCAAGGTCAAATTCTGGATATGGCCTTGTTGATATCACTTGGAAATAATGAATTTTGACATCAAAATGGGAAGATTAATTTCCTAACCTAAAAATACATGGCACCCAACATAAATAATTAAGTAAAACAAGGTCCATTAAAAATGCAAACAAAAAAAAAAAGGAACCCTGAGAATCAGAAAAATGTGTGCCCAGAATACAAAAAATATTTTCCGTGTTATAATTACATGCCTCCCTTTAACGGAAAAAATACTTTGATTAAACTTTCATTAAAGTGGAATCCAATGAAGTACCGAAACGTAGCGCATGGATCACGGAGCAATGGATACCCAGAACATGTTCTTGGTCGCCGCCGGCACAGAGAGGGGCTTCGGCCGTTTGCTCCTTCCAAAAATTCCTGGTACAAGGGACCAGTGCACGGCGACACCCCCCGTGACCTACGTCTGTCCAAGCGCGCCCCACGGGAGAGCTGTGCCGGGCACTAGCTGATGATAAGGCATTTCACTATAGACTAATATTTTTGGATCTACGCAGGGAGGAGGAGCGAGCTGTGGTGCAGTCTGCATTCAGGAATCGGGTTTTCCCACCAAAAACGTCCTCCAGGTCTCCACCTAAAGTCTCTTTACCAGCAAGGAAAGCAAAAACCTCGCCCCAGCAGAGCCAGACCTCGCCGCTCGGCGGCTGCCGAGCCCGCAAGGCTGATTGTGCTGAAAGGACATGGGCAATATTAACAGAATATTAACAATATTAACAGAGGCTGTCGCCTCGGGCTGCGCCAGACCTGCTGTCCTCGGGGACGCGGGTCCGACGGGATCACGGGGGAAGGGGGTCGGTGTGACCCCAAGTGACAGCCCTGTGCCCCCACCCCACAAGGGCAAAGGGGAGGGAGGGAAAGCCCCAGCCTCCACCAGGATTCGTTTCTCTATGTGCTTTTCTTATTGTCAGTCTTTCACATCGGCCAAAGACTAAAAGGAGAAAAATTTACATATATATATGTAAAATAAATATATGCCCCATAACTTAATTATATATTATATATTGATATATATAATACATAATAATATATATCAATATATCATATATATTATATATTGATATATATAATATATATGATATTATATATTATATATTGTATATTGATATATACAATATATAATGATATATATCAATATATAATATATATAATGTATTTTATATACACATATAATATATTAAATATATAATATATATTATATTGATATACCTATATATTAATATATTATATACATAATCATATATATATAATATATAAAACACAGGATTTTTAAATTCACTCATAGCTGACCAAGGGAGGAGGGAGAAACTCCTGAGGACTCACCACCAGCGGTACTCACTGTTCCGCACTTCAGAGGAAACCAGTAAATTACGAAGTGGCACGAGCAAAGCTTTTAATGCTGAATCTCCAAAGCAATTTGTAACCATTAAGCAAATGTTTCAGCTCCCAGGCAAGGCAAACATTACTCTGCGTCTTCAATGAAGAGTTAAATTCAAGGAAAGAAGAGAAATTAAACTTTTCCATTGTTATGCAAATAGTTTAGATCATCTGAAACAGAACACACAACCCCCAATCCCTAGTCTTCTACCTTAAAAAGGGAGCTTACACCCTGCTTATAATTGGTTTTGCTTTAGCATTAGCATTATTTCATTTAGCAAGAGAAGAAGAGTCACAGGCTGAAATATCAGCATCAGTCCAGAAACCCATTTATGAGAAGCAATTACTTCAGGTTATTGATTTGAAGCTTCAAGGGAGATGTATCAAGTTTGTTTTCAGGTTAAAAAAAAAAAGGGAAATAGTTGTATTAGACACAGTATTTCATATTAATGCTAATAAAGTTGTTGTAGGGTTTTTTCTACCGCTGTGTTGTGCGGAAGCGTAAGCAGCAGAATGGTGCTGCCCCCCAGGGCGCGCGCGCTTGGCTCTCCGAACTGCGCGCGACGGAAAGCCCGAGCTTCCTACTGACCTAGAACCAACCTCAATCTGCATACACAGTCAATGAAAAGCAATGAAAAAGCGTTAGGAGCAGCACCCACTCTTTCTAGAAAAAAATTCACGTTGATCCAGTATTAAACTCGAGATGAAAAATGGCAGAGCGCTTTATGGGGGAACCGGGGCGTTATCTTTAGTTGCGTTGCTGTTGAGAGTGAGACTCAGTGCCTTAATCCACAAACCCCCGCTCTTTTTAGAGTCCTTCAGATCATGAATCTGCAGTTCTCCGAGTGCACGTCCTACCTGGAGTCCAAGCCCACGACGCAAGGAGCCGGGATGTGCAAGCACGTCTCTGCCGGAGCTTCACCCACCCAGTCCTGCGCTCCTCGCCTCGCCGGCACCGCGGCTGCTCCTGCCTTTTGGGAGGAGAAAATGTGGGTTTGCCATTCGGGGGCCTTTGTCCAGGATTATTTCCAGAGATCGCTGTTACCTGACGAAGGCGGGTGTAGGTGTCCATCCTCCCTATGCAGAGGAACCTCGCAGAGGTTGTGGGACAGCCTCGCGCCCTCCTGATTTACGCTGATTTACACTGCTGTAGCGATGACTCCTCAGCAGCGAGACGCGGACACCTTAGCTGCAGGGTCTGTGTTCGGTGCACTTCCAGCAATACTAGCAAAAAAACCCAAAAACAAAATAAAGAACTGAGTTTTGAAAGTTTTTAAATGAGGGCTGTTATGGGAGGGATATGCCCAAGTGGATTCGCCATCCAGATAAAGCTGAATAACTCCCTGCCACACCAAATTCATAGAATCATAGAATCATAGAATGGTTTAGGTTGGAAAGGACCTTGAAGACCATCGAGTTCCAACCCCCCTACCATGGGCAGGGACACCTCCCACCAGACCAGGTTGCCCAAGGCCACGTCCAGCCTGGCCTTGAACACCTCCAGGGATGGGGCCTNACACGCTCCAGCAGGTCCATGTCCTTCTTCTGTTGGGGACTCCAGAGCTGGATGCAGTACTCCAGGTGGGGTCTCACGAGAGTGGAGTAGAGGGGCAGAATCCCCTCCCTCGCCCTGCTGGCCACACTTCTGCTGATGCAGCCCAGGTAACAAATTCGGTAACAAATTATTTTTACCTGAGAAGAACCACATCCAAATTCAAAGGAAAGGTACCCTCTCAAAAGCCATGGATAACCACAGGAGGAAAAATTCCGAGCGGTAAAGAACAACTCTCCATACCAGCGATACGCACAGGGCTGTTCCTGCAAAGAAGAAGGGAGGAACGAGGGTGAGACCCCCCCGTGCCGTCCCTGCGCTGGTGACCCCCCGGCAGTCCCAGGGCTCGGTCACCTGGAAGACACTTCCAGCATCTCCATCCACTCTACCTGTGTGGATGGTTGCCCGTGCGATGGACCGGGCAGCCTGGCGTGCGGCAGGTCCTGCACTGTAGCACCAGGAATGGTTTAAGTGTAGATTACTACTGAAAATAACCAAGTTACACCTAAGATTTGATGGGAAAGGCTGGCGTGCTCAAGCATCACTGCGGGTGTGCAGAGGGTGGAGAAATCTGGCTTCTTTAGATTGTATTTCAGGTTTGAATACTTTCAACCGCCCTGGAATTAAGGTGGAAAAATCCAAAAACACTCTTTCAAAACACTTAGATTTCAGGTTAGGCTACATATGAGTTTCGTGGTAGAAATATACACTTTTTCATTGAGGCATTAAAAAAAAAAAGCATTAGTTTGTTTAATAGGCGACCTTTTATCATCTGAATTTTGAATGAATTTTAGACCAGCTTCATTATGTTCTCGGTAGAGTTTTATTTGTAGCAACGCTCCTTCCAACGGTCCAACAGGCGGGTCAACATTGAGAAAAATGAATTTGTTTAAAATTTAATTGCCTAGGAAAGCCGAACAAAGTACACTGCGCCGAGGTCAATGCTGGCTTTTGATGAATTGTCATCAGCTTCAGAGCATCCACCTTTGGCAGCGAGAGCCAAGGTGAATGCCGTCGGGCTGTGTAACGGCACGGGGGGGGTGTGCCGGGGCCGGGGCTGGCCCGACCCGTGTCCCCCGCGCGGAGGGGGACAGCTCAGCGCGGGTCCCCAGGGACCGCCCCAGCCACGAGACCGCACGGCGCTGGGGAGAGAGCGCAGTAAAGAGGGAAGAGATACCCACCGGGTGGAAACCCGGCGCTAACGCTGCGGGGCGGGAGAAGAGACAGGCAAAGAACCGCACTTGCGGAGGAGATCATTTTTGAGGGCAGATCAGGATCGCAATAAAAAAAACCAACCAAAATAGGTAACTGCAGGAATCTTCTATTTGTAAGTACGCAGGGTTCCTTCCTGCAAGATTTATGGGCACATATAAATACCCACTGAAACCTTCCCCAAACTAAACCACACCACACCACGTGTGGTTTAGATTCTTAGATGTTTACTGAAAACATTCTTTCTAGTTTGGTTTGTTTTGGGGTCTTCTTGAGTTTTTAGGTTTTGTGGTGTTTGGGTATGTTTGGTTTTGTTTTTTTTTTTTTTTACAAACGTAGCTGATCCAGCAGTACACCGCATCCTCCAGCCCTGAGCTCCTGCGGCATCGCCGCTCTCCAGGCAAGACCCATTTCCATTCCTCACGCTCCAGAAAAGCCCACCCCACCCCCCCAGGTGCCTCCCAAGGGTGCCAGGGACGGCGCAGTCCCCACTGCTCACCTCCACGTGCCTCCAGATGAGCTGCCATGGGAACGCCTTCACTCCGTCCCCTCTTATTTTGGGAAGGGAGAGGATAGAATATCCAATTCCACAGACTTCAAAATATGGCCATTAACAGTATTTTCTGTATTTATTTAACATTTCCCCAGCCACAGCCTATTTCCATGACGCATCACTCAACGCAGCTGATAAAAACTGCGCTAACCAGGTGTGACAAGTAACAACAGAGTAATAAATGATGTAACAGCTTTGGGAATTGCAAAACCCCAAAACCAACAAAAGCATTGTTTTCGGGATCACATGGTGAAAAGGCATGTGGCGCTCTCCCTCGCTCATGTACTATTTATAAGTTGGATGGCGAAATAAATATTGCAACAAACGAATTTTTTTCCTACGCTACGCAACTTTGTTCTCTCTGCCATACCTGGAGGTTTTATTTCTTCCTTTTCAAGAAATCTATAAAAGAGTCCCCTCAAACGAGCAATTAGACTTATCTCGCTTGTCCCATTTAAGATCACACTATGACTGTTCTCGCTGGGAAACAGTTTGACTACATAAAGCTTTACAGCCAGGTAGATTTGTTTGGCTCATAACATAAAAATATATAGTATAACAGGGAGGAGGGTGATCACAGTAAGAAGCCCAAGTGATGGCAAGATTTTTCACACTTTTGCCCGGAATTATTCCCATTCTGTAAAATGAAGGTCTTGCCATCTGTCTACCAAACCCTCTTCATTTCAACCTTTGGTTGTCCAAAGCTGTTGACTTCGCTGCTAGTCTTCTTCAACCTCAAATTGCTAAAGGAAAGCACAAATACTAAAAAAAAACAAAGGCAGGAGAGGTGGCTGTGGATGACAGCCATCTCCAAAGCCGTATGAACTGGACGTCACCCACCCGCTCCCGAGCAGCCCTGGGCACACGGGGACCCATGGGCAGATGACACTCCTGACACATGGAGAATCTTTTTCCTCTTAATGCAGAACTGTTCTCTACTTTCCCTAAGTTTAATGTTTCTACATTTGTATAGTAATCACACAGAAAATTTTTGTTATTGTAGTCACAGATATAGATATACCAAAGACTGGGCCTGCCTAAGTGAAACCTTCTTGCGGCCTTCCAGTCCCTAAAGGGGCTCCAGGAGAGCTGGGGAGGGACTTTTTACTGGGGCATGGAGTGATAGGATGAGGGGAATGGCTTCAAACTGGAAGAGGGGAGATTTAGATGAAATATGAGGAAGAAATTCTTGACTGTGAGGGTGGTGAGACACTGGAACCAATTGCCCAGAGAAGCTGTGGCTGCCCCATCCCTGGAGGTGTTCAAGGCCAGGTTGGACAGGGCTTGGAGCAACCTGGGCTGGTGGGAGGTGTCCCTGCCCAGGGCAGGGGGTGGGACTGGATGGTCTTCGAGGTCCCTTCCAACCCAAACCATTCTATGGTTCTATACATAAGCTGTTTTATTCGCTGTTTCAGACCTTGTCCTGTATTTTTACTGGGGAGGAAATAAATTTCACTCTTAAATGCCAATCTATATTACCGGCTGTAGTCATGCATTGGGACCAATTTAATTTACAATACTGATTTCTGATAAATACATGAACTCGTGATGCAAATACGAAGCTTCATTTCGAGCCCAGGTAGGACCTCCTCACTCCCACCCCTCGCCCCGATCAGCAAATCCTCCACGGGACAGTGCCCCGCCCCAACGCCGCAGAGCGCGTGGGATGGGAACCTGCCGAGGTCCCTGCCTGCAAAAGGCACAGTACATCAGCCAAGAGATCGACGAGATGTCCCCACTTAAACTGGGTCCAGACCAGAAGTGGTACAATGTGCCTTGAGTTAATGACTTACCCAGTCTACTGCTGCACGGTAATCCAACGGAGCTGTTCTCTGGACAACCTGTTAAGTACAACAAAACAAAAAACAATGACAATTTGGGAAATTATAATATCAAAAACCACACCAAAGGGTGCGACGCAAGCTCAGGGCCCGCACGAGGAGGGCAGAGCTGCACTAAGGCATGCCCAGCATCGCCTGCGGCGGCGGGGCGCAGCTTTCCCTCCCCGACCGAAGGACGCCTTCATATGAATGTGAAACACCACCCGGGCCCGATACTTCGTCTGCCTTTGGAAAATAATATAAAATTGGCGTGGAGTGTTTTCCTTTGGTTACCAAGGTCGCTCTGCCATAGAAAATCACCTCTGCGTGAATTTAATCTTCTGCAGATATTGCAGTGATCCCTCCTCCCATAAGTCAGGGGTTTGGGGGCATCTCTTGGAATGAACCGATTCTAAACTATTTTTGGCAGGGTCGTTTCGCTTTGTTTTGTCATCTTCTCCACACACCATTATTCTCTGCAGGGTTACACAAACAAGAAAAAACCCACACAATTATTCCCTTATTGTTCGTCCCCTTACTTCAATGCCAGGCGTCTTTCTTTCCTGTCTTCTTTTCGTCCTCCCTCTCAACGCCGGGCTCTTGGAGGGTGAAGGGAGAGCTCACAGAGCCTTCCAAAATGGCGTTGATCTGATAAAAAAATTAGTATTTTTTTTTTTTAAAAAATCACACCTGATCATTGAACTCTGTAAGCCCTCCCCTCCCCTTCCCGACCTGACATCCGCCTTTCTCTGCTCTGCCTCCCAAACCGAGAGATGCACTGAATTCACAGCTGCAGCTATCCCTGCTCCCCAAAAAAAAAGAGCCTTGATCGCTTTTACAGCCTCGATTACCTCCTGGAATTAGCAGTGTTAAGTTTATCACTTTTTTTTTTTTACACTGTAAAAACGGCGGAAGAGAAACCACTTTAAGCTGAACTAAATACGGTCTGGACGGTGCTGTAGCTTCAGGCCAAGAAAACCTGATAGCCGAGAAGCAGCAAGCATTGGCCGGGTTGGCGGGGAAGTCCTCATGGCTGTACCTGAGTGAGGAAGCCCACGGTGCACAGTTAGCTATGAAGGAATTCCTGCTCCACAACCCAAAATACTATTTAAAAAAAAAAAGAAATACACACCACACAAAAAACCCCAAAGAAGTAACTTCCAAAAGTTGCTCTTCCATCAGACTTCTTTACCCCAAACCCCACATTTCTGATCCGGTGCACTAATATCAATTCACTGTAAACAACAAAATTGGAAACATTTTGAAAAGTCTGACACCTCTTCTTACAGAACCCTTATGCGCTGTGGTGGCGCCGTTTCAGCTGTTGTCTTATAGGAATATGCTTGCAATTATTAGGCTTATTTCATATTTTAATGTAATTATGTTTGGCCTTTGCTGTAATAAAGCCTTGAACCAGAACTGGCAGATAAGGAATTCAAATACCCTAAGCCTGCTAAAGATAAAATGCTGAAAGAAAGGTGATGTCGCTTAAATAGCTTTGCTCAAAAATCAATACAGAATACATTCATAAATTAACAATCACTCTAGACTAAAACATTTATTGCTGGAGGAACACTGCATAATTACACCACGGGAATTAATAACAAATTAAAATTTAATTTTAATTTTTCATTTCTCTTTTAAGCCTTTGGTTAAAAAATTAACTTGGCTGCACCTGACTTTAGTTCTGCTGGAGACTGGTAGTTGGTCAAGACTCCAAAACCCACAGTTCTTTAAAGGCCAGGCTCCAGGCAAGGGATTTGAACTGGATTTGGAGATGCATAGGGTCAGGGTAACTGGCATAGTCCAAAGAAAGAAGGAGAAAAAGAAAGAAGGAGAAAAAGAAAGAAGGAGGAAAAGAAAGAAGGAGGAAAAGAAAGAAGGAGAAAA
>VUYV01000063.1:2924830-2947487 GCA_008711295.1 Anarhynchus alexandrinus | reverse complement strand
TATATATATAAGTATATATATACTTATATATATAATAAATATATATATAAGTGTGTATATATATACTTCTCTATATATAATAAATACTTATATCTATATATAAGTGTATATATATATACTTATATATACTCTGCTAAAATACCTACTAAAGGAGAACAATCATACTCGTATTGAGACTGCGTCGTTACTCCAGGTCCGACCCCACTCCGACAGCTCCCCACGCCGCTGCTGGCAGTGCCGCTCGGGGGGTCGTCACGGCGTCGCCTCCGGCCGTGAGCTCCGATAGCGCGCAGGGAGCTGACGCCCCACAGGCCTGCAGCTCCCGCCCTCAAACCATCAGAGTTCCACGCGGCATCTAGAAAGATCCGCGGATTTGAGGACAAAAAGCAGCTTCTGGCAACCTGGAAATCCTCCACTGGCAGCCGCTGGTTTTTTCCTTCCTCCTTTTTTCCTTGCTGCCCATGGCACGTTCTCCTGCCCGCGGCTGCTGCTCCCCTCAGATGGATATATACTGCCCACACGTCACTGTTCTTACATAACTTTGATTTTTTTAAAAAGCTGAAGAAATGTCAGGAATGTTGTTTTTTTGTTTTTGGGGTTTTTTTTTAAGCTAAATGCAGGAGCAGCATGGGGGGGACTGTCGGGTCCTCAGCACACAGCCTTCGCTGGAGCTGACAAGTAAAGGATCTGGGGGTCCTGGTAGACAGTAAATTATCCATGACCCAGCAAAGTGCCCTTGTCGCCAAAAAGGCCAATGGAATCCTGGGCTGCATAGGGAAGAGTGTGGCCAGTAGGTCGAGGGAGGTCATTCTCCCCCTCTGCTCTGCACTGGTGAGGCCACAACTGGAATACTGTGCCCAGTTCTGGGCTCCCCAGTTCAAGAGGGACAGGGAACTGCTGGAGAGAGTCCAGCGTAGGGCAACTGAGATGATGGAGGGATTGGAGCATCTCCCGTATGAGGAGAGGCTGAGAGCGCTGGGACTCTTTAGCCTGGAGAAGAGAAGGCTGAGGGGAGACCTTATTACTGCGTACAGTATCTAAAGGGTGGGTTGGAGGAGGATGGAGCCAGACTCTTTCCAGTGGTTCCCCACCCCCAGCTCTCCTTCTCTCTATGGGAAAGTGAGGCAGGCATTTTTTTTCTTCCATAATTAGAGCGAAAAAGACAGCTTGCACAGAAAACTCCAGCTCAGACGACGTAAGATTTGGCTAAGGACTACACGGCTGGAAAAAAAGAAAATCTTATGAATATGAAACACATCCCCGGCGTACCGGTAACGGTGCGTCAGCCCTGCCCCAGGGACAAGTGTCATATACACAAAACTTTGTTTTCCAGTTTCATTTCATGATATCGAATATCTGGGAGGTTGTTAAAATAGAAAGTATGTTTGTTTCATTCATGAAGAAAAAATCTGTGCAGCTGGTGTGAACTCTGGTGATCAAAGCATCGCACTTTCCAGGCACGCTGGAAGCACCAAGCTTCTATCTTGCTAGTTTAAAAGCATCTACTAAAGCAGAAACTTTCTACATTTAGAGTAATGAAAATCTTGCTACGCTAACTTAAGGCAATTCTCAGTTGTTAAATTTAATTTCCCATCAATAAATCTAATTATCTAATTCCATTCCTGATTCTTAATAAAAACGGTTTCCTATGTCATTATAGCCACAATCTCGAATATCTGAGGCTCAACAGGATTACAGTCTGGGTAAACGCAGTTCCTGCAAACAGACGGACTTTACATGCAGATGGAGAAACACAAAACGGCATCAGCAGCTACGGCAGCTTCAAACACCCATCATTCTGAAGAAAGATAAACAGTAAAATTACTGGGTTTTTTTTCTCTGTCGCACTGAGCAGAAAGCAAAACCTGTGATTGAGCCTTCTTTAATTTGACAAGGCTTAAGAAATTCCCTTTCAGGAACTGACTTATCTTAAATCTATCCCTACCAGAAAAATCAGGAGTGTTGTGGAGGTTATCTGACGCTCTGCAACCACTGGAAGCCTTTCTCTTGAACGGGAAAACCCCCGTCAGGAACTTTTGTGCAAATTCTAACTAACCCGCTCGGCCACAGCTGTGACAGTTGTGAGATGATTTTTCATAATACGTTTTTATGTCAAAGTTTGCTTTTGCATAGGAACACTCTATGTTTCCTGGCTCGCACGTGTGAGCACGGCATGCGGCTCAGCGGGGTCGGGCACGGCGCTCCTCGCTCCCAGACGATGGATACACAGAGAGAAAGGTTCCTCCTTGGCCAAAAATTTGTTCTCGGCGCCCCATTTCCAAGCCCCTGCTGAGTACCAAAATTAACACTTCGGGAACTAATTTTGAACATCAGGTTGGGAACGGCACGAAAGATCAGGAGAAGAATGACTGAAAGGTTTTGAATGGGAAATTAGTTAAAAATACATCGCGCTCAGCGGCTGCCGCTTACAGCCCTCACCGTTGGCACCAACCAGGAGAGCGGGAGGGGAGAGGGAAAAAAGAGAACGCAAGGAAGCCTTAATAAACTTCAACAAGAGCCACAAGGAGAAAACTTTCCGGAATACAAATCACAGCTGAAACACAGCTGGCGTGGAGCTTTTAATTGTTTCTCCGGGAAGCTCATTCCCGCGGGTTTTGAAGATGGGACAGCTTTAGGTTTAAAGCCATTTACCAACTATATTGTTCGGAGGCGCCTTCGGGCAAAATCGCTTTTCTGTTTGTTTGGCTTTTTTTCTTTTTTAACATTATTTAGCTGTGGGAAGTATCATTACAGCCAGCCTGGCACTTCCCAATTTGTCTTCGTTTCTCCTGCGATTCGGCCGGCTCCAGGGTGGAGCAGAGGAGGGTACTCACGGCACGGGCGGCAGCGGTGGCAGCGGGGTGAGCTGGAGGGGCAGGAGCAGCCACAGCACCTTGTCCATCACGCCAGGAAACCTCTCAGGTTCCTCAACTCCACTTCATTTTCCTGGGAACGCGTTTTCTAGATGAACAAAAATACCGGCATTTGCTCCTTTCCCACCTTGGGGAGACACCGAAGCCAAACGTGGAACCGCATGGGGAATTATAGCAGGGAGGGAATAGGACAAATGCACATTTTGCCACCCAAATCCTAAAGAGAACCTCCTCTTCATTTCATTTTCCTCTCTGCACAAACACATTTCCCCTCAATCCCTTCTTCCCACTCACTGGAGCCACGTCCCAGGTTTTCACTTGGACACTCAAATCCCTGCCGTGGGGGCTCCAGACCCGGCCTCAAGCACACCCCGGATTCCTGCTAAAAATGACCAAAAAAATCCCCGGAAGCTGATAAAACAGCACAGCAGTCCCTCTTGGGGAAGCCATAGGAATATAGAAAATGTGTTTGATACCGAAGAGGGTCCGAACACCTGGGATGGATGTCTATAGAAGAACGGGGGGGTCAAGAGGAAACAGCAAAAGATCTCGTAGGGTTATTTTGTAAATGTGTCTGGGCTGTTGGATGGCACTTTCTGCTTTCACTGCTTCATTGCGGTGGTGACCTCTCGAATAAACATGAGTTATAGATGAGAGCAGTGCGTTTTTCCTGGAACGGTTTCTGAAATCAAACCAAACTCTTTGAACATGAGCAGCCCACCTACAAACGGACGAGCGGCTCCTGAGACATTACCCTGGCTCGTGACATCGCAGGTTATGAACTGGCACTTTACAGAGACACAGCCACAAACCCGGTGTAAACTCCTTAAACTCTTTGGCTAAAACTCCCGTAATCCAGAGGAGAGGAACAAATTGCACTTCTTTTCTGGTTCAAAGGGTCCTGCTCAAAGCTCAGGATGCCCAAAGAAAGCCATTCCCCAGACAGCCGAGATTACCACCCTGCTACCCTGACATCTTCCCTGGTTACTTCACAAGGTTTTACACTATATATGAATATGTATATGAAGTATTAAATTGCTCTCTCCGGACAGAAAAGAAAGTTCAAATAATTATTGTGATCACTCTCCAATTAATTTAAAGGGTTTATAGATAACCCTCAGCGTCCTATTGACTAGGATTAGTAGAAAGTACAGTGAAAAACAGGAGTGAACACCTGCATAAGAATGATCTAGTTGAGTTTTGGAAAGGGAAAAATCTCCTTTACAGACCTGCAGCTGCCCACAGGCACGTGGGAAGGGCTGATCCGGGTAACGGACTCTGCCTACACCACCAGGAGAACTTTTCCTGAAGGTCCTTCAAAGGCGGGGGGGTTCAAGAAACGAAGCAGGGGTGGTTCGACACGGTGACGGCAGGAACAAACTGCCCGTTCCGGCACTCGAAGCTCACCACGGAAGGGATCTCCACATCCACCGCCGCCTGAAAGAGGGATAAAGTCATGTCTTGCTGTGATAGCAAAGTCATTCCAGATGTACAACACCACATACAGCAGCTTCTCCACCAGGATGAATGATGCAAACAAGCCGGGAAATGAGGTGACGGATGAGGAACACGATGGTGGTCCACAGTGTCACAGGTTCCTTATCTCCATGGAGGCACCAAACCCAAGGGAGACCTTTGCGGTACTTTTGCACTTCTTAGGAGGTAGCGCCCAGCTCCAGTCCTTTCTCCAGGCACAGAACCTCACCTCCATTGTGGCCATCGGGCACCACGGGAGAGCTGTGGCGCTCTGTGCTCAGCATTCCTAACGAAGCGTGTAAAACTAGGACAAAACTGCTGGCAAAGTTGTGGATCCTACCACTTCTGGTGCTGGGAAGCAGATGCTGTGCTTTCATTCTTCTCTCTTTTTATCACCAGTTTTTATCACTGATGGGCGCTCAGTGGCAGCTCTGATTGCAAATTAATAAGCATTAACCAAAATAACCAATTTTTAGAAAGTTTTTTTCTAACACGGACATCCCCTTTGGTCTTACCTTCATTCATACTTTGCGTAAGGAGGAAAAAAATAGCGACCCAGTACAGCATGTACATACCAGTTCCTAAGTTTGTGTTGCTTGCACGACCAATCGCCTCATCGTCACGCAAAAGCCGTCCTTGACAAGTTTCTCATTTACCCTACACCGCCGTGTTCAGCTTGTGCTGGCGGGAAAGGAGGTTGTTTATTTTGCAGACGGGACTGTTTTTCACAGGAAAGTTGATGGAATCGTTGTGGTTTTTTTAGTTTTTTCCCCTTTTCTGAATTTTATTCTCCCAAGTTAACGTCACTGGCAACCAGGAAAGCTCTGTCTGAGTTACGACACACAACACACCCTCTTAGCCACGCTGCAGAGTCTGTAATAAATGAGGTGGTCAGTGTACAGATTAAGCACAGAGTTTGGAAACCACGCAGAAATACCTGCAAAGTGACTTCTTTTTAAATACCACCACGTCTGGGTTTGCCGATAGCACTGTAGAAATATTACCCTCTGAATTCTCTTACTCTATATACGTTTCTTACTCGTATCGCTCCAAACATAGATGGCATTATCTCAGAAAATGTAAGCATCTGCCTAATTTGATGTGGCTCCAGCTCTGCTACAACACTGACGTGACCTGTTTCTGGGGAAAACATCGGATTATTGGAGGTGTTCAAGGCCAGGCTGGACGTGGCCTTGGGCAACCTGGGCTGGTGGGAGGTGTCCCTGCCTATGGCAGGGGGGTTGGAACTCGATGATCTTCAAGGTCCTTTCCAACCTAAACCATTCTATGATTCTATGATTATTCTGCTCAGAAGTGAGGCAGGCAACGTACACGGCTGTGATCTCGGCAGCCTGAGGAGACCCTGTTTAGCAGAAAGCCCTCCGGGAAGTGAACGACACTAAATGCCATCATTACACACCAAACCCCCCTTAGCAGACGGCAGGCCTGGTGGTGGTTTCTTTTTAAATGTTTCGGGCTGGTGGATTTGGGCAGTCTATTGTAACTCCCATGTGTCCTACGATGTGTCACCGACTCTGTGCTGGATCAGCTGTTACTATTATCTCTCTCTTCTCCAATTTACCTTCTCTGAACAAACCAGATTCTTTCCTCGCCGCCCAAAAGGAAGGCCAGCTCGAAGGCTTCTCGAACCCAACGCTGTGGCTCAGGATGGGCAATGACTGGTGAGTGAGGGAACAACCGTGCGGCGCAGGAGACCTTCCCTCAGAGCACCCTGCCGACTCTCTGCCACTCGCAGGTTCAGAGTGTGACGGGGATTATGACACCAGCATCCTTGTCTGCTTTAATAGCCATCGATGAGCTTATTTTCCATAGCTTTTACTAATTACCTCTTTACTCCTTTCCGCCTCAGGATCCTTTAGCAGTTTCGCAATTTAGTTAAGCTCTCTAATCGCTTTTCTTTTTGCGAGGTGCTGGGTTGGGTTTTTCCTTCATTTTGGTGTTTTTTTTCCTCAGGAATGTCACTGTGCAAAACGTAGCAATCCTGTAGGATTTCTGCTGTGAGACACAGCCAATTGTCATCCCCAATCCACCTTCTTACAGCCGCCAATGATGTTATTTATCTGCGTTACCACCCTCCTTGAGACCTCTCTTTCCCAGCCTGAGCCCAAGCCCCTCCTGTCCTTGACTTGGTGATGCGCAGAGCTGTTGTATCCAACCCCAACATCTCTCTCCTGAGCAGTAGTTTGGAGTTTACCCGACACAGGCAGGTCTAGAAATATATATTCCCCTCTGCACTATCCCAGAGTTTCACCTTTTTATGCCATGATGGATTCATCACCTCGTCACTGAGGTCCTTTCGCAATAACTCTCTCTCTACTAATAACTTCTCTCCTTTGTGAAATCTGTTTTAAATAGATGGGTGGGAACGTAGTAAACAACCCCTAATCTCAGTTCACGGCGATCAATAATAACATTTTGATGGATTGCGGTAGCTGAAGAATAGACAGTCCCGCGCTCCGTTGTCCCAACCTGCAGAGAGCTGAGGTACGAAATACCGTACACAGAACGCAGGTTAATAGCAAAATAAATGGAAGGGTTTAATAGAACAATGAAGAGGCGTGTGCTAAATAGTCTTAAGTGTCATTACACAATTATTTGGCTATATCACAGCAAGTATATAAACAATACATCAACGGAGACCCGACGTTTATTGCCTCCTTCTTAGGTTCACCTAACAACTTTTCCCAGAAAAATGAGTCTGTTCCAAAAGCAACTGCACACTGCCAATGCAAAACCATGCCGGTACGCTGAGTTTACCTTCCCAGGGCTGAGAACGGGCTCCAAGCTGCAGGGCAGCAACGGGCAGGGCAGGTCTGGATTCAGAGTCTTCATACTGGATCACGAAGGTTTATTCAAAGCCCCAAGCAAGCCCACGGACGAATGGTTTAAGATCTCATAGAATCATAGAATGGTTTAGGTTGGAAAGGACCTTGAAGATCATCGAGTTCCAACCCCCCTGCCATAGGCAGGGACACCTCCCACCAGACCAGGCTGCCCAAGGCCACGTCCAGCCTGGCCTTGACCACCTCCCTCATTACGACTTCCCGGGAGCACCAAGCTGGGTTATCCCCTATCACTACGCTATTTTCCCCGACTTTGAAACCTTTAGCAATTTTACGGGATCTAACAGGCATCACGGGAGGAGGCAGGCGGCATAAGTTACGTCCACGTGCAGCTAATGCCCATTTCAGTACGCAGCACGGGTGAAGTGACACCTGTAACCGTGGAGGAATCTGAGTGATATCTCTAACTCCAAGCTGACCCATTCTAACTCAAAAAGCTTAATTTTAGCAAGAATTTGCAGTTCATCCTTGTTTAGAGGTTGAGAGTTTAAGTAGACAGCAAATAATTTATTTAAGAATTTAGTTGAATACGGGATTGAATAAATCGGTTAGAGATAACTGGGATCCATGGGTAGAAGCATCAAGGAAGATCTTAATTCCCTAAACCCATACTTGTGAGTATAGATCAAGTGCAGTTAAGAGAATTTCTCCTCCAGAATTGAATTCTTTCTCTTATGCAACAAAATCTGGATATTGCAAAGACACATTTCAGTAAAAAACAAAACAAAACAAAGAAAAACAAAACAAAGCAAAGCAAAACAAAACAAAACAAATCACACACTGGAATTCAGTTTATATCAGGCAGGGAAGAAATGTCCTAAGACTCCTAAGTAAAACTACAGCAGTTTCTGAAAAGGGAGATTTAAAAAAAAAAAAGTCTTTTTTTTTTTAAGTTAAAAATAGCTTAGCCAATATGGTCCCAAAGACGTATATTTCAAATATAAATTTAGAGACAAAAACATTCTTGGCTGAGGAGGTTATGTGTAGTGCTTTAGTTTATGGTCCAAAACACAAAAAGGTAAGAATCACTCAAGATCAGTTGAGCTCACGACTTCCCTCCGGAATCCCTCGGCAGCAATCCCTCCCGGGCTCCCAAATAAAAATCCAATGGAGTGGGAGGAAAGCCCGGGGGCAGAGCACACCGCCTCGCCCGCAGAAACACCCTCTCCTTCCCACAAACAAAACCAGAAGCTCCCAGAACCCCTCCCGTGACCAGAGATGCTTCCCATAACTGCACGCCAGAGTGGACCAAGACCCCTCTGGGGAAAGTTCTGAAACGTCCATCCATCTTTCCAAAAGAAAAGGTTCAGCAGAATCTGCTGTTTACCTCAGTCAGCTCCATCCCATACACATCTTCTAACGTGATAGCTTCAGAAAGGCAGTGAAAGCAGAACGCCACCATAATAACTACCTGAAAGGAGGGTGTAGGGCGGTGGGGGTGACCTCTTCTCCCTGGTGACAAGTGATAGGATGAGAGAAAATGGGTTCAAGTTATGCCAGGGGAGGTTCAGATTGGATATTAGGAAAATTTTTTTCACTGAAAGGGTTATTAAACACTGGAAGAGGCTGCCCGGGGAGGGGGTGGATTCGCCATCCCTGGAGGTGTTTAAAAAAAGGGTGGACGTGGTACTTGGGGATGTGGTTTAGAAGTGGTTTTGTCAGGGCAGGGTAATGGTTGGACTTGGTGATCTTAAAGGTCCCTCCCAACCTCAGCGATTCTATGATTCTATAATCCTTCAGCAATGGCAATGGTGGCACAGCCCCCCCCAAACCCACGGCTCCCCCTGTGGAGTCCTCAAGTGTACAACAGAACAGCTGAACCTCTGATTTCAGTGCGCTGATGGACCTCTCATCTTACCTCTGGGTTATGGAACTGTATCTTAACACATTCCTGATTTGTTTGGGGGATAATTTTTTTTTTCTCTTTTACTGTCTGGCTCTAGACATAAACACCTGGACTGCATTTTCCTCTTTATACAGCTTCTCACCATCAACCTTTTGTTCCTTCTAACTAGAGAAAACTCCAGTTGCAGTTATCTATGGGAACAAACCAGGTTACTTCAGAGCTGCTTCTGGATACTGTAAGACTATATATGCAACTGCTTGAGTGTTCACAATCTGCCACTTCCACAACTCAAACTCAATACCAGAAAAACAGAAAACAGGAGTGGCAAATGCTCTCTCCAAAAGCTACTGCAGTTTTCAGAGGGTTTCCAAGAGCCCCCGTAGCCCTGTGAGCGTTCAGAGCGTTCCTGGCATTTAGCGTATCCTCTCAGATTGGTAATTCATCTCACCCAATTTTGAGTCAGAAAGGGGTGAGAAAGCCCTCACTAAACTGCCTCTAGAGAATACGGGCTCAGAAACGTCAATCAGAAGAGTTCATACCTATTTAGGATAGATGTTTTGAATCACCTCGTGTAAAAAAACTGTTTTGGCTTGACTGACCTTACACGTCTTCATAAATAGTTTCAACACAAACTGGACTCTGCCAAATTCACGTTCTCTTCCGTCGGTTCCTCCATCCAACACCCGGTTCCCAGAACTCAAATCTCGTTTGCTGTGGATATTTTATCCCAGGAAGGAGCAGCAAAACAGTGCAGTTAGGTCCAGGCCCCGGAGTGCGGCACGGAAAAGACAACGGCATCTGCTGCACTAACACAGCCTCATAAATGCTTTTGGCTGCCACCTTGGCAGACAAACCAAGAACTCAACCCACGATCTCCAGCAGAGCTGCAGGAAGAACTGATTTTTCACTTCAGCAGCCAAATTGGAAAAGAAAATAGTTTGAAATTACCCCAAATGGGTTTCATTGTTTTTCCTCATTAAAGTGAAACACTGGGTGCGGATACGGCGCTTCTCCTTCGCCCCGCAGTCTGGCCGCAAGGGCTTTTTCAGCCAACGCGCAGGTGACCTGGACTGAACCCCCCCATTCCTCTGCCCCTCTGAAAGAAGGGCTCTTATCATCACCTTACAACGTATTTGGAAGGAGGTTGCCCTTGTTCTCACACTCCTCTTGTTTCCATGGGTTATTTCACCACCCATTAGAAGAGGAAAAACGGGTGTCCTCCCACCAACGCAAGAGATGGGTCCCAAAAACCAGATGATGGAATTACTCTTGGAGAGCTGTCTGCTGCCGAGGAGCACGTGTACAACGGTGGGGACGGTCCCCTGAGAGCGGAGGAACAGTTTCAAATTCCCTAATCCTGAACCAAACGAAAATCTGGGCTTCTCTGGTCGGGGGCTGAGGGCAGCAACGGACGCTTACAGGAAAGAGAAAGAAGAGGGAAAGCCCAGACTTGTATCTCTCTGGAATACCCTCCCAGAGTCCGGCAATTGCCAGTCGGGTTTATTGCTTATTTAGTAGCCTTTGACGGGTACTTTTCGCAGCGTTTTGACTCTTTCAGAATACCTTACTCATTTGCCAGTTTGCTATTAGCCATCAGCTAGGAGGGCGTCCTCCCCTCCTGAACTCTGAGTCTAGCCATGGGGAAAAAAAACCAACAACAACAAAAATAAAAATAACCAAACAAAAAAAGAACACACACCAAAAAAAAAAAACCCACAAAAAACCCTCCAAATCAAAAAATTTCAAATTTTGCCCAAGATTTCTGATTAGTTCCAGGTCACGAACACCCCCATTATTCAGGTTTTGGAAACCCAGCCAACGCGCTAGAGCTTAAATTGTACCTCTACAGCTGGAGCTGCAACGAACCCAAATCTTCGGTGGTGGTTTGGTCCAGAAGGGAGCTCCGTTTGCAGGGCCACCCGCCCGTCCCTGGCATGGCGGCACCGGCCGGCGCAGAGCGAGCGCGTTCTGTAGGCAGCAGAGTGGTAAAAAGCACCGGTGAAGGCACCGGTAAAAAAGAGAATGGCTTTTTCTTGCTGAGGTGAGATCGACAGGCGGCTGACGTGACTGTAAAAGAAAAAAAAAAAATAGTAAAAGATTACTAAAACATACAGACTAAAAATTATCGCTCTTTTGAATTAGAAATGCAAGAGATGTAAATTCTTCTCTATAATACATTTAATTAGAAAGAAAATGATCTAATAAATAGGCTTTACAAAATGCTTGAATACGTTCATTCGAGTATTTTCTTAAAACCAATCGAGTTAGAAATCCCTAGTTTCCTTTTACAAACAAGGTCATCAAATGCCTTAAAAATCTCGCAGGAAATTCATGAAAATTTATTCAGTATGGTATGAAAGAGCAAATCTCTGTTATGCTTATGGATACATCCCAAATACATGTACATTTTAATTAATCCCATTAATTTTACAGGATTGCTTGCTTGTTTAACCTCTAAAGAAAGCAGCTTTCTTGAATGGAAATTAAATTTCGAGCTTCAAAGTATGGGTTTTTTTACAATAACCAACACTGAAAAAACACAAAACATTTCTTGCTGCATGGAAAGTTTGATTTGTTTTCCTCAGATATATTTTCGCAGTGGTGACAGCAACCGATAGCGTATATAATGCTATGCAGGACATGAAATAATTACTCATTTTATTATAGGTCTACTGAGGGAGCTACATCTGAGTTTGAGGTTAATACGACAATCAGATGAACACTATTTTCAGCTTCTTATAACTTTGGAATAATAGTTCTTTCCAGCTGGCGTCTGTATCTCCAGTCTCAGATCACAGGCTCCAAACAGTCAAAAAATGGTCACTTCGGGCACCGTGTTATACTCAGGAGGAAAAAAACCCAATATGGATTCCTTAATTTTTCTTATAAACGGCTTTATTTACTTTAAAAGCTGAGTTTAAGCATAAGATTTATTAGTCCTTTAACATTAATCACTTTTGCTGTCTGAAAACGTCCGCCATCCTCTCGGTTGCTGTTATCTTACGTGGACACATTCAGCTCCAAACCAAAAATATTGTCTCCAACACGGCCAATCACTAAATCAGAGTCCTCCTCTGGAAATCTCTGCGCTTCCTCAAGCTCAATGTCATTCCAAAGGCGCACCAACTTTTAGAAAGTACTATCTGAAGTGTATATATATACAATCCACGTGTTACTAAAACAGCTCAAGTTTTCTAAACCTCTTATCCTGACCTGGTTTGATTTCTTGCAGCAACTACTTTAACTTGGACATCATATTTTATCTCAAGCTTTATCAGCACTCAAGAACTCAAGACCAATTAAAACATCCTAAAGGAAAAATGGGTATTTAGTTTCATGATTTCTCCTCATTTTTCATTGCCTGGCAGATTTCCCAGGCTCCGTGCACTCATTAGTGCCCACTGCAACTTGATAAGCAAATAATCCAGAATTTTTTGGTCAATTAAATAATCGCCTGTAATTCATAAATACGTTGCAACACGTGCAGAAGTCACAGCGAGTGGTACGGTGTAAGCAGAAAGGTGCCGGAGCCTTCGCTAATTCCAGGCAACGTGTGCGTGCTGCAAGGTGTGCGCGCGTGTGTGAAAAACATCATTTCTTTCAGTTCATCAGACCCCGTAAAAACGCTCAGGGCTAAAACTGAATGCGTAGCTTTTCCCTGGATAGCTTTTTCGCTATTTTCACAAAAATCCATGCAAAAAAAAAATAAATCACCCGATGCACTTAGTTAGCCAGATGTTAAAATCTCAGTATTTTGTGCACACTGTAATATGTGTGCTCTATTACTGACAGCACAAAAAAAAAACCCAAACAACCTTATCAGTGCGGAGATTTAAACTGCCAAAAGAATTCCTTCTGTCTTTGTAATATGGCATAAATCAGGGCAAAAACCCCATTATGTGCCCCACAGAACAAACCCGTTCCCCAAACCCGTCTTTTCCTACGCCCTTTTTCCAGGCTGCCCCCAGAACCTCTCTATGAGCAGCTGAAGAAAATCATAGTAGACAATATGCTGTGAAACCAAGTTTCCTTTACAACTGTAAGTCGATGGTATATATTTGCTTGTATAAAAAAAAAATAACAAGAAAAAAAATGCAAATTCTCTGCATTTGTTTTTTCCTGCTAAATACGCTGGAAGGGTATGACAACATTCCGATAATAAACTAACATCTCCAGGGGTAATGAAAGGGAAACCCGTTCAAGGCTGCAGGAAAGTGGCAGCGTCATGTATCAGGGAAAACCACCTACCGGCAGAGGTAGCGGCAACGCCGCCACGGCCCCTCGGCTGGAGGGAGCTGCTGGGAATCACCACGGGATGTGGTCTTCTTTGAACCACGGTGTATACGCTGATTTTTTTTGTTGAACAGGAAAAAAAAACCCAAGAATTACAGGGAATGGTTAAGTCTCGTGACTTGTGAAGTTTATGCCTTTAAAGTTTATTTTGTAAACGTCAGTTTTAGTAAACTGAAGTAAACATTAGTAACTTTAGTAAACATTAGTAAACTTAGTAAACTAAGTAAAAAACTTCAGTAATCTTAGTAAACTAAGTAAAAAACTTAGTAAACTTAGTAAACTAAGTAAACAACTTTAGTAAACTTTGTTTACTTTGTAACTTTTAAACCTTAGCAATCCCTCTGGACTGTTCAGATACTGTAGGATTATTTAGTGATCCTTTAGTGGTTTTTTACTTCTGTAACCTCAACATCACGAGGAGGTGAGCAGGAAGGACGGGAGGACTCGGCGAGACCCGGGCATCCCCGCAGGCAGCCGGGGCACATCCACGCCGGGGCTGTGCGCGCAGAGGCTCCAGCACTGAGTACTGAACTCCCAGCGGTGCGAAAACCCATATCAGAAACGTACTGGAGAAACCACGACTTCACATCGGGGTGACCGACAGACATCAGCTCTCGGAGCGACGCGGGGACGCACTGGCGGAGCGGCGCGGCGGAGCCACCGCAGGCTTCCAGCCTCCGGCCTGTCCTGCAGCCCCGAACGCCCCCAGCTCCACGGCCGCCCCAGCGGGGCGCGAGCATCACCTTAGGGGGGAAGAAGGACACTTCTGCAAATAGTAAAGTTAAAAAAAAGAAAAAAAATCACTCCTATAGGTTGTAAGGGAATCTTCATTTCCAATACAGAATGTACATTTTTTTTCTTGGTTTTCTTTAAGTTGAAATTATTTGATAGTGAGTGGATCCTGCAGCCTTCCAGTGCCTAACGGGGCTCCAGGAGAGCTGAGGAGGGACTCTGGATCAGGGAGGGGAACCACAGGATGAGGGGGAACGGTTTTAAACTGGAAGAGGGGAGATTTAGATGAGATATTAGGAAGAAATTCTTCCCTGTGCGGGCGGTGAGCCCCTGGCGCAGGTTGCCCCGAGAAGCTGTGGCTGCCCCATCCCTGGAGGTGTTCAAGGCCAGGTTGGACGGGGCTTGGAGCAACCTGGGCTGGTGGGAGGTGTCCCTGCCCAGGGCAGGGAGGTGGACTTGATGATCTTCAAGGTCCCTTCCAACCCAAACCATTCCATGATTCAGTGGTAGCTGTGTTGCAGCAGCAAAGACAGAGACGAATTTTGGGGCAGCTCAAGAAAGCAGAAGCACATTTTAATGAAGAAACCTGTCTCTCTCCCTTCGGCGCGGGACTTGGCACAGAGCGACGGCCCGTGGGTAGCAGATGGTCAGCAATTCCGTGAGAACCTGGCAGGACTGACACGCGACCGACCGGGAGAGGATCTGCGGCAAAAAGATAAAAATGGCACTGAGCAACAGATAGGAGAGGTCTGAGCAGTCAAACAGATCTGCAGAGCAGCTAATTAGATCTTAAATTATCAGAATCCTTGAAAGTGAAGCCTTTTTGGACCTTAGGCCCGCAGGCAAAATTTCTCCAGCAAATCATGTGATTTAAGCGTGTACCAGAAACCATTCAGACCTCACGGTTTTGACAGCAGTGGGGAGATGAGAACAAAGGCAGCACGAATAATATTCGTACAAAGCTCATTGCACAGCCAAGCATTCCCAGTAACCCAGTTTTCAAAAGAACGCATCCGGGTTCGTGGTCATTTAAGTGAAGCAGTCAGAAAGAACCGCCCCGGAGAGAAACGCTTAAAGAAAGGGCGGAAGGACGGAAGGGCGAAACGAGGACAGCAGAAAGCACACGGAGTAGGAGGAAATCGGACAAAGCGGCTACTCTGGAGAGAAAATAATGTCAACGGTGGGAGAGTAACAAGTATTAGCAGCTTTGCACAAGACAAAATATATTTCCTTGCCTTTGCTGCTTAATTTTCTGTACAAGCCTGAAGGAGAGCAGAGCGGAGAGTTGGATGGGGAGAGACCGCTCTCGTCCCTGCCGGCACTTACGCAACGGGTTCGTATATTTTTTCCCCTAAACCTGAGACTTTCTCCCGCGTTCTGCACGGTGTCAACGCTTCTTCTCTTCGGTCCTGGGCAATCCTGGCCTTCGAGGGGTTTTTTTATTCTTTCGCTATGCGGTACGGTGCGGAGAGACCGCCGGCGTTATGGTTTCAGCCCGGGAAGGTGGGAGCTGTGGGTATTACGTCCTCAGAAAGCAGCTCCAGCCTCACCCGGGCTCCGTGCCCGGGCACACGCGGAGTTTTTAGCTGAGCAGCAGTTAACGAGACGTTTCAAGACTACGAATCGATAGCTTTTGCCTAATCCGCCTTCCCGGGCTGCTGCGGGTGCCAAACCCCGTGGCAGATGTTGGCAGCAGCCGCGCACCACGCCAGACCCACGGCTTCACCGCCCCCGGCGGGGCACGGGACGCTGCGCCAGCGAGCGATGCTCAGGGAGATGCCGAGGAGCTTCTCCCACCCCTCTGTGCCCCCGACGCACCGGGGCGGCATCTGCTCTGGTCCCTCCAGAGGAGCGCTGCTGAAGAACCACTCCATCCTGGATAAATTCATGCTGTGATACCGGTGCGACCGTTCAGCACTTGTAACACACGGTGTGGGGCAGGGCTACAGACCCCCACCTCTCAGCCAGGAGGAGAGGAGTCTTGGGGAACACAGGATTCATGGCATGAAGGGCTGAGGGACTTGGGGCTGTTCAGTCTGGAGAAGACTGAGGGGGGATCTCATCAACGCTTATCAGTCCTTAAAGGGAGGGTGCCAGGGGGATGGGAACAGTCTGTTTCCAGTGGTGCCCAGTGACAGGACAAGAGGGAACGGGCACAAACTTGACCATAGGAAGTTCCATCTGAACGTGAGGAGGGCCTTCTCTCCTGTGCGGGTGGCAGAGCAGTGGCACAGGCTGCCCAGAGAGGTGGGGGAGTCTCCCCCTCTGGAGCCATTCCAAACCCGCCTGGACGCCGTCCTGTGCCACTGCTGGAGGTGCCCCTGCTCTGGCAGGGGGTGGCACTGGGGGAGCTCCAGAGGGCCCTTCCAGCCCTCACCAGTCTGGGATTCGGTGGGTGATCTGGAGCAAGTGAGAGAGACCTGGGAAGGAGACGTTGTTGGCGGGCACGGATGAAATGCCTGTTTGATACAGCCGGAGAGTCTGAAACCACTCTGTGCAGAGAGGTGCTTAAATCACAGCCCCACGTGCCAGCAGCACGGCTCTCCTCTACGCAGGGAGCCGCCGCTTCTGCCCGGCGGCGCGACAGGCTGAGGGGGAGAGCGGCCATGAAAAAAGAAGCTGAGACAACGCTGAAGGAGAAATGTAATGTTTGCGGGACTGAAGAGGCAGAAGGCGGCAGCCGGGCTCCGCAGCCACGGCCTCGGGGATGGGGACGCGGCTGGAGCGCTCCCCTGGAGGTGGGGGAAAGGCTGACACCACCGTCCGGGGACGGCACTGAGCCCACATCTCCTGTTTCCATGGGAGGTGCTCTCACCATTAGGCTGCTGAAGAATAACAGCCCATGAACATATCTTTTTATATATTATACACATACCTGAATTATATACGAGTATAATTCTAAACAAATTAATATAAAATAAATATACCTATTATAGATATTCATATAGACATTAAACATTGCTTGGAATGAAGCCTCGTGCGGTCCTCAAAGCTGCTGGGGCACGGCCAATTCACCACACCGGCACCTCAGGGCTCAACCTCAGGAACGAAACCTTCCACAAGTCCTACACCCTGACGCAGGTGCCACATTTGCCCAAGCACACAGCAGGAGACCGACGTTAAACCCCCGAGAGCTGAGAAACGGCGCAGCCCCTCGGAGTCTCCATCCTCCCCCGGGTGCCAATGGAGAGCAACCCCGTGTGGGTCCAGGCTGGATCTGCAGAGCGATACTCCTGCCTACCCCAGGTGGTGTCAGCTCTCACCGCTTCCACACCGCTCACGTGGCTGTTGACTGCTCCGTCCCACTTCCAAAGTGCATTTTTCATAGAATCATAGAATGGTTTGGGTTGGAAGGGACCTTCAAGACCACCCAGTGCCACCCCCTGCCCTGGGACACCTCCCACCAGCCCAGGTTGCTCCAAGCCCCATACAACCTGGCCTTGAACACCTCAGGGATGAGGATTTTCGTAGCATTGAGGTGTCCAAGGCCCCTTTTCTTGGCTCTCACCTTTCCTTCACCATAAAACCATTGTTTCTCCCAATCTGCATGAGAACAAAGAAAACACCACGGCTAAACTGAAACTGGGGGGAAGTTTTGCTCCACCCCAGTGAATTAACGTAACGTTTGGAAAACGAAATCTCAGTCCTACTCAACTTCAGTATTTGAGGGTCACTCTGCCCCGCTGCAAGGCCAGGCCTCGGAAACTGGGCTGGAAATCTCAATTCCTACTTTCAGCCTCACTCTAAACCCGAAAAACAATCGCTGCTCTCCATTTTCAGTCCTTTGCCCAAAGGCTCCTAAAAACATCATATGGGGATTTGGGAGCCCCATTTGAAACAAATTGTTTTAATTAAAATAGTAATTTTCGGCCCCGAGAGATGTAAACTATTAAAGAGTTGCCAGGAGGGAGATCCACTAATGGAGAGCAATGAGCAATTACAGCCAATCTGCTGCGGGTTCTCCGGGAAAAAACACACTGGAAAACCCGAGCAGCCACTTGCCAACGGACTATTTATCACCACAGACAGCGTTTAACGGTAGACGGGTTTCTCCTCCCGTGAAGGCTCGGCAAGCCTCCTTCATTTGCTCACGTGTCATCGAGTCATTTTGATGGAAGAGGAGAGCTCAGCAGAGGGAAATGGAGGAAACAAATCTCCTCGCTGGTAAATAGCTCGTCAGCACCTGAACCGCCGGCGCGCAGAGAGCACGGCAGGCAGATGAGGACGTTCCTCCTCATGAAAGTGAACCCTCTGCCTCAGACGGTCCTGCTCTTTTTTCTCCCAGACGCCCAGTATTTAAGGAGCGTTCATTTGGGATGTACCAGATTTAAGGAACGTTTAAAAACTCCAACCACGTTCGCGTTCCCATTTCCTCACACAAAGTCAAAAACGGATGTTATCCAACCTGAACTAAACTACCCTGGAAAGGTAAATATGACCAAAAGGAAGAGGCGTTTTGTGGTTAATTACTTTCCTTTTTTTTGTTGGATTTTTTTTTCCCCCAAATTGTGACATGGAAGAAAAACCACCAAGAACAACAACAGCTTAAGCAAGTTACCCCAGAGCCACCTACATTAACCTTCACTGGTTTCATTTCGGGACTATGCACAGATTCACTGGGAGGACAAACCTCAGCAGCCAAAAATCTCCACCGTTCCAAAGGTCCACATTTCTCACCAACACCTCTTTCGTGTTCCAGGACTGACGGTCCACCATAAACGCGGTTTGAAGGAATTTAACTTCTGTTCCGCCTCGTGGAACACTTCCTATGGCAGAGAAACGTTGGCTTGGGGTTTACACATTCAACTACACTGCTGTTCACAGACCCCATAGCCGGAAAAGAACATGGTCAGCTGGAAACCAACGGAACAAAAGACATGTCAAAATATAAACATTTGCACTTTTCTGCTCTGATCTGGAAACGTATCTGCTAAAGTGTACTTCAGCATCACTACGGTCCCTTTGAAGCAGCAGCATCACTATGGTCCCCTTTGCCACGCGAGGGGACAAGTGTGGGGTGTCCGCACACACGGACAGACGTCCGCGCACATATACAGACGTCTGTGTAGGTACTTCCACAGAGAGACACACGAGTGTATATACACACTGCCCCAGTACGTCTCCAACGCTTCACAGACTTACCGTATTCAACCAATCTGAAGAAAAGCATCCTACTTTAGAAGCCAGGAGATGAAGTTTTCGCTTTTAGGTGGCGCCATCTCTACCGAAATAATCCAGGACAACCTATATTCGGAAGCAAAAAAATAAAAATAAATTAAAAGTCGTTTTTGACACGCGGATTGCTCGTGTAGAAACCAACTCAATTTAATACTGAAAAAGAAAGCGCGGCAGCAAGCTTCCTGGGGAAAATAAAAACAAACCCCAGACTTTTTTGAAATAAGAACTCCATTTTTTTTCTGTAAATAACATTCAGTTATTCCTTGTTTTTCTATTCAGGAACCGTAGAGCATCTGCCTCTGCCACCCACAGACACAACAGAGAAAGACGTTACTCCAAGGAATATCTATTCACGTCAGCGCGGTGACCTACTAGAGATAGCATCGAGATGAAAAGTATTATTCTTTTTTATAATTCCCCTCTCGCTTGATTCTAACCTCATTAAATCAAGAGGAATGTTAACCACACATTTAAGCGTGTGTTGCATGAAGCCCTTTTTTTCAGAAACGCCGGCATTGTTTATTAGTACCGGTGTCATCCGACTCTCGTAGGTAATGAACACCAGCAGATGACACCGTATTTCACCCGTGGCTATACTGTAATAATTAAATAAAGCAGCAGTACTCGGGATGGAATTACTGGAGAAATCAAGACTCTTAAAAGAATTCCACTGAAGGATGTTTAAACAGACATTCCACAAGGGCAAATAGATAAATTAAATTTTCCCTCAGCAATCTCTGTGACAACAGGAGAATACTAAACAGAGAGCATAAGGGACGTGTTGTAGCAAAATGTTTTGCCTTATTTTTAATTTAAATGTAGTTATATAGATGAAGAGCCTGGAGGCATCAACCATTGCCAATCAAGGCTTACATAATGAGGAAGTCTTATAAGCAGACTGAAATCACCACTGCCCAGAACTGCTCGAGTCATCTGAGGATGAAGTTTTTCCACTATAGACATGTACAAAGTCTTCTGGGTTTTTTTTTTTTTAAAGTATTTTCAAAAAACATGGTTTCTCTTTGGCAAAGGAACCCTTTGAAGCAGCCCAAATAGCCTTTGAAGTGAAAATAGCGAAGTCATTTCGTATTCGTTCACCCATTTTCCCTCCCCCTTCCTAAAAAAGAAGGCGCGTAGCTTAGTGAAAAATTTATATAACGAAATAGGCGGACTCATCTCATGACATCAGAAGCATTCAAGCAAACAAAATGCCATTAAAAAGGAAGCGTATGTATCTTTGGGTGTAAATCAAAGGCACCGTGAACCAAAATATTAGGAAAAAATCAAGCTTAATTATTACAGATTAAGAGCTACCATCTGGAAGTCAGAATACTGCAGTGTATACAGCACAGTCGATGAAGCATTAATGGACTGGTGAATATCTACCTGTTTTGAGGAGCTGTCCTCGCTTAGCAATCTAACTTAGATTTNAGGCCAGGCTGGACGTGGCCTTGGGCAACCTGATCTAGTGGGAGGTGTCCCTGCCTATGGCAGGGGGGTTGGAACTCGATGATCTTCAAGGTCCTTTCCAACCTAAACCATTCTATGATTCTATGATTAAATTAAATTTCTTTGCTCAGACACAAAGGCCATTAAGAACTCAAGGAAGTGGTAGATGCCCTACAGTGCATTAGTAGGAAGATTTTAACGCGGTTCTTTTCCTCCTTCCATTCCCATAAATGCATTTCTCTCCTTTACCATATTTCCTAAGAGTCTCCTATGCCGGAGATTTTCCCATGTCCATCTTTTCCAGCGCCTCAGAAAAAAACGAGAATGGCTGATCTTACTTGAAAACTAAAAGCTTTGAGATAGTTCTCTGCGGAATGCTGAAAAATCCCACAGGTTCAGGAAAACAATCGGTAAATAAAGGTTTCTACTCCCGTAAAACACAATTTGTTAAGTACAAATGTTCGCTAGTGGAAAGTGTTTCACTGCTGCAAATAGGAGACTGCTTGAAAGACAACACGCCCCGACAACCACGCGGTAAAAGCAGCAGCACACACATACATGGGGCAGAGTAAATACAAGACATGTTTTGCCGGTTTTATATGCCTCCTTGAGGGGTTGCAGCATTTCTGTTTATCCATCTACAGTGCAGAAAGTCACGTCTGTATTCCAACTCTCCCTGGCTCTGCCAAGTGTCTCGTCTTGTTCCACCATCCACCATCTTCTTCTACACAAAAATCTCATCACATGATCAGCTTAAACTTTTTAAACCTATCCAGTGGAATAAACAGTGACATGATTATTTATTTATTTATTTATTTTTAATTCCTCACTACTTTAATCCCTATTTATGTGTACTGGATGTTTTGGAGGAGGGAGAGAGTTTTCTTGAAAAAAAAAAAAAAAAAGGCAAATAAATCCCATAACAGGAATGCTCATAAATCTGTATTTACGTTGGAAGTAAAAGTAAACTCACCGACGATGATTTACTGCCTCTTACAATGAATGTGACTATTAGGTCTTTAGATTTTATTAGCACTGTGAAAGAACATATTTTATGTTCAAATATTTAAATACTTGTAGAAAGCAAATGCAAAAATATTGTACATATTAAGCATTCAATTACTTTAAGCTATGTAAAAATTCATTGAAAAATAATTTCCTGTCTGCAGAACAACATATTGCCCAAATCTGAACATTCCAGTTTACGGCTGAATCCGAGGAATCTGACAGCTCTGTTTGGAGTCTAAAAGAAGAAATGTACGCGTTTCTTGCCGAAACGGGCAGGACAACAGATGACATCTGAAGCGCTGACCACATCACAGCTTTGAGGATTAATAATGAATCGCTTCAACAGAGGAGCAGAATAGAAAAGTACCGACTCCAGCAACGGCTTTCTCAAAGACAGTTTTTGGCTGTTTTCATGCTAACCAACCCTCCAGCAAAGACTGTCACCCCCCACAGAAGTTTTTCCTGAAAATTAATTTCCCGCACCCGACAGCAGCCCATCTGGCTTTGGAACAGCCACAGAATTTTGAGATAAAACCGTCGTTTCTGCCTGGCCCGCCCAGCAGGCACCCAGCGCGCCGGCGCTCCTACACACTCCTCCTGCGAAGAGGAGGAGGAAGATGCAGGACAGCAAACGATGACCAACGTCTTCGTTGGTTCTTCGACCCCAAAATCATAGAATCATAGAATGGTTTAGGTTGGAAAGGACCTTGAAGATCATCCAGTTCCAACCCCCCCGCCATAGGCAGGGACACCTCCCACCAGACCAGGCTGCCCAAGGCCACCTCCAGCCTGGCCTTGAACACCTCCAGGGATGGGGCCTCAACACCCTCTCTGGGCAACCTGTGCCAGTGCCTCACCACCCTCAAAGGGAAAAACTTCTTCCTGATGTTCAATCTAAACCTGCCCTCTTCCAGTTTGAAGCCATTCCCCCTCGTCCT
>VUYV01000063.1:2894711-2924653 GCA_008711295.1 Anarhynchus alexandrinus | reverse complement strand
CTCCCCGGAGCCTTCTCTTCTCCAGGCTGAACAGCCCCAACTCCTTCAGCCTCTCCTCATTGGAGAGGTGCTCCAGCCCTCGGATCATCCTCGTGGCTCTCCTCTGGACACGCTCCAGCAGGTCCATGTCCTTCTTATGTTGGAGTGAGTCCAAATGAGTCAGAATGACAGCTTAGGCTGGCTGGTGCCTGGCAGGAACGCTGGGGAGAGGAGAAGTAAAGATTTCCTACGCTAAGTCACTGTGATCACAGTTCTGTCCTTTCCTAACGGGTGCCAGGATGATGGTGGAAGGAGAAGGTAAACTACAGACCATGCGAGCTGCGTCAGTGAGTGTGTTAAAAAGAAAATGAACAAAAATAGTCTTAAGACAGGCTGGGAGAGTTTGGGGGGTTCAGCCTGGAGAAGAGAAGGCTCCGGGGAGACCTCAGAGCCCCTTCCAGTATCTGAATGGTGCCTATAAGAAAGCTGGAGATGGACTGTTTACAAGGGCCTGGAGTGACAGGGCAAGCAGGAATGGCTTCAAACTGGAAGAGGGGAGATTTAGATGAGATATTAGGAAGAAATTCTTGACTGTGAGGGTGGTGAGACACTGGAACCAATTGCCCAGAGAAGCTGTGGCTGCCCCATCCCTGGAGGTGTTCAAGGCCAGGTTGGACGGGGCTTGGAGCAACCTGGGTTGGTGGGAGGTGTCCCTGCCCAGGGCAGGGGGATTGGAACTAGATGATCTTCAAGGTCCCTTCCAACCCAGACCACTCTGTGATTCTCTGGTAAGGGTACTGAAGCAAGAAGACGCAAGTCGAGACGGTACTCTGCAAAGTAAAGCAGGAAACCCTACAAGCGTACCATCTCCCATGTTCAGACCACCACAACTATCAGGACACAAAAAGCGTTTTCTTCTTCTAGATGCAGATGCCTGGTGGTTTTGAACCGAGTTTAGCTCAATCCAAAAATAATGTTAATGACAATAAAATTTCAGCTCTTCAAAGCGCATTGATCTGCGGCGTTACACAGGAGGATGGGAGAGTATTCTTGTTGATTTTATGTTATTTGAATTGATCGCTACCTGCCTACTTACCTTAAATAGCCAGCCGCAATGCTCCTTCACTTTTCAGAGCTTCAATAAAGAAAATGCTTCCATTTTGTAAATTATAGCCCTGCAATTGAGAGCGCTATTTTGAATGTGGTTATCTCCTGCTTAAATCAAATCCAATACATACCTTAATGGCAAACCAACATTTTTCGTGCGACCCTCCAAATCTGAAAGGACAAAATTCAGCGAGAAACATTATGTATGATCTAACTTTATTGCAAAGACGCGCATGCCAGTGCCTGATACAAGTACACGGGTGTGTTTGGGGGTTTTTGCAGCCCTCCCCAAGGAGACAGTAATGACCCCCCTCACTGAGGGAATAGGGGGGCAGAATTCTGCACTCAGAACTACCGAAAGCTCTTATCATTTCCCCATTCCCAAAGTATCTTCTTTTACATTGTGAAGACCAACAATTACATTTCATTAGTTCTGTTCCTCATAACCCTTCTAATTAGCCATGGGCTCAAGAGTAAAACATTTTTAATTGTGCAAGTTTAACCCAATGGTGAGCTAAAATGGTACAAAACACGAAAGAGTAAAGCACCAGCGTGACAAAATCAGAAAGGTACTTCGTCTGAGTTTGGCGCTTACCTTTGCCACAGATGAACAAACATTGCCTTTCGCAAAGCTTTTCCAGTTTACTATTTAACTCAGAAATTACTTGCAGAAAATATTGATTTGAGGAATAGAGCATTCTTTCTTTTTTTTTCTTTTTTGTAGATTCCCTACCAATATTCAGGTAAAATGAACACCAAAAGCAGAACTTGCAGAGGTGTAATTGTGTCCATATTAAGCTGGTGAAGGAAAGAGATACTCTTTCTCTATTTTTCTCTCTCTGGCTCGTCCTCCCCTTCCCTTCCCTGCAGTGGAAGGGCATTTTCTGGACCGCGAAGCAGCGCGGCGTTGCCGGGTGCTACGGGGCGCGCAGTGACAGAAGAGCACTTACTTTCTTGTGAGCAAAAAGGTATTTCCACTAGAAAAAAAGAAGAAAAAAAAAAAGTATTCCATTATATATATATCTGCTAAGGGGAATTTCAAACTTTGTCGTTTGACAAACAAACTTCTACATCCACAAAGCAAACTTTTACATAAGCCTTTAAGCAGCCTGAAATTATCAGGAACGCTGCTGCTCGACAACGAACGCAGCTGTGGAAAATTCCCCCTTACAGCTCAGTTCGACTTTAGAAGCCTCAAACTAACTCCCGCCGAATTTCCTACCGATTTGGGCAGGCAGCAGGCTGAGCGCGCCGTGCTCTGGCAGCTCAGCAGTGTGTTCCTCTGCTTAAAACGCCGCCCCAGTACGGACTCGTGGCTCGGAGTATCTGAAAGGAGCCTCAGACGTTATGCTCACCTTCCTATTAAAAGGCACGGGAAACTTAACTCAGATTAATGCATGTTTATACATTTTAATTGTATATTAAAGTGTGTTTTGCGGATACATAAGAAACATCAGTGGCATATTAACATATATTAGCTTTAACAAAAAAAAAAAAAAACACCCACATGGACACATTTGCAATTATTCTGCAATTATATGGAAATTACATTACACACTAATTGCTCTGACAGGTGCCTAATAGCTTCTCTAAATAGGGGGTAAGAACTTACCCACGGGTATTCTCAATTATTTTGCTTGACCACCTTTTGCCTCTCCTCCCAGCAAGGAAAATAGGAAGCAGCAATAAGAAGTTGCTGTTCTGCCAGGGGTTTTGGTTTTGTTTTTTTTAACTCGGATCGCTGTGCTGCTGCCTCTGTGCCACCCCCGGCTCCGTGCTGCTCGCCAGGGGAAGCCTCGCCGCCTCTGGCTGCACTCCCGCCCCTCTCAAAGCTCTTCCAGGTTTGTTCCCGAAGCCTCAACGCTCACAACTGCAGCGGCTGCTTTTGGCCAATGGGCCCCGGGGAGGGGACCCAGCGCCGTCCTCGGTGCGATGGCATGAGCGCAGGTAACCTCAGTGAAACCTCCCACACGTACTCCACATACAAATGATCTCAGGACAAGTACAGATAAACTAAGGACCATCTTTTTGTGCGTGTGTTATTTATCTCCATTAATTTGAAGACACTCCTTACTAGAGCACCCCACCGCGAGGGGAAGGAATGGGCTGGTACTTCTGAGAGGTCCTGGCTGCTGGTTGATAAGAGGGTTGAATCACAGAATGGTTTAGGTTGGAAGGGACCTTGAAGATCATCCAGTCCCACCCCCCTGCCCTGGGCAGGGACACCTCCCACCAGCCCAGGTTGCTCCAAGCCCCGTCCAACCTGGCCTTGAACACCTCCAGGGATGGGGCAGCCACAGCTTCTCGGGGCAATTGGTTCCAGTGTCTCACCGCCCGCACAGGGAAACATTTCTTCCTCATATCTCATCTAAACCTGCCTTCTTCCAGTTTGAATCCATTCCCCCTCGTCCCATCACTCTATGCCCTTGTCAAAAGTCCCTCCCCAGCTCTCCTGGAGCCCCTTTAGGCACTGGAAGGGGCTCTAAGGTCTCCCCGGAGCCTTCTCTTCTCCAGGCTGAACCCCCCCAACTCTCCCAGCCTGTCCTCCCAGCAGAGGGGCTCCAGCCCTCTGAAACGGGAATGAAGCTGTAACAATGATGGCAGCAATGGAAAATGTGGACAATACAGCTGGCAAGTGTGCACGAAACATAATTTCACCTTACTGATAGCTTTACCGTGGGCTGGTCTCGGACAGGACAATCTCGGCTCACACCCCACCTGCCAGAGCCACAACCTTCCCGTGCCACAGCCCGGGGCAGGCGTTGGGACACGCTGGAGGGTTTACTCTTCGGGATACAGCAAAACCAGTTCTCCCGCCGGAAGGCAGAGTGCAATCAAACGGGACACGATGCAGGAGGTTTCCATGCCGCCGGAGAAGGAGTCTAAGAAAAAGCTGTCGCAAACCAGCGCCAAACCACGCAAGAGAAGCACCAACANAGGAGTCTAAGAAAAAGCTGTCGCAAACCACGCAAGAGAAGCACCAACTGCTGTGGATCCAAAGCTCCGCACTGTTGTTGTTCACTCAAAAATTTTACGTATTTTCAAATTAGTTTTTCGCCGTTAGACTTACGCTGTAGTGTCATTACAGGTGCAAACCCAGAAGCCGCAGCCTTTCCTCTCAGTCAAACCCAAGAAATGCCGTTGCAGTTCCCACCCAGCGCTCTGCCGTCCTCCCGCAGTCCCAGTCCGCCCAGTCCCGCACCGCCACAGCCCTCCACAAATTGAAATTTTATGTACATACTGTAATATATCCCCCATATGTTTAATATAGTCTCATTGTGAAAACGCTTTCCAGACTTGTTTGCAAACACTATAATACCGAAAAACAAATGCCAACTCTTGCATTCAAATGAGAGTATTGCCGGTAAAATTGTGACCTTTTTTTTAATATATAGACATTCCCAGCTGTTAACCAGGATTATCTATACATCCCAAGGTGTATTTCATCTGAAATGCAAAGCATTTCTTTATTGCACGTATGGTTGACTGGGAATAAAATGAGTTTGTTTCCCTGTGACGGAGAGCTATTTGCATGACTTTCAGATATTTAGAGGTGATTTACAACTTCTGCATTCACATCATGGATAGATAAACAGGAAAACTGTACTCTGTATGACAATTACTATCCTCGACATCTGTTTTATCCTAAAAATAATTTTATGTACAAGAAAGTCTACTTAAATTATTAGAGCTGACCTAATTTTATTTTCCTTTAATGTTTGCTTTCAACGGCACAAGACTGATCTTCTGTAGGAAGCATAGATAGATTCCGTAGATACATCAGTTGGTCAATTAGGAAGAGATGCACAGAGCTTTTTACAGTCTATGTTATATATTATACTTCTCCTAAAGAGAAGTTAGATGTTGACCCCTATTCTAGTGGGAGGTGTCCCTGCCCAGAGCAGGGGGTGGGACTGGATGACCTTCAAGGTCCCTTCCAACCCAAACCATTCTGTGACTCTATGATTCTCTGACAGCAAATATGAATTTTACGGATAATTTGACCTGTGAAATCCAACTCAATGCATGTCTCCACTGCAGTTAGGCAGGGCAACAGCAGCTCAGTGCCTTACCGACGTTCATTTCAACGCACCCGGCTAGAGCAGAGAGAGCAGGGGAGGCACAGCTGCGGACTTCGGTGCATGTTGCACCCTCAAGCCTGTGCCACCAAGACCTCACCCCACAAGCCCGCTCGCCCTAAGCAAGCCGGGTGAGGCCCACCAGGCTTTATCGGCCGGCGCTCGGGGGCTCAGGCCCAGCAGGGCTCTGCCGGGGCGGCGCTGGGGCAGCTCGCTCACCCGCTGCTCCGGTTCCCTAAACCGATGCACTATTCACCGTCGGCGTGTAAAAGAGCGATTTCCTTCACTGCAAAGTGGCCGATGTACAGCAAGAATTCTTGTAATAAAACTGCTGGACTTCTCTCTATCAACTTCGTAACCTCAGGGGGGTGTTGGGTTAAGAGGATGGGGAAAGAAACAGAAAAAAGCCACTGAATGTGTGGCCCTCCCCGACTGCCCTGAAGTACTTCTTGTGTTTGACAACAATCCAGGCTTGCTTCAACGGTCCTATAATTATATCTACCCACAATTAATTACAGTACTTTTAAAATGCACTTGAGTGACACTTCTGCCGACACAAAACCTTTTCCTTTACAGAAAACACCTACAGTGGGCAAAGACCGGGACGAGCGTTCCACTACTTTATGCAACTGAGGTGTCTGAAAACAAAAACATACCACGTTCTTTATTTTCAACACATCCCACAGAAGGAACTTTGACCACCCCTGTAATATTTGGGGAACGTTCCTGCTCTGCCATCCTGCCTGGCAGCGTCCGCACCGGAGCCGTCTCCATGCTACATGGACGTAACTGCAATTCGTGGCGACTGCACTGAGTTCTGAACATTTTCCTTCCAATTTCCCCCTTATGGCCTTGTTTATGCTCCGGGTGTCAGTGTTCAGGAGCTGAGCGCTCTTGCCAAGCTTACTCCATGGACTCCCAACGGCTCGGAAGCCGTCTCTGCTCCTCCCAGAGCACCGGCCAGGCTCTGCCAAGCGGTCGTTCGCCGCCAGGCTTTGCCTCAACGCTAACGATGGAACTCCACGCTTCGCTTCTGGCTCAGCTCTCCCACACGCCGCAGCACGGTGACGTTATTTCAAAAACCAGCTACCCTGAACACTCTCGACTACACTGCGGCAACGCAACCCCAAACATCGTCCCATCCTCCCTGGGGGGTTGTACAGCCAACACTCATGTCCAGGACACCGCCACCAACCTGCCGGAACTAAACGCGTGTCTAAACAGTAAAGCGGTGGTGATGCAGCAGACGGGAGCCCCCACCGCCCCGAGACACTGGTCACTGCTGGGGAGTGCCGTCGCAGGACAGGGCTGACTCCGCTCCCGCTGGATGAGCTTGAGAGGTACTTTATGGCAATGGCAAGCCTGGGTTGGAGAATAACCAAATCTCCTTCCTTAGAGCTCCCTGCAGTCATCTTTATTCAGATGTTTAAGTTTAGATATCTTCCACTGCTAACGATGCTTCCTACCACCTCCTGTTGAATGCTCAAGAAAGTCAGAAAATCCAGGGGACTACCAACCACTACGTGGTTTCAGATGAACCACGTCTCCCTCCTCCCTCCCTCCTTTCCTTCCTCTTTTACTTCGTAATAAAATTATTCCCCATGTCTTCAGTCAACTTCAATGACTTCAGAAGATTTATTTTACTACTTCATCCGTAATTTCGCACTTTTATCAGCAGTTTCACCACCCACATTCAAGCTGGTTTTCTCACGTTCTCTTTCAAATGGGTTCTTTCAAGAGGTACAGCATTTCTAGCACCGCCTGCTGAGCAATTTGGTGCAAACATAGAATCACAGAATGGTTTAGGTTGGAAGGGACCTTGAAGATCATCCAGTTCCACCCCCCTGCCCTGGGCAGGGACACCTCCCACCAGCCCAGGTTGCTCCAAGCCCCGTCCAACCTGGCCTTGAACACCTCCAGGGATGGGGCAGCCACAGCTTCTCTGGGCAAAATCACATCCTGTGATTCACTAAACCATATTGGGAAGACCAAGAGTGCAAAAGTTGTGAGAAGTGGGGAGGGAGGGGGAAAAAGAGGCTTGTTAATATCATTGTCCCTGATTTTACCATTCTTCAGTGCAAAGTTAGCAGCAGTGGGAAATTCAGCCCCTCATACACACCCAGCCATCCGGTCAGCATTTTGAAATGGAGCTGTATGTGTCAAAAAAAGGGAGAAGCATGGAAATGGAAATGAGATCTGCTGGAAATCTTCATTCATTCTGAAGCGTAGTTCTGAAATTTTTCCATATGCCTCTCATACACAATACCATGTGATTAATTAAAGCAAACAGAGTGCATTAAAAGTAAAAAGCGCCATATGCACACTTACATTTCAATACACATGAGAAATTACTTCTCTATGAGAAAAAGCCCTGAAAGCTCCCATTCCATTCAGGCTTTGAATCTGCAAACGCTGATGAAAACTCTTCAGGCATTGGCCACCACTCACGTTGCTTTTTCAGTCTCCTCTGCATGTATTTTAATATACAAAAATTAGGATTTGTAGTTTAAGACAGAGAAGAACCTCATGAAAACAGATTATGAAATTACTCTTTTTCTAGTTCAGCCACATTGCAATGAGCTCTCAGAAAATGTAAACATGGAAGAGCTACGGGTTTTCTCAGGTGGCAGATGTGGCTTCATTACCGTACCCGCAGTTCCTAATTCCCTGTGAAAACCAGAGTGACTGCTGGAGGGGACGCTTTTGGAACTGGCTGAGGCTGGAGGTGCAGCGCTCACCAGCTGTTTGTGACCCACAGATGTATATGGTCTGTCCAGCTGTGTCATCAGAGCACCTTAAAACCTGTGAAGCAGTTACCAGCCAACGACTGAGGTCTGTCGCTCTCTAGGAACCGCACAGATTTATCAGGCAAGGATCTCCTTCTGATTGCAATACCTTCCTTCTCTCAGGAGATCGGGAAGCTTTTGTGAAATCAGAAGCTTGGCATGTAACATGGAGATATTAACTATCACTTGAACGGAAACCATGGGGCACCTTCCCATGCCAGACAAACCCAATATTGCACTCTCCAGAATGCAGCATTCTCCTAACAGCACTCATGCTTTCTAAAACCCATACTGATCAAGCCCCACATAGTAAAATCCAGCACTTGCGGCATGACGCTTCGATATCACACAATGCAGAGAGCGTCACTCCAACAGCATTCCTACAGTTCAAATGGTTTGCTCATAAATACGGGCTACATATCTATCCAATTATACCAAGGCACCATATTACATCCTGAGGGTTAGGGCTGATCACCAAATTAGAGATATGTCATCCATGGGAGAAGTACAGGAGTATTGATATATACAGTACGTGTGGTCATTAGAAGGCATTGAAAAATAACTGCCACCTCCTGTGCTTACAAAGGAGTAAAAACCAGAAAGATGACTTTGGAAGTAGGAAAATCAGCTGTAACTCGAAGATCAATAGAAAGGCGAAGACTTAAATTAGAGAGACTGTGACACTAATGAAGGATAACACTGTCTTCAGCTCTCAACAGTGAGAAGGGAAACTGCAGGATGCTGGTAATCAGCCTCACAAAATGAAAATCTCAACTTTCCATGTGAACGTAACAGCAATCAGAATTACTCTGAAAAATAAATTCACGTCAGAGGCAAAATAAATCAAAAGCATTAATGAGAAAATTAGAGGATTTGAAGGAACTAGCTGTAAGGCATTCAGATTTCTCTCTTTTTGTTAAGAAGAGCAGTCTTGTAGGAATGTCAAAGAGTAAATAACATAGTGAAGTACCATTACAGTAAAGCTAATTTAATGCTACATTACAGTATATCTAGTTTGACTATTGTAAATCTGCTTCTGTGCCTCCTAGCAGTCGCGTAATGAAAAGCAAGCAAAAAGATGTGTATTGCTGTCACACGTGTTCCTGTAGCACCTGAAACCTCAGCGCCACTGCAGCAGCTTTTATTGAAACACCACAAAAAGTTTCTGCATTGAAGCAAGAACGACCTTCATCAATCCCACTGCAGCCACTAAAAACATGGTATTTTTGCTTCTTATGATAAATAAATCTTAAAATATTCACGGTCTAGTAAAATTCTTTTCTCAAGTACATATGTCACTACGTCAGTCCACCCTCAGTTACTCAGACACAATTGCCATTTCCAGGGAAGGGACGCAGTGAATGAGGCCAAACAAATAAAAGCATACATGTAAGCAGAAGCTTAATTTCACGGATAAAGGTGACTAGAAACAGCTTCTGATAAACCTAAGGTTTTTCTAGAACGGTATCCTTCCTTTGGAAGTGGCCGTTAGCTGATACCTCATAACTGTTAGAACAACAATGTAATGTTATTTTGCCTTGGGAGAACTTTCTTATTTTTGCATTTTACCAGTTACCCCTTTTTCTGTACCCATTTGTAGTTTTTGCACTGTGCAACGGTTACAATTTAAGTATGAACTGCATGAAAAAGTACTGCCTTTTGTTGTTACGCCTCACCCTCTTCTATCCTACGACGTTGTTAAATTACTCCATTTTACGCACAAAATATCTGGCGTGTTCCATGTCAAATCGAGCATTAGCACGGCGTATTATGCCTCTGCACCCAACAGCAGGAGCACGAGAAGTGTTTGTGCTCTACCGAGCGGGCAAGCAATCCATTACTCGAGTTTTCTCCTGTACAGTTTGTCAAGGCTCTCAAATTAAGTTCCACAATAAGATGTTCAATTTTTGCACGGCAGAGCAAACAACTTGTCTGAAACACGGCTTTAATTAAACTCCAGCATCTCATCTCTCTGCATGCAGGGTTCTTCTAACAACAACAAAAAAAAAGAAAATGAAAAAAATAGGAGAGACCGGACGCCCGATCTGAGCCACAGGTGACCTGCTGAAGGAAAAGAGTCAAAAACGAGTCCCACAACCACCAGCAAGGAATAAAGGAGAAGTGTAGAGCCAAGCTACAGACATCCAAACTGGAGTCCTTTTTCCAATGGGATCATCCTTCATCCCCCAAAGGAATAAAAAAACCCTACTCCGAGCATTGCACTTGGCATACGGTAGTTGCCTTCTGCTCTGTGCAAGGTAGAAAGCTCCTCACAGGAACAATTTGGATCACGACAGCAAAATCATAGAATCATAGAATGGTTTAGGTTGGAAGGGACCTTGAAGATCATCCAGTTCCAACCCCCCTGCCATAGGCAGGGACACCTCCCACTAGACCAGGCTGCCCAAGGCCACCTCCAGCCTGGCCTTGAACACCTCCAGGGATGGGGCCTCAACAACCTCTCTAGGCAACCTGGGCCAGTGCCTCACCACCCTCAAAGCGAAAAACTTCTTCCTAATGTTCAATCTAAACCTGCCCTCTTCCAGTTTGAAGCCATTCCCCCTCGTCCTATCACTCCATGCCCCAGTAAAAAGTCCCTCCCCAGCTCTCCTGGAGCCCCTTTAGGCACTGGAAGGCCGCAATAAGATCTCCCCGGAGCCTTCTCTTCTCCAGGCTGAACAGCCCCAACTCCTTCAGCCTCTCCTCACAGGAGAGGTGCTCCAGCCCTCGGATCATCCTCGTGGCTCTCCTCTGGACACGCTCCAGCAGGTCCATGTCCTTCTTATGTTGGGGACTCCAGAGCTGGGATGCCTAAGCTGGGATGTCTAAGGAGGAGATAAAGTAGCATTCGCCCACTCCTAAGCGAGCCGCTGGACCTCTGCATCCGGCTCTGAAAGGCCCAGATGTCACAGACCGACATCCTTTAACGTCAACAGACTGCACACAGGTGTGTCTCACTATAAAATAGCTGCATACAGAATTGCTTGGATGGGCTGTTTGTATAGACTACTTAAAATACATCTCAAACTATTAACAAGTTTGAGTCCTGGTGGCCAACAGGATGCCCACGAGCCAGCAATGTGCCCTGGTGGCCAAGAAGGCCAATGGCATCCTGGGGGGCATCAAGCAGAGCGTGGCCAGCAGGTGGAGGGAGGTCATCCTCCCCCTCTGCTCTGCCCTGGGGAGGCCACATCTGGAGCACTGTGTCCAGTTCGGGGCTCCCCGGGTCAAGAAGGACAGGGAACTGCTGGAGAGGGTCCAGCAAAGGGCTACGGAGATGATGAGGGAACTGGAGCATCTTTCTGATGAGGAAAGGCTGAGGGACTTGGGGCTTTTCAGTCTGGAGAAGAGAAGAGTGAGGGGGGATCTCATCAACGCTTATCAATCCTTCAAGGGAGGGTGCCAGGGGGATGGGAACAGTCTGTTTGCAGTGGTGCCCAGTGACAGGACAAGAGGGAACGGGCACAAACGTGACCATAGGAAGTTCCATCTCCACCTGAGGAGGGCCTTCTCTCCTGTGCGGGTGGCAGAGCAGTGGCACAGGCTGCCCAGAGAGGTGGGGGAGTCTGGACAGTTCTCACGTCTTAAAAAAACACCATTTAAAAGATTCGTCTGAGTGGTACTCCGTAACTCAAAACTGGAGAGTGTTAAGGGAAAAGCTACAAAAACATATGAAGGGACTGGACAGCAGGACCACAGAGAAAGGTCTGCAGAGGTCAAACTACTTACTTTATCAAAGAGGAGGTGAAAGGGGAACTCTGATCACAGTTTAAGAACCAAAAAGGATAATGAAACTCTGCTATGGGAAGCACTTCAGGCTGGAGACGAGAGCGTATCAATTTCCAGGGGTTACAGGTGGAAAAGCACCAGAATCGCACAGGAAAAAAGAAACTCTTGAAGTAATGGTGTGGATAATTAATGACTGAAGAAAATTACCAAAGGTTCCCGCGGCCGCTCTATTGCCAGAGGTCTTTAACACAAGACTGAGTGTTTCTCTACAATAAATGTTCCAGTTCGACCTGAGTTATTGGACGTGAATCAGCTCAGAGAAACCCCACAGCCTGTGCCGTGCGCTGCTCCAACCGGATGGACCCCAACTCTGATGAACCCCAACGCAAAACGAAAGCCACATTTGCACGAATCATTTTTTCATATACTATCAGAACGTCCACAGAAACACTCCAGGGATAGACTATTTCCATTAAAACACGTGTTCTCCACCTCCCGAAACCACCTCTACGGCACAAAGGACAGTCTGGCCGAGATCCGATGGGGTTTGCCCAGCAGCTCTCCCGGTGGCGGCTGCACAATCGGCCATCGCCGGCGCCATCCAACTCAAACCGCACCGCGCTTAATTGATTCATTAAGGTAATCACTACTGTCATATCGCGCGCTCATTAGAAACGACAACAAATTATTCAAAGTGTTTTTCCCTTCTGAGCAACTGCATCAAACATATTAATCAAAAGTTGGTTGGCTGTTTCAGCCGCTCGTTATCTGTGTGCCATTTATATGATAAAAAGCAAACGAACGAGCAACTTGCCATCAGTCGGCTATTTCATTTTTCCCTGATGAATTCTCAAATTTGTAAATTAAACAAGCAGCGGCGCTCCTGATTTATAGGAGGAAGGTTTTGACCAAGAATGTATTTCATCCGTGGGCAAATCTGCTTTAGATCCAACAATTTGTCAGTTTTCAAAACCTCTGCCAAAGGCTATTATTGATGGTAGAAGGCAAAACCGGTACGGAGAAGCCAAAATGTTCACATTATACACAAGAAAAAAACCACACCAGCCATAATAAAATGGCTATCTAAGAGTGAAAATTCTTATACATGAATTCAAAAAGCACCCTTTGCCCAAAGGAGCGCTTCGTACACCACGTCTTATCGGGTAGGTGCAAAATTAGCACGGACGTGATTTTATACAAGTTTCTCTACACCATACCCTGAATTTGGTATCCTCTGTTGGCACAGCAGGCAATTAAGGTCTGCAGACTACCTAACAAAGCAATGAAGCGGTGCCACAGGAGTTGAAATGAGAGCAGCTGTGAACGGTCCCCATTATGTCAGCTCTGTGCTCCTGGCAGCTCGGGTACCATCAGCCGCGTCTCCAACCGCGCGTCAGCCTTCTCATTTCAAACCCCCACCAGAGATTCAGCCAGATCACCACAGAAAAGCCTTCACTGACAGCGATTCCCTCTATTCTGGAGATTAGCAAATTAAAAGAATTGTGTGAGTGACTATTCCCTCTGAAGGGGAAACATTAATTCTTCACTGAATTAAGCCAATGCATTATTTATTTCCTGCCACGGTACTATTCGTGTTTTCTCAAAATGGGATTCGGGGCAGGGGATGTTCCTAAAAGCCCATCAGGATACCATAATTTGCTGCATAACTGTTTTATACAGCTCATTTTACACCATCCTTCTATTAGTCATCGCAGGTGACCTGCGGTGCAAAAGGTGACCTCCTTTGGTTCCTCGGGAAGCTCCAGACTACAAATTTCCAATTACCTTTGGCCTCGCGGACGCCAGACCCAGCTGCAGCAGGAAGCAGAGAGCGTTGCATCACCCGGGGTAGACCCGTGTACGTGGTCCTCTGGGACGCTGAGGCTCTCCCGGTGGTGCCAAGGAGCAAGGTGGTGCCTGTCCGGCAGCCTCGTGCCATTCGCATCCCCGATGTCCCCCGAGGGCCATCCCAAAGAAGGTCTGCACTCCGCAGCAGGACAGCCGAGGGCTCGAACGCTCTGCTCGGCTGTGGGGTGGCAGAGGGGCGCGCGGCCCATCGACACCAAGCACCACCTGCATGCCTGCCCGGGCAGGCAGAGTTGCGCTTTTGTGCGCTTTAAATGATGTTATGTTTCCATTTTCCCAATTTTTGAGGCAATCTGCGGAGCGGCAGAGTTCGAGCGAGGGAGGGAAGAGCCAAGAGGGTGAGCGTGGAAGTGCTGCAATAGAGGGATGAAACGAAGGATAAAGGAGACGGCCCCATGTGATAGATCGGCTGTCCCATCAGCGATGATAGGTCTCCTACAAATCATCAGAGCCGCTGCCTTGAAGACGGATTGTCCAATTGATCCTCGCGGGAGCAGCGCCGAGACCCCGGGGGAAGCGGCGAGGGGCCGGAGCAGCGGGACGCGGGGCCAGGAGCCAGCGAGGGAAACCAGACTTCTGTCCTCTCGGTACCCACCACGTCTGCGCGACACCACTGGCAAATTGTTATTTACTACGACCACATCATCATCTTCTCACGTCTAATACGCAAATATAAGGAATAAGGGAATAATAAGCTAATAAGGGAAATTAATTACAGCAAGAACCAGGGCAATGCCGACAGATAACGACATCAGTAACACCGCTAAACACACCGCAGCGTTGCTGTTCCTGCGGGATGGGAGCAGCAGCCAAAAGCCTTGAAAAAAGCCCGGCTTGTCACTCCGCTAGCCCTATCTACAGCAGTAGTTCTTTGCCTTTTGAGACTATTTCTTGTTTTTCAGGGTTATCTGTGAAGCAACGGATCTGAACTCTATTAACTCTCCGCCTGACACAGTGTTTATAAAAGATCCTGAAAGCTTCATCCGTTCATACTGAGTGCCTCCTTGGAGAGAGAAATACCCAAAGAGCTGTAAGTCACGTAACTATTATAAATGAAAATCTCGAGCCATAAAGAATATTCTAACACTCTTCGTATTGTTTAAAGGAAGAGAATGAAAAAGTAACAAAGCTTTGTTTAAACTTTCTTTTTCCACGAAATCTGAAGAAATAGAATTTATGATTGGAAATATCACCAGCGCTGTGATATTACCAGACAACGGCAAACAAAGTACCAGGCAGGTTAAACTGTACTGTGAAATATCTAGACAAAGGGTATTTTCACAAATAAATGTGTAAATAATACTCTTTATGGACAATGTATGTAGGGGGAGAAGGGATTTTTAACTTAGTAACGTGATCATAGCATGACACCACAGAGGCTGTCTTAATTGTCCCAATATCTAAAATTTTTACTGCGTCTTCGACTCATTAAAGCATCAGTGCACACACAGATATGTACATACACAGGAACACCAATATCACGTAGAGCAAAGGTGGATAACAGCAGCGAACCAGGGCAGCAGGTACGACCAGGGCAAGTGCGTACGGAGACCTCCCCAGCAAACTTCTCTCTTTTGTACCACAGGGTTAAGAAGTAGTTCTTCAAAAATCACATAGTTCTTTAAAAACCACAAAAAAAATCACAAGTTCTTTAAAAATCGCATACCTCTGTGTTCTTCACCCTTTAAAAAAAAATGCGGTCCTTTGGTGTAAGTCCTCTTGGGCGAGCAAGGGATGAATGAAGAAGAGCATCTGAGGTTACTACGACAGATTTGCAGTTTCCCCTTCTTACACAGGGCTGGAAATTAAGCAGCGGGTTCACACGCACCACGGCCCTTTCTTGGGGAAAAAAGAAAAAAAAAAATAAAGTCTAATGCCACTTTAGGAATTAGAGGTTAACAAATTTTACTTTAGGAAAACAGCTGCAACCTTGATTTACCTAGTGGAAATTATGCAGGTTCTGAAAAGAAGAGATTTGTAGGAGTCTTTGAGATAAGAAGGGACAACCAGACAATATAATTTGTTTTAGACTTTCAATCCTCTTTTACAGAGCATTATGGGAAAACACCACGAAAACAAACTTTCAGAGGGCAAAATGAAGTTACACTGTGGTTAGAGCCCAGTTAGGAGAAAAAAAAACGAGGAGGAGTGAAGAGCTGATACTCAACACAGCAAACAGAGCTGTGTTCCAGAACAAGTGCTCGCATTTAACACACAGCTGGTTGGGAACAACGCTTTAAACGCATGTCTGAGCAGAAGTAAGGTATCTATTTTCCTTGTCAAATTGACACATCATACAGGAACTTTTTCTGCTCTGCCTTTCACTTTTCTGACCATTGGAAGAGAAAAGAAAGCATTCTTTTACAAAGTTCTTCTTTTTTATATTAGTATGTTGTTGAGGCCCCATCCCTGGAGGTGTTCAAGGCCAGGCTGGACGTGGCCTTGGGCAACCTGGTCTGGTGGGAGGTGTCCCTATGGCAGGGGGGTTGGAACTCGGTGATCTTCAAGGTCCTTTCCAACCTAAACCATTCTATGATTCTATGTAAGACCAAAAAAACCCAAACCAAACAACCGACTAGCCCAGTCGCCGATGTGCCTCCGTGGCACGTTTTCATTTGTTAATTCCTTTCCCTGTGGGCACATGGGGCTGTATTTCTTGTTCGCTTTGCTGGATCTTTTCTCTTTTCCACTTTCTCTGCTCCCACTTTTCCTTATCTTTGCTTTCCCGCACTGCACCTTCATCCCCTCCCCATTCTCTCCCGGTTCTCTCAAAAATATTCTCTTCTCACAGCCACAAGCGAAGAAAAGCAAGGAGGCACGAGCACAAAGAGACCGCTCATGGCCAGGGCACCGTAAGAGGTGTTCCCATTGCAGCGAAACACACCGCTACAGCTCTCTCCCTGTGCTGCTTCACGTGCTGGGGAATAGGAGGGCATTTACAAAAAATAATCAAAACCATCCAAGTGTTCTCGCGGTTCGGTAAAAATTATCACAGCCGTTTCTCAGTGAGTCACGGAGATGTCAGTGCTGCTAAGAGCCGTCGTCGCGGGATCAGCACACGAGACTCATTTGCTGCAATAACGCCTTCAGGTTGTGATAAACAAACCAGATTCGGGACTAGTTAAAGTAAACCTTCAACCTCCAGAAAAGCACCGAAGTTGGCTGAGGGAGACGACATCAGCGAGGCAGCAGGAGGCAATCTGCTCTTTGAGTCAGCACTGGGCAAAGGGCCATCGCGCGGTTTTGTTTCCCCATGAATTAGTCTCATCGCAGAGAGCTTTGTGGCCATCAGTGTTTATTAAGACATTATATTAATAATAGCTTTTAGCAGGAGAGTTCTCGACTGACTTTTGAGGCAGTTCCAACTGAAAACTCTGTGTCGTTTCAGCTGGAGAAACCATTCTTTTCTCTGTTACTCTCAAAATATTGTGCTTTATTATCAAGGTAAACCTCACAACACGTTATTGAGGAAAAAATGCTTTTTAATGAAGCGAGCAACTCTAATAATTCATTTCTGAGCCCCACCAGCTCGGGCAGATTCATGGCACTCCGCATCACTTGTACCTCCTTCCACCTCTCTCCTCAAACCTTTGAGCAGGTACAGCAGAGAAAATTTAGCTCTTCGAAGTTTTTTAGGTATCATTTGATAGAAGCAACTTGGGAGACATCTGACATCAGTTAGGTTTTTCAGGTTTCCGAGAGAAGCAGCACCGCATTACCAGCCCTGTCTAGTGAATCAATGACACGTTCAGTCCCCAGAAAGGAGCTTGTCCTGTAAGCCATAACTCATCAGATAAAACACTCCTTTCGGATCAAAATGAAATTGAGACCTGGAAGGCACATTTGAAACCTCTCTATTCAATAGGGCAAAGATTACCTGTGCAGAACTATTATCTGAAACAAGAAATTAGTGTGCTATCTCGCTCTACCGTGGGGCAATATTTCAAGTAATGGCAAGCTCCTGAATGGGTTATTTTTTTTTTCTGCGGGAACATTGGAATTTTCTCCTGTTAGAGACTCACCACCACGACCCAGCTTCACTCCACCGGACGTAGATTTACTCAGCCACATGGAAATCTATTAAGTGTCACAGAATTGACTTTCAGGAGTACCACACTCCCACATACATCCTCACTTTTTTAATTCTGGGAAAACGAAATCAAACAAAACACGTGTCATACCTCATATTGCGATATTCCGCTTCTGTCTGGTTTTGGAGCTGCTGCATCTTCTGCTTTACTCGTGTCTTTTTGAGACCTACCCTTTACAGCAGGCACCGTACAAAGAAACCCTCACCAGCACTTCCTGGGGTGTGTGCACACGTACGTGTGCACGAGTAGGTCTCAGAGCCCCGGGTTTCATCTAGGACAGGTTTTTCTGTATATATGTCTTTTGCAAAGTCCTAATGTCCTAGGACTTATCAGGAACAGTCCTGAAAACTTTTGACTCTTTTGACTGCTTCCTGAGCTTTTCTTCTCACATACCTCAGAGATTCGGTTTTGAGCACGCTCAAGGTTTGGTACTTAAGCAACAGCTACACGGCAAACAGCTTCCAGCAAGCTGACACTCCTATGGGACGTGTTGTCGTTCTCTTTCTCCCCCTCCTCTCCATTAGAGCTTCCAGCTCATCTAGGTTCACCTTGCAGACGCCTCCAGACCAGCCGTGCCTCGCAGGGTCCGCACAAACCAGCGCACTCATCCAACCTTAACTTCTCGAATTTCCCATGGATGACTTCCGACTTCAAATGACGGAAAAGAAAATAGAAGAGAAACGGTGCTGCTCTGCGAACTGGGAGAGCGGTACTGAGTTTTCTTGCTCTGCCACAGATCCCTTCAACAAACCTCTTCGGCTGTTTGCTCCTCCCTCCAATGGCACTGCTGGTGGAAGGAGCCGGTGCTTGCTGGGAAGCCCAAGTGCAGGACCCCACGGACTGGGCAGGAAGACATCCATCCATGCTCATGTGTGAAAACATATTACTGACCCCAAAGAAAAATGGCAAATCCAACCACCCACTGCTACGGAGCAAACAGCGTGCCGAAAGCATTCAGAAAACAGACTCTCACAGCAGCACCCCCGAGCCTTTGCCCAAAGACGAGAGGAACCCGGACCACAGTGCGAACCGCTGTGTAAAGCGATGACAAGAGCTCTTCCGAAGAGCCTCATCAATGCCCATCTACCGCACGGCGGCAGTGCCGGGCTCCGCAGAGAGGGGGGATGGACAGCACGGAGACGTCCCCCGCACCCTCAGCGACCCGCACAGCCTGCCTTTTGCCCCGTCGATGCCGCGGCGCACAGTTACCGCCCGACTTCGTGCCACTTCAGTTAACAATTATCACTGAAGTAATTTTCTAAGGCGCTGAGGTCAGCAAAGCCCTGGGAAGAATCACGGGTAATGAGCGAGCCGTCGCCGCCGCAAAATGAGAACGGCCGTGAGGCAGCGGAGAGTATCGTATTAAAATTGGCCATAAATTTCCAACTGCCAAACGGTGTCTCTCGTTTCGTGCAAGGTAAGGGTTTTTTTTGGTTTAGAATTGTTTAAAGGACTGAAGGCACACAGCTGCTGAACTTCGTCCAATCACCCGCAAACACACTCTCAACTCGCTGTGTTCGTAAAGAGAACAAGAGCAAAAAGAAGGGCTTATAGTTCACTTTGTAACTTTCCGTGTGCTTCCATGTACTCTTAAACAACTTCGATAACTAGTTTCAGCGAGTTATGGACATGTCTTAACCCTCAAGCGGTGATTTCCCGGCGAGAAGTGTGTGGTGCAATGAGGGTTCAGGCCAGGCATTTCTGCAGCGCATTCAGCATTTCCCTTAAAAGCAAATCGGTACAGCCACCGCTGCTGCAACCCAAGAGAGGAGTTGGACAAGGGAAAAAAGGAGAAGGGGTTTTGACCAGGAGAGCTCCGTCTGTTGGGCACTCACATCACCCCTGCAGTGCTCCTGCTATCGCCCGGCGAGTCCCCGGGGAGCCGCGGTCCCCCCAGCCCAGCCCGGCGGCTCTGGGATTGGCAGAGTGGGGCAACGTCACCACAGATGTGGAAAAAGGATAAAAAACCCCACCCTTTCTCCAAATATAGTAAGTGGTGGTGTCAAACAGGTGGTGCCAGTCCTTCACAGAATCACAGAATAGTCAGGGTTGGAAGGGCCCTCTGGAGATCATCCCATCCAACCCCCCCGCCAGAGCAGGGGCACCTCCAGCAGTTGCACAGGACGGCGTCCAGGCGGGTTTGGAACGTCTCCAGAGTGGGAGACTCCACAGCCTCTCTGGGCAGCCTGTGCCACTGCTCCACTACCCTCCAGGTAAAGAAGTTCCTCTTCATGTTAAGATGGAACTTCCTGTGTTCAAGCTTGTGCCCATTACCCCTCGTCCTATCAATGGGCACCACTGAAAAAAGACTGNNNCCTGCTGGCCACACTCTGCTTGATGCCCCCCAGGATGCCATTGGCCTTCTTGGCCACCAGGGCACATTGCTGGCTCGTGGGCATCCTGTTGTCCCACAGGACTCCCAGGTCCCTTTGGTCCTTGCTCTGCTCCTGCTGAGAAAACACCCCCAGCAGTTCACAGCCGGTCCTAGAGCCAACCCGAGCGCCAAGAATTGAAAGGCTTTCCCCGAGGTTTTCACCCCAGACCAGCTGGAGTCAATGCGCTTTAGTCCCAAAGTGCTGAACATCTCCCACCAATCTCCCCAAAACACAACCAGCCTGGTTTACGGGGAAAAAAAACCCCACCCCCAAAGCAAGTACCTCATGATGCGGTTTGACATGTCCATCAGCAATGCAAGTTCAGGTCGCAGCATCTAAAATGGTAAAAATAATAATAATAGTACAGGAAGCAACACAACTGACATTTAAAAGAATTGGATTGATGCTAAAGCCTGAGGGGAAAAAATGTGGAGCTTCAGAAGGGGTAGGGATGCTGCTCACTGAAATAAAGACTTTGAGAATTAAAGGTCTTAATCCTGCAGAGAGAAAAAAAAAAAAGAAAAGGAAAAAAAAAGAAAAGAAAAAAAAGGATGAAAATACTTCCTTGGACTTTTGTTCCTACAGAACAACAGGAAAAAAAGAATAATACTAACAAAAAAAATGTAATGCTATTGAGGATGCAGTTTCAAAATGGTGAGAAGTCCTAAAAGCCATAATGCGTTCTGGCTAGAAAACAAATTGTCTCCACAGTATTGCAGGATTGAAAACAGGCAGATTTTGACAGTGGATTCAGCACGATGAATCAGGTGAATTGGAGGCTGAATCATCACTATACCCCCCGGCAGCTGCAGCGAAACAGAAAGGAAAGGAAAACAAAAAAAAATTAGAGAAGCACCTAGAGGATGTTCAGGAAACCACGGGCGCACACAGTATTGGGTGAAAATCACACTGACGTGGAACGTGTGTGTCAGGTTTTTAACGGCAGTAGTATGGGGGAGCTACGAAGAGACCCAGCAGAGGGGCTTCTGACCCTCCCAGAGGTGAGGCTAAACCCAACGAGAACCGGACCACCACAAAGCAGACCCAAGACCAAAAAAAAAGGAAGAACAGAAAGGACCTCAGTGTAAGCGATTAGATGGAGGTAACAAAGTGAAATCTCCAGAAATGATGAAGAAGGAACCTGAACTAACTCCACCAGGAGGAGCGCTGCCCTTCATCACCTCCTGCCCCGGGCTTTAGGAGGGGTGAAGCCGTTCTCGCCCTCAGCCCAGGAAAGCTTCCCGTCCACTCAGCAGATGCTTCCATGGGGCTTGGAGCAACCTGGGCTAGTGGGAGGTGTTCCTGCCCAGGGCAGGGGGTGGACTGGATGGTCTCCAAGGTCCCTTCCAACCCAACCCATTCCATGATTCTATCACGTCTGGGAGCAGCCCGGTGGCAATGCCTTCTCCCAGCAGCCTCCCCCCGCCCGCAGAACCCAACCCTCCTCCCCGTTTCAGGAGGAGCAGTAACAAAGCGGCCCCACCGAGGAATGGGGAACGCCGCTCTGCTGAGCGGGTGCCGCGGGGATGCGACGGCAAACGCGGTGCGGGCCACGCTCGGGGTCTCCAGAAGGCTTCTGCATTGGCAACGTACGCACCAAATGCCCTTACCACACTAACTAAAGCTGTGGAATCACATGACTAAAGAGTTTACCAGTGTTTTTCATGAGCTTTCTTAAATGACTTTTAAATTGCTTGCAACAACACATAAAATTTAACAATAAAATGCCTTTTTTTTCCCCCTTTACTTTTCATTCTTTTTCTTCACTTTTTTCTTTTCTTTTTTTTCCCTTTACTTTTCATTCTNTGGAAACCTCTGCTGTGTCACGGGTCAGAGCCCTGGCCTTTAATCCATGTCCCTACTAACCTGCAAGCAGTGGCTTGCAAAGGTTTTGCAATATTTAGTTAAAGGAATAAGGTTTTTTCCTAGTTCCTGATTTTTTTTTCCCTTTTTTTTTTTTTTTTTCCGGAAATTTTTTCCTTGGCCCGCTTCAACCTCTCCGGGTTTTTTTCCCGTTTTTTTTTTTTTTCCCTCTCCCCCCCCCCCCCCCCCCAGACTAGTACCATCAAGATACGCATTACCTTGAAGGAAGAGACAAAAGCCACCGCAGCAGTGCAAACCACCAGCACTCCATGTTGAGCCGCACACCGATCCCCGGCGGCTTCAGGCTGCGAGGGGAGGGGTAGGTGTGGAGAACCAACACCAGATGTGATTTTGTCTCGACATTGCCCCTGTGCCACCATCTTCTGGGAGGACCATCTTCTTCACGGCTTTGGAAGTGGACGACCTTATGCTCCTGTGCAAGTAAACAAAAGGTTGTACGACATTTGATCGACTTCAGAGTCTTAATCTCGTCCTTGGGATTAGAACGAAACCTCCGCGATACGGGATCGGGACAGCAGGACAGAGCCGCGAGAGCCTTCCCGTCACACATGCCAAGAACGCGCTCAGATCTCACTTCAGCGCTTGCAAGAAAGGCACAACGGGACTTCCTTCTGTCTGTATGAAAAAAAATAACCTGCTAGCTGAGGAAGGGATAATATCTATTGTAGAGGCTGGCTAATTTCCTCCAGGAAACCACAAAAATCCCTTTTAAGTGATGTGCATGGCTTATCCTGCACATTGTACGCATGGCCCAATGGAGGCGTTAGATGACAGTGGGGTCCCAGATCCCGGTTCAGCCCTGACTCACACAGGAATTGCCTTGCTATCTGCTCGACAGTCATTTCAAACACCTGCCATTGGAATGCCTTCTGCATTTCAGATCTGGATGTCCTCAATTCATCAAAACTCTTGTGCCGAGCACAGGGGATAGGGGACCTCCTGCGGCCCTCTGCGGGACGGCGACGGTTCTTCTCGCGATTCGTCTACCTGTGCCCGGCCCCGGAGAGAACACAGAGCGCCGCCTTCAAACGCGCCGGGCCGTAATTCCACAGATCCGACAGCCGAAGCACAGCCCCCGCGGAGCTTAAAACAAACAAAAGGAAGGTTTGTGCCATTTACGTAACAGAGAGAAAGTGGGAAGAAAACTCGCTCAGATCTTGGGCCTTTGAACGCGGACTGCAGTGCGACACTCTGAAAACGCGACGTGAGGTTGCGGCGGCGCTGAAGACAGCAAAAGCAGTTGGAAGGCCCCAACGGAGCCGTCCTTTGGCTTCGGTGCTAAGCCGGGGTGAGTGGTGGGAGAGGGGACACGTCCCCAGCCCACAGCCACAGCCCACGAAACCGCGCACGTCCACGGCGGAGCAGCAAAAACACATCATCGCTTTGGTTTCAACCTTCTCCTGAGAAGCCCTTCAACCTTCAACCAAACATCAGCTCATTAGCAATAGGTCAAAGCCCCATGGTATTTAACTTTGGATTAAATATCACTCTCGCTCTCAACGGGAAGCCAGGGCATTAACATATGTCTCGTCGTGTATTTTCCCTTCCTGTTGCACCTGATTAATTACGCCTCTCTCCGAAAGCTTTTCTTAGATTTGATGTGAAGTGAAAACCCGTGTCGAACCTCGGGAGAGAGACGGCAGCAGGGGGAAAACAACTCTCCTTTCTCCCCGAAGCTCTGCCCTCTGGCGAAGCCAAGGGAAGGGTTTTCTCTCGGCTGAACGTACCTTTCATTCTCCTGAAGACTCCACCGATGGCAGGACTTCGTCAACACCAACCCAGGCTGAGCAACGCAGCTCGTTTCCATACGGATCGGTGCTGCTCGCGACCACAGACTGACAAAACACGCCGCAGTGATGACATATGTAGGTCGTGACAGCGGAAACGTAACGCCTATAGGCACTTCCACCTCTAACTGGCAAAACCACTTCCCTAAATTTCCCGGGTTCTCAGCTTTGCCACTTCTTTTCACATTCTGCAATAAATACCGTTCGGCTTAGTGACAGGATATTCCAAAGCTTTTAAAGTAAAAAAAACCCCGGTCATTCTTCTAGCACAGAAACATTAAAGCTCTTTCGCATCATGCTGAAAGCATTTGGACTAATATTTTGAGGTTAAAAACATCGATTTTTCTTCTAGAAAGTGAGCGATGTTATGGATGCAGCAGCTGATGTTCCCACATGACACATCAGTGAGCAACTTGATCAGAAGTTAGGACCTCAGATTTTAAGGTGCAATAGCCTCTTATGGAGAACTTGTTGAATTATACAAATTTATGAATTATTTTTGTTATACCTACAGAAAGAGCTTTGGATGGTCAGTAGCAGCTGAGCGGAGCTTCGCAGAGCAGACCGAAACGCTCCGTAGCTCATCCCAGAAGCACTTGGAGCTGGAGACGGTCGTTATCGTGTGAAGGCGATAAGCACAGAGAGGGGAGTCAAACGGCACCTGTGAGAAACACAACGAGCAAAGAAAGCCACGTCGGGAAGGTTGCAAACAGCCAAACTCGCTGACATCTGCGCACGCACACCCGGGCACAAACGCCTCCCGCGGGGAGGGCTTTGCCCCCGCGCCGTGCCGGTCGCCGAGAGGAGGGATGCTCCCTCTGCCACGCGCCACGGAGGGCTGCGGCGAGGGGACGGGCCAAGGCACGGCGCGCTCCGCCTGACTGGCGACACACAGGCGCAGAGATGCTGCACCTGAAAAAAAACAGAAACCAAAAGAAAAGAAAAACACAAATATAAATTTAAAACTAGAAAAGAGCACATGAAATGGAATATATATAAGATAATATATATTACTATTAATACATTACTACAATAATTAATGGATTACTATATTATTATATTCATTTTATAATATTATTCTATTATTCAGAGTGTGGTTTTTTAATATATACAGTAATCATAGACTCATAGAATCATAGACTCATAGAATCATAGAATGGTTTAGGTTGGAAAGGACCTTGAAGATCATCAAGTTCCAACCCCCCTGCCATAGGCAGGGACACCTCCCACCACACCAGGCTGCCCAAGGCCACCTCCAGCCTGGCCTTGAACACCTCCAGGGATGGGGCCTCAACAACCTCTCTGGGCAACCTGGGACAGTGCCTCACCACCCTCACAGGGAAAAACTTCTTCCTAATGTTCAATCTAAACCTGCCCTCTTCCAGTTTGAAGCCATTCCCCCTTGTCCTGTCACTACATGCCCCAGTAAAAAGTCCCTCCCCAGCTCTCCTGGAGCCCCTTTAGGGACTGGAAGGCCGCAATAAGGTCTCCCCGGAGCCTTCTCTTCTCCAGGCTGAACAGCCCCAACTCTTTCAGCCTCTCCTCATAGGAGAGGTGCTCCAGCCCTCGCATCATCCTCGGGGCTCTCCTCTGGACACGCTCCAGCAGGTCCATGTCCTTCTTATGTCGGGGACTCCAGAGCTGGACGCAGTACTCCAGGTGGGGTCTCACGAATACCTCTAATATACGTATTATCACATAACCAAGGAGGCAGAATCAGCAGCTGGCACAGAATTGCAAAAAGACCACCCGCCCAAAACCATTTCTGGCGACTCTTTCCCTCACCATAAAAACTGCACAGCAGATTCTGCACCGTCGCAGCCTCTTCCCCATCATTTTTTTCACTGGGGGCTGCCACGTCTGTCCCCAGTGCTCTACGCGTGTCACATCCCTGCCCCTGCGCGGCTGCCAGGTCTCGGGTGAAGGCGGAATTTAAGAACATCCCACGCCCATGAACATCCAGGATTTCCCAGAGGAAAGGGCTTTACGGAAAGGAAGGATTTGTGCGTTTTGTAATGGGGCTTTTTCCTCCAGTAAGCCGCCAAACGCAGGGCGCCGGGGAGAGAAACGTGATTTTTCGGCAGTCGGGAAGTTATTTCGGGTTTTTTCAACTGGGCTTTGAAGGAGCAAAGAGGTGTTCATGGCGGAACAGAGGAGGTAAGACCCCACTAATACCCTGCAAAAAATAATATTTACATTCATAAGTGTGAGAGGCTGCGCTTTACACAGAGCCTCCCACAACGCTCCACGACTCTCCGGGCTTCAAAAACGTCCGACATTGTTAAAGTTTCCCTTTTAATTTTGACTACAAACAATCCTGGAAGGTCTCTGATTATATTAATGGCTCTCATCTATCATTTAAACACAGAGCCGCTCTCTATCATCGCTGTGATCAGGGAGTAAATGATCCCGACAAAACAACTTTATTTTTTACGTCTTTCTAATCATTTTGTTATTATTGAGTTCTGGTTTCAGCGATAACTCTGTGATTTACAAGTCATTGTTCTGGTTAGGGTACATTACGTTAAGCAGCAGCCAACCTAATTTAATATCTGTGGTGCTGTGTACATACACACACGTATCACTTTAGGTAGATGTCTGCGTTTGATGAATGAATGCTACCTGCTAAAAATGAATCTGTGCCTCAAGAAATGAATTCCTCCGGGAAAAACAGCTTTCCGCACCCGCTGGAGGCCCGCACCCGCGGGGGGATGCCTCACAGCATAAAGAGGACAGGGGATGCTTTACAGGCAAACGTGCCTCCCGCGCGTTTCAGGCCACTAATGCACTCAAAGAAAGTTCTTACTATTAACGCAGAAGTCTAAAGACCAGAGGAAAAACTGTAATGACTGGGGCAGAACAGTCAATTGGGTTACAAAGCGCCATCATCGCTATTTCATAGAATCACAGACTGCTTTGGGTTGGAGGAAACAGCAAACAAGACCAAAAAAAGCACTGAGGGAATCTTTTTTCCCTCGCTATTAAATGTTTCGTGCGCAGAAAGCCAAAAAAACAGCCCCTTCCAGCTAAAACTGGGGTTTGAGTGCCCCCGGGCAGTCCAGGCTGCAGCACTTCATGGTACAACCGGAGAGAGGTCTCATCCTCCCATAACACTCTTTTTTTTTCCCACTTTTTTACTTGTGTTTCTTAAATTCACAAGAAAGTCTCCGAATTGCGAACCCGCTGGGGAATTTGACGGCCACACAATTAGCTCACTGCCCTCAGTGCGGCCGCAGAAATCACGTTGCCTCGTGGAGCGCAGAAGGACGGAGCAGGCGGTTCCCGCGCTCCACCGCTCCTCCGAGGCGCTCATCCAACCCGTGCCGGAAACCCCTTAACAGAGGGGCGCAAACGGGGAGCAAAGACTCTCTGCCTCAGCTACGGTTTTGTTATAAACACACCAAAACGGATCATTTTGCTCGCTGCCGAAGCAGCCCCACATCTCTCAGCGGCTCCACCCAACCTGCACGGCCCTGGCGTTGCCTTCGGTGTGTTTTCCACTCGGGTGGACCGCCTCTGCCACCACCTTCCCACCACCCGTGCGCCAAGGGAGCAGCGGAACCTCTCCCCCAGCCCCCACCGGGCGGCCATCCCTCTGCACATCCATTTTGGAAGCAATAAAGGCGGTAGGCGAGCGGAACGCGCGCCCAAGCCCGCCCCGGAGAAGGGCTTCTGCGTCCTATTACAGACGGCACCACCTGTGTTATCTAGGACAGCTTTGAGCGTTACAAAGACAAATAATCTCGACAAAAGATGACTGACTTGAGGCGAAAAGGTTTTCCACAGGAGGGGGAAAACGTATTTTGGGTTGCGGCAGAACTATTTTGGGGATCACCCACTCGATTTTGTAAGGCCGAGAACTCAGAAGCTTTCAACAAATAAATAGTCCTCCCCCTTCCCCAACCCATCAAACCCCGCACCCTTGAAAATATCATTATTAAATACTGCATGTTTCCCTGCTTTTTATCAACTATATATATATACACACCATACGCAACATAAAGTCTGCTTTTTCACCTTCTTTCATGGGAGTAAAAACTTTTCAGGACCAAAGACCGTCTCCTTTCGGGACCAAAGACCTTCTCTTGTCGGAACCAAAGACCTTCTCTTGTCGGAACCAAAGACCTTCTCCTTTCGGGACCAAAAACCTTCTCTTTTCGGGACCAAAAACCTTCTCTTTTCGGGACCAAAGACCTTCAACTTTCGGGACCAAAAACCTTCAACTTTCGGGACCAAAGACCTTCTCCTTTCGGGACCAAAAACCTTCTCTTTTCGGGACCAAAGACCTTCTCTTCAGGACTCAAGCTGACCCCTCGGGAAACGCTGCCCGCCCCACACAGACGGATCCACTGCTCCCACATACCCTCCTCCTGGGGGGGATCGATCCTCTTCGTCCCGGTTGTGGTGGAAAGGGGAACAGCCTCCTCCTCTGGCAGTCCTGCACCGAGTCCACTCCTGCTCGGGGCTCTGTGCTAGAGAGAAGACGAAGGACGTGCTGGTGAGCGGGAAGCGCTGCAGCTCTTCACGGGGGCTTCCACACCGCAGAGCTTCACATCTGATGCCCTCAGACGTAGTGGGTCACTCGGCAGCCCAGAGATTTTGGGCCACGAGGCAGCTCTGGAGGCACAAGGACTACGAAAACAGCAGTTTCTCTAATTTAAACCTTGGGGTCAAGCGAGCTCTCCCCCTCTTCACCGTTTTCCAAACTGAATTCCTTCTTTTTTTTCCTTCTACGTGCCAGTTCCCGCCCAAACGGCTCCTCCTGACCCAGGGAATCCTTCCCCTCAGCTCACGCTCTCTCTTTGCCAGAGAGCAACTTTATTTTTCACCCCCATCTCCCGTTTTGCTCCGTATCCCCTTCCAGACCAGTTGTGTTTCACACAACGACCTCTGAACGCAAACGACCACTCATCTCACCCAACGCAAACTACAGCGATAACTCATTTTAAAAACCTCCTATTTTCGGAGCACCCTCCAAACCGGAGTGGCTTAAGACAGAAGGAAAATTGTTGCCGTAACTTTTTTCAGTGTCACTACTGAAGTTTCTACATTTTTTTTTTTTTTCAGTTCCAAAAGAAAAGAAAGACGCTGTTGTGACCCCACCGCGGGTTTCTTTCGTGCCGCTCTTACCAGGGAGACGGACGGGGATGCTCACGCGGTTTTGCCGCTCGTCTGAAAGTCGAGATTAATTATTCTTCTAAAGCAACGGCGTGCAAGAAGCCCGTCAGCACCGATACTCCAACGGCTGCAGCACTTCGGTGGGAACACACTGACATTTTGCTGGATATTCTCTGTTTTACGGATTAAGTAAGCAGCCGACACTAAGAATTAGGTAGATTTAGAACGTGTTTTGCTACGGAGTACGAGGCGCTGGGTCCGTCAGCCCTCAGAAACCAGTGGCCTTCCCCAACTGTCTGCACAGCGGGAAGAGCCGCCGCTGTGTGACAGTTTACTAAAAATAAATCTCACACCTGGAGGAGGAATATAAATGCTATTATCTCGTCACGCAAACAATTTTCAAAATTTTCTGTCAACAGCGTCCATTCTAATGACACCTCAGAAGCTGAGGGACAGCGAAGAGTAAAATGTTGGGCTCGTTCTCATTAAAAAAAAAGAATAAAAAATGCAAATCCCTGTGGGGCAGTGGAAGAACGACATCCTGTGCCACATCTGCAGATCCGTGGCTGATCTTTATCGGTGTCAGTGACCCACAGCCACGAGATGACCTTCCCCTGCGGGAAGCAGAGCGGCCGTCCTGGTGGCATCTGCACCAGGTGCAGGGTTTGGGCTGGAATCTGTCCTTCTGGTGTCCCAGCACCGTGCTGGGAGCGCTTTGTCACCGCTCTCAGCCCGGGGGATACAATTTTGAGCCCGCCCCATGGAAGTAGCTGACGTACGCCCCTCGCAACCTTCCCCGCTCCAGTTGCACCGCTGCCCTTGAGGGGACACCCAGCGTGAGCAGAAGGTACAACCAGGAAAATGCATTAGCACACTGGGTTGAAAAAATAAAAATTAATTACTACTTACAGGAGGAGGATAAAAATAGAAGAAAACACAAATAATCATAGAATCATGAATGGTTTAGGTTAGAAAGGACCTTGAGGATCATCGAGTTCCAACCCCCCTGCCATAGGCAGGGACACCTCCCACCAGACCAGGCTGCCCAAGGCCACCTCCAGCCTGGCCTTGAACACCTCCAGGGATGGGGCCTCAACAACCTCTCTGGGCAACCTGTGCCAGTGCCTCACCACCCTCACAG
>VUYV01000063.1:2853566-2893690 GCA_008711295.1 Anarhynchus alexandrinus | reverse complement strand
CCCTGGCAGAAAGCACAGAGCCCCGTGGGGCCGGGGCTGGCAGGAGCTGGGGGGGCTCTGTCCCACCCTGTTCCCAGCAGGTCCCCACGGCTCAGGGACCTCTCCAGGAGGGTCTGAGCATCTCCAAGGACGGAGACCCCACAGCCGCTCAAAACCCATCCCTGTGTCAAGAGCTGAAGATCCTCAGAGAAACCACAGGTGATTCCGAGAACCGAACAGCAAAGAGTGGGATTAGCGCCCCACGATGTCCCACTCCCACATCAGGGGTGCGGTAAGCTCCATTCCTAATAAATTGAAAATCTCCATTTTTTTTGGAAACAGTGGTAAAATCCCGACATTTCTGTGCCTACATCCAGGCTTTGTCCCCTCCCTGCAACCAGGCTCTGCATTTTCAGCCCCAGCTAAAATAAATATTCCAACCCCAACTACACAAATAACCCCAGCTAAATAAATAAATATTCCAACCCCAACTACACAAATAACCCCAGCTAAATAAATAAATATTCCACCCCCAACTAAACAGAGATGTGACAGGCAGTCAGCTCCCCCGCGCAGGTCCCTCGCTGCGGGAGCCGCTCAGCCCGCCCCGCCTGTCCTCCCTCTGCACTCCTCTCTCCAGCGACAGAGACTGAGCATTCCACCAGCGCACAGGTGCTGGTGTCCCCTTTTCTTTTTTTTCCACTTTGAAATCTAAATCATTCCCTCTGTACTTCCACAACTCAGAAATAATAGGAACCATATGCCGGTTCGGGGGTTTCCCTTCAATTTTAAAATTACTTCTAAATTGTGACCTTGAATACCAAGGTTTTGCCTAAAGCAAGGTTTTATTGCCATGTTATCAACTCCAGAAAATAAAACCTTCACATTATAAAAAGAAACAGACCTTTAATTAACTGTAATGATAGTTCTGGGTACCATTATCGCACATTTTCGCTACAATAAAAAGCTTTTAAGAGAGTTGACAGCAAGTTCAGCCCGTATTTCTCCCTCCTTCCCAGCGCCCAGAGGGGAGGAAGGAGGCAAACTCGCAGCTCCCTCGGCAAAAAGCAAAATTCAGAGACATCTCAGATGCTCGAGCGGTTGCGCTGCGAGTCCTCTGTTGGACCCACGCGAGCCCACGGGCTGGGGTGTGGGGACAGGCAGCTCCGTGGCGAAGCTGCTGGAAGGCATGGAAGAGGTTGTCCAAAGGATAAAAAATAAAATAAAATAAAATAATAAAATAAAATCATAAAATAAAATCATAAAATAAAATCATAAAATAAAATAATAAAATAAAATAAAATAAAATGTGATAAACACTTCCCTCAGTATGCTGAAGAGAAGACGGCCCCAGGCAAGCTCCGCGCCAGTTCAACATCTCTGTTCTCTTTTCTCTTCAAGATTTTGCGAGAATTCCACCTTTTCTCTCCCGCCCCTTTGGGACGAAAGGCTGGGGCAGTCCCAGCTATCACCACTCCAGTTGCAACCCGAGGCGGGACAGGCAAACCTCTTGCAAAACCCTTTTCCTGAAAAGCACTCTGACATCCTGATTTTGGATTGTCACATAACGTGGGCAGAGGGAATAGCTCGCCGCAAGCTTGCAGCTTTTTCAACCCCGAGGTCTGCAAGCCAAGCCCCCAGCAGTCGCTTTCTCTCCTCCCTCTACAAGTCTTACTGGAACGAGCAAGAGACCATCGCCCCCGGGGCCAAGTGACCACCTGGGAAGGCAGCAGCCAGTGCCAGCAATGGGGGGTCACCACTTGGCATGGACTTACACGTTGGAAGAGACCAGCGGAGGTCCCAGGTGGGAAGGGACCAGCGGAGGTCCCAGGTGGGAAGGGACCAGCGGAGGTCATCCGGTCGGAAGGGACCAGTGGAGGTCCCAGGTGGGAAGGGACCAGCGGAGGTCATCCGGTCCGACCCAATTCCTTGGTTGTACAAAAAGAAACTTTCTCAAAACACCTCCTGCAGAGAATAACACCTTTTATCCACTTCAAATGACGAGTCGATACCCTTTAACGCTGCTGTGATTACAGCCAACCGCTACACCAGCAGGGCGCCGGGTACCACCCCACCTCTCCCCACCCCAGCTGCGTTTCCAGGCCCAGTATGGGGTGCAGTGGTATCGTAAACCACCGACCTTCAATACAGGAAAATCAAATTTTTTGCGCCCGATGGCAAAGCATTTTCTCAATTTTGCCATGCTATCATCAGGATGGTTAGTATGCAAATGATAATTTGTGTCAACATTTTTGCAGGCTACAATTACATGGCGCGAAATGTATTTACGTGCTGTATGGAACCAAACCGGTGGGACTAAAATCGCAGATCAGTCTCAGCATTTAATTGGACACAGGAAATTTAATGAATAAAAAGGACTAAGACAGCATCGCAACGGCAACATTTAACACATAAAAATTAGTGCGCCATGGGAAGAGAGACTGTTGGAAGGGCTCTGTTAACGAAAAAATATTTGTTCACAAGTGAGCCACCGGAACAGCAGAGGCCAGAGGAAACGTCAAGTAACACAAAACAACTATTTAGCTTTGTGTCTCATTATCTGCACTTCGGATATACCAGGAACCTTTGCGGACACAAGGGAACCGGAGCTCATCTGGAGACCACATCATCTGCAGGATTATCTGGGGCAGCTTGGGGGTGTTCATCCTGGAGAAGAGAAGGCTCCGGGGAGACCTTAGAGCCCCTTCCAGTATCTGAAGGGCGCCTAGAAGAAAGCTGGGGAGGGACTTTTTACAAGGGCACGTAGTGACAGGATGAGGGGGAATGGCTTCAAACTGGAAGAGGGGAGATTTAGATGAGGTATTAGGAAGAAATTCTTGACTGTGAGGGTGGTGAGACACTGGAACCAATTGCCCAGAGAAGCTGTGGCTGCCCCATCCCTGGAGGTGTTCAAGGCCAGGTTGGACGGGGCTTGGAGCAACCTGGGCTGGTGGGAGGTGTCCCTGCCCTCGGCAGGGGGTGGCACTGGATGGTCGTCAAGGTCTCTTCCAACCCAAACCATTCTATGATAAGGACCCTCCAGGTTTGGGGTTCCTGCCTTGTTGGACCCACCCGTCCTGCAGCACATCTCCGAGGAATACATTTTGTTGAGGCCATTTTTCCATACGTTGGTACTATTGCATCGTTTAAAACACAAACATTTAATGGCCAAACCCACTATATCTAATTTTTGTTCAAACTAATTTCTTCAGCTACTTTGGCCCACAGGTGAGCAGACTTCACTAAGAAATAACACCAAGAGACCAAGGGAGAGGGAAGAGAGCAAAAAAGTCCACTCATTCCTGTCCCACATTGCCCTGAATCCTCCACCACAGGAGGAGGTCCATCAGATTCTTCCATCTCACACAGATTGCGCCAAGCTTTCTAGATTTCTAAGATACAGTCAAATCTTTCAGTAAGTGAATTCTGGCTGAGACTGCTTCAACTTTTCGTGAAAGTTGCTACAGAAGCCATGATGACTTCACAAAGCATGTCTTGTCCTGACATCCCCATTTTCTGTGACTTTGCTGCCTTGGATAGAAGGAAACTCGCCCTCGCAGCTGATAATGAAAGCCACAAAATCAAGAAACCAATGCTTGTTCCTACTGACGCCAGAGATTTCCTACACTCTGGTAATTTGTTTTTAAATTAAAAGAAACTATGGTTTAGAATATTGATGTATTTCTCAAATTTGCTTTGGTTTTCCCAAGTTGCTCCGGACCAAGTAATAATTATTACTTATTTACTTTTCTAATCGACTGGTCAAACAGTCTGCACACTAACTCCAGGTAGACAGTGACCGGAGGGATTTTACCCTGTATGGCTTTGGTGCTCCCCAGATGCCATAGCCCCTTCACTGCCATGGAACAGAGTTACCTTACCCTGTGCCGCAGCTCCTTCGGCGCTAATCTCTCAGTTACTGCTGCCATCAGACTAAGAAACATCAGTAGCAATTTATTTTCTTAATCTACATCAAAACCTTCCAAAACAGAAAGAATGAAATTAGATTTTTTAGCGCTCCGAGATTGCTCCAGCATCAGCAAGGAGAAAACCCCCGCTACTCTTGAAATTAATGTTTTCATTCTCTCGCAACCCCAGCACCTCAGTCGGGGAAAATAACAGAGGCATTAATATAAAATACACTACTTGACCAGAAGGAAAGCACTTCAATATTATGTAGAAAAGCGTCTCAGAGGGCACACTGTGATAAAATATATATATGGTTAAAAATGAATCGTACTTTAATATGTTAACCAGAAACAGAAAAATCAATAACAGCAATTTAAGTTTGCAACCGAGAGAAAAAGGCGCGGTTGAGTGAGTGTTCAGAACGCTCCGCTTGATGCTCTGAGTGCTTCATTAGGTATTTTTCTGTGCTGGGTTTGAGTAGATACAAGACGCAGAATTTCCAGTGGACAGCGAGAATGCAGAGCTGTGCCGACCCTTTGGTCGACTTTGCTTAGCCCACGGCTACCCAACCCCACTTTCTAAAGGTAAACTCTATACCAGACTAGACGCTTTTTTTTGGTCATTCTTTAATTTGATGTGACCTCACATTCGCACTTTTCAGAACTGGACATGTTAGGATATTGTGTTTCTCATCTTCCCCCTTTTTTTTTTTTTTTAACCAGAGAGAGTTTATAAATATTTTTGTTTCAAATTCAGAATGGCAATAAAGGCCCTGCACTCTTCTTTCTTGAAGTAAGGTACCACACGTGAGGTATTTCATTGCAACACAGAGAAACCAGCAATCGTCTTCCATCTTTTTGAGCCCTGTCTCTTAAGGCAAAGAGTCACCTTCTTCATGGGGACCACAGTCTGTTCTCCCGCTGCCCTCAACCCTCAGCTCACTGCGGCTGTGATAGAGGTGCACCGTCACAGTCACCTTCTCGCTGTATTCCACTGCCTCCCCCTGTGTTGGTTTTCACCCTCCTGTTTAACAGCGCTGCTTCAGATAAATCATAGAATCTCAGAATGGTTTGGGTTGGAAGGGACCTTGAAGACCATCCAGTGCCACCCCCTGCCCTGGGCAGGGACACCTCCCACCAGCCCAGGTTGCTCCAAGCCCCGTCCAACCTGGCCTTGAACACCTCCAGGGATGGGGCAGCCACAGCTTCTCTGGGCAACCTGTGCCAGGGGCTCACCACCTGCACAGCCAAGAATTTCTTCCTAATATCTCATCTAAATCTCCCCTCTTCCAGTTTGAAGCCATTCCCCCTCATCCTATCGCTCCATGCCCTTGTAAAAAGTCCCTCCCCAGCTCTCCTGGAGCCCCTTTAGGGACTGGAAGGGGCTCTGAGGTCTCCCCGGAGCCTTCTCTTCTCCAGGCTGAACCCCCCCACCTCTCCCAGCCTGTCCTCCCAGCAGAGGGGCTCCAGCCCTCGCAGCAGCTCCGGGGCCTCCTCTAGCCCTGCTCCAGCAGGTCCACGTCTTTCCTAAGCACAACATGATCCAAATTTGCCTTCAACTTTTGAACCCAGTCTCCAGTTGCCATGTTCCATCAGCAAACAGCCACAGCTTTCCCTCGGCAGCCAACGCATCATTATTTTTTAAAGACACTCAGAGAACACTGCAGGAAGTCGATTCTCCACAGAGGCCACCAGGAACGTAAAGGCGATGTTACTTTTTCATGGCCTAGGCTGGGAAGAACTAATTCCTTTGTGACAGAAAGTTTCCAAACCTTGCAGAATATAAAGAAAGAAGCAGCTATTTCCATCATTAAGCAGCACAAACGCCAGCTGATACAGAGACTATCCCTCAGCGGTCTGAAATAAATTCCTGCTAACCAAAGTAACCGCCCCCGACTTCAGAGAAAGCCAAACAGTTGGAGAAAGGAGCATGAAAGGTGGAGCTGATTTTCTTGTAAATGTTAACAAAACCAAACCTCGAAGGGGAAGTTACTCACTGGGAACAATTATGCCGTGGTGTTTGACTCCACAAAAAAGGCCCAGCGGTGCTCGCAAGCTGAAAAGGCCACATCAGCACCGTGGAACAACCAAGCCTACATCATGTGCTGAATACCTTAGAAGGGCACACGAGAGAGAAGCGACAAATTCTGATACTTGCATTTCAAGGCATGAGTGGCAAAGCCATCGCTTCCTTACTCCCACAGCATCTTCTGTTATTCTATAGCTTTCCTTAGCTGAAGTAAATGCTCTTCTCCAAAAGCACTAAGAGAAGAAGAGTGCAAGCAAGTTTCTTAGTACTATTGTCTCCCAATCCACTTTCCAAAGACCTGTCAAAACTACGCAAAGATGCTTGGGGAACGCTGAAGAGTAAAGAGAGCCACTATTGATAGTATCTTTAATAACTTAAAACTATCTGGAAGCCCAAAAGTCGACGTTGGAGCAGCACAAAGGGAACAGAAGTTAGCGAGGCACCGTTAGCTGCGGTGAAGAACGTTGCCGTGAGTTGAAGGAGGACGGGCAGGACAAGCCTTCTGGGCATGCTTTGGCTGCCCCCGAGTCAGAAACTGACTCTGTGGGGTTTTGGATTGGTACCCACGTCACCGTCAGCCTGCAATGCCTGCAGCCCTGCCCCTCAGACATGATGTGTTATCATCCTACAGGGCTTGGGTCTGGGGTAGAGCAGAGATCTACTCTTGCACACCTCCGTTACCAACCACTAACCAAACAGCTCCAAAGATGTGATCTTTACACGCTACAGGAAAACTGACTTTCCCTTCTACGACTGCTGGAGCCTACCAGGACACGGCCGGGTCAACACGCGATCCACTCATCTCCGGCTGAAGTAGTTCTTGTCATGCAGCACCTTCCCAGCCCTACACCGCTCACCGTGCAACGCGCTTCCACAGCGCCATGGTGGAGGCCAACAGCAGAAAAAGCAAAATGCCAGAAGGTCACCGGTGAGATCCGTGAAAAATTAAGAGCATACTGCAAACCCTGGTGCTGCAGGGAACACGGCGAGCAGACATCCCACGAGCAGCTGAAGTGCCACAGACAGTAGAAGGCCAAGACCCAAGAAACAGTGTCGGTTCAATACCTTTACGAAATGATGCTATGTTTTGAAGCGGTACGCAGAGAAATGTTTATAAAGAGTAGCTATAACGCATTTAAGGAAGAAAGAGCATCACACGGAATGGACTGGACAGGGAGGAAACACGTGTAGTTACTGCTGCAATCACGGAATGCGCCATGATCCAAAGCACCTTCTAGGTCTATTCATTCAGTGGGGCGTTTCCATCGTCCTACCTGCCTTTTGTTCTTTTTTCTTTCTTTTTATCATACCACTGTGTTATCACAGCTCCCTGGGATGCACATCGTGGTTTTAAAAACGTCTGAGTTAAAGAATGAAGTACTACACTATTCAAATCTCCCTTCAGTAAACCTTCTTGGCAATTATGAAACGACGATCGCAAGTTGAACATGTGCCTAAGTACCCCTCATCGTAGGAAGAACTGCAGAATCAGCTACTAAGATTAGATTTTCAAAACTACCCTCGCTTGGCTTTTAAAGGAGAAAACTGTCCAGAAGAAAACTCTAATTGAAATTCCCCAAAGTCACCTCACCTTCTTCTAGGGGAGGACCAACTTCCAAACTTCTGTTGTTTGGTCAAGAAGCGACCGTTCAGGGATATCGCTATGGGCAATTGCTGCCCAGAGCCTGACACGCTCCTCCTCTGCGCAGCGTGAGCTTCTCACAGAAGGGATCGTATGTATCTCTTTCTTGCACAAACTCCTCATTAAAATCCTTAATTCTTCCTGTGACTTACTCACGTTACTGCCAATTGCTCCTGACAATTATCCATGTGCTGTTGACCTCACGTGCACTGAGCAACAAGATATATTCTGCCCAGAAATAGCCCTTCAGTTCTCCAAGGTAAACCCCAGTCATCACAAAGACTCTAGATAACCTGCTCAGGAACCCCCGACACATCAAAGCGCCTGACCAACCCTACCAAGGTCAACATCAAGCGTTTGCCCACATGGCAGCAGTTTGATGGCTGAGGGTGTCCCCCAGCAGTACAGCACCAGCAACACCAATTCACTCCCTTGCTCGCATCTCCTGGAGGAAGAGTCCCTCAGTCCCAGTCCTCTGCTTTTTAGCAAATTCCTTTAATTGCTGCTTTCCCTACAGATATTTTTTTCCCCGAGAGATTCAAGTGAAGCTGCTGGTCAGAAGCACTGTCAGTTCAAACCAAGTTCCCGATTCAAACCGTCCTTCTTGAGTAAATCTGCCCAGCTGAGTGCTGCACCCTTCCCAACTGTCTCTATGGCAGGAACAGTAACAACGATGAGGTGTCAGCAGACACGTACTCTGTAGCACTGCACCCCCATTTCTACAGTTTCCCAGTTCAATAGGAAAGAACAGCATTCAAAGATGACTCAACAGTCCGTGGTGGCACTCCAGAACCTACAACGTCTAAAGCAAATTAAAAGTGACTTGACATACTTGGGCAGAACATGTTCTGAGGACGGTTTTGTCTTACGCTTGCCGGTACAGGTGATCATTAAAAGAACCGAGATACTCTGGTTGTGCAGAATTCGGCGACGTACAGAAGGCGGTTTGGGGTGGAACGGTGCGAGGTGCGGGGACTGGCCTGGCCTCGCCGAGGTGACGTCCTGCTGGGTAGTGCCAGCACCTCTTTTCTGCAAAGGGGCTCAGCGGCAGCAAGACCCGCACGTGTGCATCGTTATCGATGCCTCAGAAGGACAGCACACGGGGAAGTGCCCCATCCCACCCGCAGCACCCCCACCGTCGCCCTTACGCCCCGAGGACACCGCCCCCGGCCGGCTGCCCCGTACCGTACTCCTCTCTATCAGCTTTCCTGTGGGCACCTTTTGTGTGTGTGTTTGTTTTTTTTTTTAAAAAAAATAACCCTTTGAAATGTTTTAAAGCAATACGTAAACCCCATTTATAAAGTAGCACAGCCCCCAAATCTCATCTCCTTCCACAGCAGTGCTATCTACCAAAGCTTTTTGCTGCACACGTCTTGACGCTATCCATAGACCAATGAATCATGTACAATTAGCTTTTATTCTAAAACGAAGCAGGTGCTCTTCAGTTTATTACTTCACGGCCTCCCACGCTACAGAACCTGACATAGGAGAAGTTCGATTTATTATGTGCTCAGGAATGATTCCCCTATATTAACTGCCAATATAAAGTGATCTCATTGGAGACCGTATTATTGTACAAGCACTTCAACATCTGCATGATGCAATGTATCCCAGGCCCTCAGAGAGGTAAATAATTGATAGGAAATGACTCATTTTTCATCTTCGCAGCTTTTTTTAATCCTTTTTTAATGTACATCCGAGTACTCCTAGGACACCACAGCGCTAACGGAGGCAAGGTCTGTTCAGGCAACTCACTCATCAGCGCTAGGGCAAAACACGTATCGCACGCTGGATATTTTGACGGGTGCTTAGCAACATGGTCAAACCCAGCTTTGTTATTATTATTATTATTATGGCATTTTCCAGAATCACTATGTACGTTAACAAAGCAGGAAATTGAATTTTAGGTACGCGTGCCAAATCAGGAAATTACCTGCAAAGCTCCTTGATAAGAGTAAGTCTACTCTCAACCAGGACACAGCAGGAGTGCCGCGGCACGGCATACAGCAAAAGCACGTCCTCTGCTCTGGGGCAATATTGAGGTTCTGGAAGACACTGAAAAACTTGCAGATAATGGCAAAAAAATAAAAAAATTGTAAAGTTTTCTTCTCCTGCTTCCCCATTGCCTTTCTCCTTTGATGGTCTAAATCTCTGGTTAGTACGTAGTAAGTATTTGAAAGGGAAAAAAAAAGAAAAAAACAAACACAAAAAGCACAAAATAACAAACAACAAACCACCAAAACCCCCACACCAACAGAAAAAGTAAAGAAAAATAAGTTAGAAAGGTAAAAGAAGAGGTGAGAGAAGAGCGAAGGCCACATGAGAGAGAAACAGAAGGAAGAGATTGATCAGACTTCCTTTAAGGTAGTTTTAGGGAGAAAAAAAAAAATAAAAAACCAGTGTTGTCCAAAGGATCAACCAGACTATCTGCACTTCTGATCAACCTGCCCTTCAGAGAGACTACAGAAAAAATCACGCCATTAGCAATTCACTCTGTGCTCCGCAGGAAACCTCATTACACGGGCTGCTCCAGAGCAAGCGCTCTCTCCACCCATCGCAGCCCACGCGCACTGAACCTCCTCCTCGCGCGCAGCGCTCTCTCTAGAAATCGGTGCGTGTGTTATGATTTACTGCCCATCCGCAGTGACTCCCTGCGGCCCTCTGAAACGCACATAAATCAGCTCAGCTCTCCTTCCTGTTTTCCTGCTTCAAGAGTAATAATTTAACTCCTATAAAGTTCATAAAATCTAATTGGGGGGCGGGGGAAGAAAGGGCACCCGCATCACCAAAACGTTGGCTACTTGAATTATAATTATCGACCGTGCATTAAAGTCCCATCTTATTTGCATCCTACCACCCATCTTTGCCAATGAACTCGAGCCGATACAGCTTTTTCATTACGGTTTCACAGGACCCTTGGGCAACCTGGTCTGGTGGGAGGTGTCCCTGCCTATGGCAGGGGGGTTGGAACTCGATGATCTTCAAGGTCCTTTCCAACCTAAACCATTCTATGATTCTATGACCCTCCTTCTGTCTCCGTTTCTCTCCCATTTCCATCTTTTTGCTGAGTCTCCCCTGCTGCTGTGCAGCACATCACGGGCCACCCAAGAGCCCCACATCTCGCGCCGACGGGAGGAACGTCGCCTCTGCGGTGCCGCTGCCATCCCGGGGCTTTGAACTGCTGAGGGTCAGACGCACCACCGTAATACCGCTCTCGTCCAAGAGCTGCTCCGCTCTCACCCCAAGCGCTTGCAGTCCCGCGGGAATTTCCCTGCACACACGCTTCCCGCTGCCCTTCGCCGGCTGTTCCTGAGCAGAAGGGATGCAGAAGAGCCAAACCCCCCCCAACACGTCCCCATCCCCTCCAGCCTGGTCCTGCGGTGCCACAGCCCTTCCTGAGCCCCCCTGCTCAGAGGGGTGGGGGGATGTACAGGTGAGGACAACTGTGGTTACTCTGCCCTTCTCCATCCCCGTAAGTAAAATGCCTCATCCCTAAAGCCCCCGGGGATCCTCAGAAGTCCCCCCAAGGGCACACGCAGAGCAGTAATGAGTGAGCAGAGGTTGAATACCAAAGAGCTCTGAACTCACCGCTACGTGGTTTTTTCATCATTTGTACCTGACACTCAGCTCCTTCACTGGTCTATTCCCAGTCCTGTATCGGGAATTGAGCGCATTTGCACGGAACTGAAGTAGTTCCCTGTGTCGCTCCTCCTCGACACAGAAGCTGTGCAATTCTTCGCTAGAAATTCAGATCAACGGAGGGCCAGCAGAGCGCGAGGTATGTGTGTGTTTTCTTGATGTCAGGAGGCTTAAGTCCCTCTGAGCAGAAATGAAGCATAAATACAACTGGAATTAAATCTCTCGGACTATCAGACAAACAAAATTTCCTTCTCTGCCCTCAGCTCCTCTGGCCGTTCACCAGCGCTGCCGAGCACGTAACTTTACGCTGATGTCAGCAGCTGTCCACCATCAGGAGCACGCCGCTGGCTGATGCCTGGAGAGGCAGGCTCCTGTCCCTCCATGGGGCAGCTCAGGGGAGGCAGCGCACCCCGCGCGCCCGACGCCCTGTGCCCGCTGCTCACAACGAACCGAACCCGAAGCAGAGGAGAGGGGCAGGCGGGCGATGAGGCTGCTTAGGGCGAGGCTTGCCACATCCCTAGGACTGCGGTACTCTCCCATGAGGTCTCATCGCGTGTTTTCAACCCAAATGAGAAATCATACATTTGTCAGCTTTATGAATCAGAGCTACCACAGATAATCTATTTTGTTCCCACAATACATCTTTCTTCTAAATAAGAAACTGTTCATCAGCCCACCTCTAAAATCAGATCTGCTTCCCTCTGTATTGGAGGAAGAAGACAGATTACTCATAATGGTGTCTTGTATCCTATTACAAAAGCCCCGGGAGATGTGAAATGAACAGAGCTATATGTAACCAAAGAACGCGTGGAGTAGGTTCACCAAGTTGAAAAGAATTATAGAGAGACTTCATGATTTATAAAGTGATACGAGTGTAAGGCAAAAGAAGAAAGTTAAGCCGTGAAATGAAGACACATCTAGTTAAGATAAATTTAATTTTCCTGTCTTGTGATGATTGGGAATACCTAAAGAGTCTTTGATACAGACGACGAGTCCCTCCATCTACGAAAAAAGGATGGGAAGGAAATGCAGAACAGAAGGAGAGCGCCGAAATTCAAACACATTGGGGTCCAGCACCCAGTGACAAGACATCACCTGCCCCACAGGGAACTCCCAGTTCAACCAGGAGTACCAGGTTGGCACTCACACCTCTGGATGCCTTTATTCACTCACCTATACAGCATGAATACAATCAAAGGTGAACTCACGGCCCTTCAAAAGCCCGTGGTAAAACAACTTGTTTTAGTAAATATTGCAACCTATGACACCATCACCCTACGTTTGTACCATGCTCAGACATGATGAGATTTGGATACTTTCTAGATTTTATTTTTTTTATTTGCTATAGCTTCTCCTTTGTTCCACTTTTTTTTTTTGCTTGCAGATGAAAAAAAACTATTGCCTATGTTCATTCCTGAAAGGTAAAAAACACATTAAAATCCCACCTGGGCATGAAACCGCAAACAGCAGCAGTGGTCCGTGCCGAGGGAAGGGTCCCTCTGCAGAGGGGACGGCCCGAGCAGGACGTTACTGGCCAAAGGAAGGCTGCACGTCAAGAGAGCAACAATTAAGAGCAAAAATAAAAGGAAAGGGAATCAATGCCAGCCCTTAAGAATCTGGCCTGAACCGGTTATATATATAGCGTGGAATGGAAAAAAAATAGATGGCTTTCAAGCTTGACTAAAAATAGTTTGCTCAAATTTCTTTCTAATGCCTTTAAAGATAGGAAGGGACAGTGGAAATGAGAGATCGGGCTGTCCGTGCCCAAACCGCAGAGCGGACGAGGTTGGAAGGGACCCGCCGAGATCTCCTCCTCCAAATCACAGCATCACAGTGATATTTTCTTCTACATCTCAGGCGAACATGTATTTTCTCTTTCCCTTATAACAACACTTCCAGTTTTGGACTGTAACTGCAAACTGATTATTTCCCTCCCTTTATCCCCAAACCGGGCACAAGCTGACTCTTCTTTACATGTTCCCCACAGGTGAACCGATCGATGCTTGCTACGGCAATTTAACATCTTAAGTTCTATTTGAAGTTTAAAAACATCTATTTTAACTGTCTCCTTCCTTTCTTTGACTATCCTTTGTTGTTCATTTATTATTGCAGGTTAAGCCTTCTCATATACATCTTATATTCACCTATTTAATAAAGTTTTCATTATGCCATTCTATCTAATAACTCCCCCCCCGCCCCGTGTTTGAGAAAACTGCATTTTGGAGAGCTTCCTCCAACGTCCTTCATCACACACGGACAGTAGACGGGCAGTCTTCCGATATCACAGTCCAGAATTTGGGAGAACTCCCCACAGCACCTCCAGCTCCATTCGCAGAATGGCATCACACGAGACGACAGATCCTTCTTAGCGCCACGCAGGTGCGCCGGGGAGTCCCGGCGGTAAGTGGATTACAGCGGATGCCGTAATCCCTACCGTGTATTCACGCAGTGTTCTATCACTGCAAGACAAGGGAGGACTCCCGCTGTTTATGCGTCGCTTATCTCCAGAGCGCTGCCTCGCAATATGTCAATTTTCCTGCCAGTACAACAAATCATTGAACCGCGGAAGAGAATTCCGCGTCCGGGAACACCACAAATCCTCTTTGGTAGTCCACCTTCAGCCCCCGCACAATGACAGTTCATTCTCGCCGACTGTACCCGCCGCGGATAGAATGGCTCTTTCTTAAGGAGATGATCTACATAGTCTACATCTAAAGGTTTGACAGCAGTTGTCCAAAAAAGTACAACTGCCTCAGAAATGCTCTCCTTAGTCCCAAATGTTATCCCCGACTCCAGCTGCCTCTACGTTTTGGAGGGGGGAGGAAAAAAAAAACCTGCTTATATTTACCTCTGTTTTTCCAAAAGTACTGTGTGTGGTTCCTCGTGGCCCCATCTCAACAAGGACCACATCCAGAGCGCCGCAGCTACGCTCGCCGTGACCCTCACCGCTCCGTGCCCAAAGGAGAAGGGAACGACGCGTTTCTGCAAAACACACAGCAAGCTTGCACGGGGGACCTTCTCTCTCCTGCCTCATTTTTAGGGAGATTTTGTGTCTTGCTTATTGAAATGGTGGGCGACCGGCTTTGTTTCTTGCAAAGAGAGGAGTTTCTCAAAATAAGGAAGCTAAATTTTGGAGGTGGGTCTTGCCAGCTGCAAAAATTAAAAGCTTTCTGTTGCTCCTATCGCTGTCAATGAAGGGTTATTTCTTCATTGATTTCACCAGAGCATCTAGAAGTTACTGAAAACACAGCAAAGACTTGAACGTTACCTGAAACTGAAGGCCATAACCTCTTCTAGGATCCTGGTGCCTCTGCGAGGCGCCCAGCCCTGCAGATGGAAGGGGGTCAAGGCCGGCCTTGAGAAAGGCTCGCGCCTCCTCCCTGCTCACCTCGCCCACCATGAGCGAAGCCAAGCGCTCACGGCTTTTAAAGGCTTCTGTCGGATTTTGCTTTACGGTAGGATTTTTACCTAGGCAAGCATTAAGAACAAGGTATCCGCTCTGTTCACTTTCCTTCTGCAGATAAAAACCGCTTAACACCCAATATAATTTTTATATATATATATATAAAATCTAATTTTCTGTTTACTTCCACTACGAATATTAGCTCAATGCAACTACAAATCCGCAGTAACACAAATATGCTGAGAATCGTTTAACCTTCCAGGCTGGTTTCGGTGAGTTGCCTCCGTTGCTTCTCCTTTAAACATCTTTCTGTGCCGGTACGCTGATAAAGCTCCCCCTCACTTACTCAGTCATGTCGCATACATTCTGCTTTGTGCACTTCTGCATATTTGCAACTGCGCTAATCATCTCAGTCTATTCTCCTTTAGGCTTGAACGAGATGTACTACATTAATCAGTTGATTGTTATTAACCCGGTTACATTGTATCTTTGCATAATGCTGCTCCATCTCTAAATCCATAGTCTAATCAGGTATTACGACATACATTTAATTATACCACTTGTGTACTTCATAATAATCCTCTTATTAAGCGATCGGGGTTTTACGGTCTAAGCCGCATGCAATTTCAGCACACCGAAGAGGGGAAGGCTGGTTTGCGGGTCGGGATCGGGTCCTGACAGGTCAGGCTGCTCTGTATCGCAAAAAAACCCTCACGTAGCGTATTCCCATAGGGCAGAAAAACACCACTGCCTCCGTCGCTTCTACAGCCGGGCCGGAACAGGCAAAGGTCCGCTTTGATTCTGCTGGAAACAAACGTTTGGGGCGACTCGCCTGACCAGCAGCCCAACCAACACCGCCCATGGCCACAGACAAAGGCAAACCCCACACCTTCACCTCCTCGGTCTACCCCCGAAGCAAAAGGGACCGCGCGGCAGCACGTCTGCACTGCTCCCGGGAGAACACCTCCGCTTTGGAGACAGAGAGAAATCCGCGGGGGAGAAAGCGGGCGAGAGCCCAGAGCAAAGGTGTGCAAACCAGCAGGCTGTCAACTGGGAAGGGAGAGAACGCAACAGAAGATCATCCTCCGAAAGCAGAATAAGTGTATATTCATTTATCAACAGGTGCACTTACTGTTGTCCAGAGGGGACTTCTCACCGCTGTGGGACCAGAGGACGGGAGGCCTCCAAGGATGCTGAAGGAGCCAGAGACACCACCGTGAGGCCGCTCTCGGCAGTCTCTCCGAGCACACGGAGACCAAGGGAGAGATCCATGGCTGGAGAAAGGTGGACATTGCTCCACCCCCAAACAGGGCAAAACCCAGCTTAGCACCTGGGAAGACCGCAGATCTTCAAAGCTTCGTGCGTGTTGAAATGGCATCTGTGAAAGGTAAGAAGGGAACTGGGATCATAGAATGGTTTGGTTTGGGACCTTAAAGATCATCTTGTTCCACCCCCCTGCCCTGGGCAGGGACACCTGCCACCAGCCCAGGTTGCTCCAAGCCCCGTCCAACCTGGCCTTGAACACCTCCAGGGATGCCACAGCTTCTCTGAGCACCATCTTCTACCCCTTCTGGTGGCAAAGGAAACAAATCCGGGTTAATTTTGCTCAGGCAGTAGAAAATCAGGTTTGGCTCTTCCAGGGGAAATCACTTAACGGGAGCTGTATCCGTTAACAGCACTCAGGCAAACTGGAACACAACCAACCAGCGCTAAAACAAACCCACGGCAAACTGGGAAGATAAGCCAGGCTGCTCACCAGCACGCAACGCCCTCCAGAAAGCGGGGCGCACTGGAAATTAATAAACAACAAGAAGAAAAAACAATATAAACCGCGACTAAATCCTAAAGGGAGGACAGAAAGGTTCAGCCACGGATCAAAGCACCGCGTTCCCACCGCTGAAGTCTGCCCACGAGCTCCCCGCAAACACAGAGTCCTGCGTAACGCGTACTGGAAGACACACGGTTGCCAAAGTGCAGCCAAGATCGGGTTGTACGTGTGATACTCCTTCCCCTCTTTCATCTGCATTTTGACCGAATTATGGAAATTTTGAAGCACGTGCGCAACTTCAGACAAATAAACGCCTCTGGGGATTGGGACGGTTATTCCTCAGCACAGTCACGCGTCCGAATGCGAGTTTCGGAGGTCACAGTCTTAAATAATAGATTATTTGAACCAAAGAAACCTCTTCCTGTGCATCTTTCCGTGGTATTCAGGCAGACGTGTGAAAAGCCCAAATTAAATTTGTAGTATGTTCCCTTGTTTACAAGAGCACAGCTTAAAATATGCACAGCTGTTTGCAGGATTTTGGCATATACAGACAGTCATAATGCAGTGATGTATTTTTGGATGTTATTCCTCATACCACAGGGTAAAGTGGAAATACATTTAAACTGTCATCCCAATATTTTCTTTTTTTTTTTTTTACTGTAGACATCCCACAAAGATCCTTTAGAGAAGCAGACTATTTGGTTAGTGTGTGCTTTAAATATTTTATTTTTCATTTTATTACCTGCAGGTCTAATCAGACTTTTCACGGTGTAGAATCTGATAACAAATAATTTAGCTACCAGACATCTTTAGTCCCACAAAATTATTTTAAGAACGTGCACAGTAAGTGACACATTAAAAAAGTAGTTTAAAGAAAAATTATCGTTACGGGCTTTTTTGCAAAAATCGCAGTTGCTGTGAATACACAAAAAATACGCAAAAAATACGCTATACTTGGAAAAATGATTTGCAGTATCTACGTGAGCTTTCTTGGAATCATTAATGTATTTTAATACATTACTTATTTACCCACAAGCACACTATACGACGTCAATACTGCTTAATTACTAACGTGTTTACAACGATTTTGCAAATAATGAGCTAATTGCTACAATTATGTATTTCTCAATCACCTGGAACCGCTCAGCTCCAGGTTCGGCCCGGAGGGACGCGGCGCTCTCGCCGGCTGCGTGCTCCGCACCGTCAGGGCGGGTTGAGGGATGGGACCCGAGGTGGCACCCGGCCCCAGGGACCGCCAGCAAGGCCAGGCTGATGGGCCACGTGCTGGGGTGACCGGTAGGGCTGGCGGGAGCTGGCCCAGACGCCGGGACAGCGGGCAGCTCCACGGCGCCTCGGGAGCAGCTCCGCGCGCACGTGCCATCCCGGGAAAAGCGGCATCAAAGCCTCCGTTTCCCGGGCTGCTGGTTAGTTTTGATGGCTATCGATTTTATGCCAGAATTCAGTCGGATTCCTTTTTAACTGATGGTCTAGTCATTCATCCCAGCTTTAAATTATTAATGAGCATCATGTCTCAGTCACCTGTTCGGGGTACTCCAATGCCTCAAAAGTGACTGCCTTCACCAAACACCCGCATAGCTGCAACACAAAGTGGAATATTTCGGGAGGTGGTTCTGCCCCTCTGCTGCGCTCTGCTCTGGGGAGAACCCCCCTGCAGTGCTGCCTCCAGCTCGGGGGGTCCCCACAGCAGAAGGACACGGAGCTGTTGGAGCGGGGCCAGAGGAGGCCCCGGAGCTGCTGCGAGGGCTGGAGCTCCTCTGCTGGGAGGACAGGCTGGGAGAGTTGGGGGGGTTCAGCCTGGAGAAGAGAAGGCTCCGGGGAGACCTTATTGTGGCCTTCCAGTATCTGAAGGTCGCCTACAAGAAAGCTGGAGAGGGATTTTTTACAAAGGCATGGACTGATAAAACAAGGAAGAATGGCTTTAAACTGGAAGAGGGGAGATTTAGATGAGATATGAGGAAGAAATTGTTTCCTGTGGGGGTGGTGAGCCCCTGGCGCAGGTTGCCCCGAGAAGCTGTGGCTGCCCCATCCCTGGAGGTGTTCAAGGCCAGGTTGGACGGGGCTTGGAGCAACCTGGGCTGGTGGGAGGTGTCCCTGCCCAGGGCAGGGGGGTGGGACTGGATGATCTTCAAGGTCCCTTCCAACCCAAACCATTCCATGATTCACTGTGGCAGCTGACTATGAAACTTCTGCTACACTGGACTGCTGCAGGATGAAGCGACCCTGGGCTGCTATAGATAAGGAAGAAACCGCACAGGTAGAGGTGGGTCTCCCACCCTTTGGACTCTGCTGTTTGGTCCTGCAGGCTGCTACGAAAAGGAGAGCAGTCAACATTTTTTTGCATGGACTTAAAAACAGTAACAATAGCACAAGGGCAGTCTGCAGGCGAGCCAGGTGTAAGAGATCCTCGGTGATCTTAAAGAAGTAGAACAGACAGATTTTATCCACAAATGATCATGTTGAGTCACTATTTACTGTTCCTTTTGCAGCGGGGGAAAAGGCTGGTAAGTCAAACTGCTTTAGTTTAACAGCATTTACTGTCAAACCAAGCAGGAAAAATAAGCCTCAGGGGTTTAGTAGTGAATTTGGAATTACACATAATTAATATCACATGCTCAAGTCAATCATAACCAATTGACTTTGTCCAGGTTAGTGTCTGCCTCATGCTACATCCACTATGTGTATATACTATGCACCACTATATACATGTACACACCCCCAATGTGATCAGCGAAGATACTCATCTAAAAGTCCAAGTCTACACGTCCAAGTCAAGAACCAGAAGAGAGAGCTCTCCCAGCCTGAGGTGCCAGAGACACGATCTCCTCCAGCTTTGGCGTTTACTTCTTCAAAGCAATCTGTTCTACTACACATCTGCTTTTCTTTCCTTTTTTTTTTTGGCTTAGGAATAAAGAAAAGAAATTCACTGTTCAGCAGAGACAGAGGGGAAACCAGGCTGTGGGACCAGTGCCCATCCCTTGTAGGGTCAATGCCATTTTAACACAGGTTCCTCTTCAGTTTTAGAGCTTCCTTTAGGTCTCATCACTTGTCAGGAACTCTTCTAACACAAGTCAAACAAAACGGAAAGAAAGAGATGTGACAACACCCACTAAATGCTGCAAGTGGGCCTTTCCCCACCCTGAAGCACCCCCAGCCCAGACCCCCACACGCTGCCCAAAGCATCGCATCCAGGCAGAGGGGTGAAAAAATATGCATCAGAAAGACATGAGGAAGAACAATGGCATCTTCCTTTAGGAAAAAATGCTCGTTTAATCCCAAGGAAGAAGAGCACACCAGCACAGAAACCTGGCTGTGGCTGTTGGGCTCAGATGACCACGGTGGTGATGCTGGAAGAGTACACCGCATCCAGTTGTAGTTGAAATGCAACATGGATCTCAACTGAGAAGGTCCAGAGCTTCCAAAAACATCAACTTCAAGCCTGTTGTAAGAACTAACAAGCGTAAAATGAAATCCAGAGAAGTAAGAGAACTATCACATGCTATTTCTCAGGAGCACAGAGCAGAAACAAGTCAGATCCAGTAAGTGCCAACACCTGGTGAGGACACTGCCCAACACGGGCACACAACCTGAGTGAGCCGACACGAGGAGCTCGAGCAGAAGACAAAAATCTCAGCAGAAAAGCGTTAGTGAGACAGCCATTAGGATTGTTCTCAGGCCATTTCCAACTGATTCACTGAAGGAGATGCACATAAAAAACCCTGCAGAAGATGGCTGCTGTAAACAGCGGTCATGGTTTGGGCCAGATTGGCCACTGAGGTGAACAACAGCCCGGTAGTATTTTGTAATCTAGAATAAAACTTATCCATTAAAAACCTGTAGAAATGTAGAAGACAAGGACTGTTTGAAAGCATTGCCATTGATGTTAAGTAGCACAAGAGACCTCTTGGACTGAGGAACCTCGAAAGATACGGAAGATGAGGTGACATTGGCCTGCTGGGGCTTAAAAGATACTCTCATGTTTAACTCATTCCCATCAAGCATCTTCCAAAAAAAAGGAATAATGAGGTAGAATACAGCACCGCATTTATTCATGTGGCCCCGTAAAAATCTTGTAGTAAAGTGTCTTTATCTTTGTAGACCACAAGAGACACAAAGAAACCCTCAGGCCTAAAAATGATACTTTCTTCTCACCCCCAAGATCAGTCCGGACTGACAACTTGATTTTGTCACATCCCATTCTGGATGACTAAAGGGCCAGAAATCTTATTAGAGAGATAATGACCAGGATTTTGCAAAGCTCTTGGGAAGAAAAAGGCTGGCAGATGCTGTAACTTCAAATAATGTTCACAAGAGGAAGAAAAAAAACCCTTTTGTGACATAAGGATAGACCCTACTTACAGCTTACTCTTTTAAGGAAAGTAAGTAAATAAAAAGTTGGATGTAATAAACCACTTTTCTTCTCGGAACACATAATAAACTTCAGAAAAGTGGGCAAGGACGAGTCCAGAGGTTACTTACATTTTCCTGTGGAACATCTGGCAACAGCTGCTGCTGAGGAAGGGCAGAGGGCTCAGGAGTCTGGTCCGGCAGCGCGGGATGGAGATCCTCACCTCCCCATTTCCGTAATTCTACATCTCGGCAAGGTAACGCTTTGGGGGAAAAAAAATAATATTTATATATTGAAAAATCAGGTCTTTACATAGCACTTAGACAGTTTTCCAAAAGAACTGGACATGGCGGGACATGTGGCACCCCCAAAGCAGCATTTAACACCAGGGGACACTATTTCTACTATTTCTACTATTTCTACTATTTCTACTATTTCTACTATTTCTACTATTTCTACTATTTCTACTATTTCTACTATTTCTACTATTTCTACTATTTCTACTATTTCTACTATTTCTACTATTTCTACTATTTCTACTATTTCTACTATTTCTACTATTTCTACTATTTCTACTATTTCTACTATTTCTACTATTTCTACTATTTCGAAGCTCATCGTGACTCGCAGAGAAACAAAATTATCTGAGTTAGGGAAACCGAATGTGACACATTTTCATTTTGACGCAAGGAGATCTTAAAAACTTGGGGGGAAAAACAAAATATCATTTATTGTCTCTCATGAAATATAGAGACTGAATTAAAAGGGAGAACTGCTCTGGGACGCGTCCGTGTCGGCTCCGGTCGCCGGGGCTGTTGGTTAGAATACGGAATATTTGGTGAAACGGGAGTTTCCGTCTCTTTGTGGCAGTGCAATTTTCATAGCAACAGTTTGTGCCCAAAAAAAAAAAAAAAAGAAAAAAAGCAGTAAAGTGATTTGAGATCAGGAGCAGTCATTAGGAGCAGAAGGCGAGGCAGTAAAAGGCTGGGGGTTTGCACAGAAAATATACCTACCCACAGATTGAAGGTAATAACGATGCCAAGTGCAAGAGCTAGGAAGTGGGGGTTTGCCTAAGTAATTTTCTTATTATTCTTAGTGTTTTTATTATGATATACTGGGAAAAAATATAGTTCAGTCTAAAATAGGATTTTCATTATGTTCCCTGGTTCAATTCTTTTGAACATTTAGGGCTAAATTCAGCAAATAGCCGCTAAGTAGAGGTTTTTTTGTCCTGTTTAAAGCCATTAAATACCGTTTCATACATTCCACAGAAATCTGGAGATTTTGCTTTCAGACGAAGAGACAAAAGCTGCTGCCACACGACCAAGTTCTGTCTGGGCGTGGAACTCGGGAAAAGCGCGAAACCCCGAAGGCTGCGGGGGAGAGAGGCAGTGGCGGAGCCCACCCTCGTGGCGGCAGCGCAGCGCCCGCCAGCTGGACTTCGCTGGGTGGGACGCTTTCTACGCTTTTAATGTATTTTAAACTTGGCTTTTCGTAACTTCTTCCTACTAGGCTTGTTTGGAGCATGGAAACAAGCCGTTGCTTACCGAGCGAGAGCAGTGCCAGGTTTCCAAAATGCCAACAAAGCTTCCGTCGCCCTCCTCATCTGTATTGACACAGCCAACAGCACCGGAGGGTGAAGGCAATTCCCAGCTCGCCAGGAGAGGAGTGAACCGGCCGCTCTCATCCCTCCTCACGGACTACACGTGAAGAACCCCATTGCCCGGACAACATGTAAGAAACCCTCTTTCCTACAGCGCTCCTATATAGGAACAAAACAGGATTTGTAGGGCCCCATCAAGCAACGGCAACACGCACCATCCAATCTCTGACTTCTCGTAACGGGCTTCCCGCTAAACGCCAAGGAAAGCAGTGTTTTGTTTGTTTGCTTGTTTCCCTAGCACATTAAATGCATCAGCTCGAAGGGCTCTGGTGACCACAGAAGCTATTGAGATGCCTCCAGGGTCCGTCACGGGCCGGCGCAGACGCAGCGCTGCTGTGTGGCGGCAGGAAGGCGGTGGGCAGCATCCAGGGCAGCGAGCGGAGCAACGGCTCCCCAGATTGTAAAGGAGACTATTTCCACAGCAAACATTAAAATTCGATATCCAGTAATCTTAATACTAGTACTGTGGATAAGAGCACTTAATCCCAACTCTTCGTCGATGAAAGCCGAAGACGCCCTGTTTCCCAGGATGGCCCATCAGCGGGCGGGCGGCGGATCTGCATACGGATTCTGACAGATCCTGTAAAAACAGCGGGGCTTGAAATGAATGTCACCGAGCATTTCGCAAGCGTGATGTTTATTACGGGCCCTGCAATTTTCTGGGATATTGTATTTTCCTCTGGCTAGAGAGAGTCCTAGTACACGAAACAATTTGTCCCTAGGACCATTAATTGTTTAACATCAGATTTTAATGAGCTTTCAGCATCAAACCCAGAAAAATTCTGCCCCTAGCAGAAATAACGTTCTATTTACAGGAAATACACGACGCCAGAAGAGAGCTCTGAAGACTGAAATCATATTTCCTTAAGCCAGTAATTTCCTGAACTTTCTGAGCACAGCGCACGAGGGGATTTTTGTTGTCGCCTGCTATTTTGGTTTTGTGTGTCTGGCCAAAGCACTGCCACCCACCACCCAAAGGCAGAGACTCCCCGTGCCAACGCGTCAGCCCTCCTCCCTGCACAGGGCACAGGCCACCAGCACGGACTCAGGCTCCAGCACTGTAATTACATCACAATTATTTTGTTGCATGTGGACCAATTTAATTTTTTTTTTTAAGTATTCCAAATAATCTAAAATTTGAATTAATTCCGGCATTTCATCCGAAAGCCCTAGACCCGGCTGCAGCGCTGTACGCATCTGCCAGTGCAGTGGGCACCACCAAATTTCAGCCAAGCAATGGGTTAGGGATATCCAGATCTCTATCGCTCAGAGGAAAACCAAACAACACAGAGCAACATCTTTTTGGCTTGAGATAGCAAGGGACTAAAATAGCAGCTTTCCAACTAAAAGCACTGAAAAACCTAAGGTAATACAGAAATTACCATTGCCCATTAGGGTCTGTAATACTTAACTGTCTTATTAAATAGGTGCACTATGCACAGACAAAAAAACATGATTTAATCTGAGATTTGAGAAGAACAGATGAAATAACCGTGCTGGTAATGCACGGCAGTGATTAAACCTGATGTTCCTATTTCACATTTTGCTTCTCCCAAATGCCTATTGTGTTTTATTTATGTTTTAAAAATTAAGGTGAAGGTTTCACCAATGTGAAACCACATTTTTCCCCTCCCACCGTGTTGGTTTTCTATTTCCCTGTCCTACTTCAGAGAGCCACATCCCCCAGTTCCCAGACAGACTCCCGGCGTAGAGCACACCGCCCGTCAGACGCTTCCACACGCGGGTCCAGCTCTTCCCCGGAACTGGGAAAAACTTTTCAGGTGAAGAACTTTCATTTGGCAAAAGTCGGCTGGGGCAGGCAAGCCTGCTGAAAAATTCAAATTAGATTTTCAAATATTTTTTAGCTAGAGAATTTGAAAACATTTCCTGAAAGATGGAAATTTTCACGCTTGTTCTCCAAGTGACTGGAAACGAAGTCTGGATAAAAGTTAAGTGAGGAAGAAAAGACAACTTTTAAGACAAAACATATTTTTTTTTAATTACTATTTCAGGGTATGAAATTGCGTTGCATTTGATCTGAAAGTAACGGGGTTTGCTCAGATTTTCGGCTGTCCTCCTGAACCAAACCAACAGCTTCTTCACCACGCTCTGTCCCTGAACAGCTACGGTAGCGGAGCAAGGTAAGGCCAAAAGAGACGTCAAAAAGCTTCTCACACTATTTACCCCAACGACACATCAACCACTGCGAGCCTAAAACAGCTGTTCTCCCTCAGAAAGAGAAATGGACACTGCACACAATGCCACTGCCTTTTTCTCTATTAGCACCTTTGAAACACTCCAAAAAAAAAAAAAACCCAAAAAAATGCATTACGTGTTCACGCTCCCACCCCCGGGTAGAGAGAGCACAGGACCGGCACACCATCTAAAGATTCATATAGTTTTAGATGATTCCTGCACAGTTCAAAACCAGGAATACTGCCAAAATGTCTATTCAGTTCTTTCAGCCATCTTCCCCGTTTCAGACGGGACTTCCCAAAGCACTGCCGCTCCTGACCCCGAATTCCTTGCTAAGCAGTGAAGGAGCTGTTGTCACGCTCGAAACTGATGGCGTGTTTCATACGGAGGAGTAATTCATCTGTTGAAGTAAGAGGCATCACAGTAACCCTTCCCCGTCCACAAGCCAACCGCTCTTCTGTTGTACTTTACGTTCTTGAAACAATTATATCCAAATGCAGCGTTTTATAAAATAGAGGAACTTTATTATCAAATATGTTGGATATTTGAAAGCAAACCATGATCCACCAGTTTGTAATCTGCACTGATTTCAGCCGCACTTTGTCACACCCCTTATGACTAAGGTAAACGGGGACTCCATCACCCCCTGTACGCAGCCTCCACACACACGCTCCCACACTTCCTCCTCTTTTCCCTTCCCCGCATCCATCCACGAAAAGGCTTTCTGTGCTTCCATTTCCAAAGCATTTTAACAGAGAACAGCAGCCCTTCTTTTCCATGTTTTATTCTAAGTCACTTCCCCCTTCCTAAGTTTTCCTGTAAGAGGTCTCCACATCTATTGCGGCCCCAACACAGACAACTCACAATTCCAGGAAAACCCACGGATTTTTAATCACAAGAGGTATGAACCGATTAATGGATGCGATTTCTTCAGTTCCTCTGCATCCTCAATAAATCAGCAGGATTTTGTATGATACCAGAACCAAGCAAAAACCCTGGATGAATACCACAAGCTGGTACAGCTCGTGAAAAGCTGGGAATTAAAGAAAAAGAAAATGAAAAAAGGCAGGAGAACGCTCTGAAATTCGACATGTGTAACTCAACCCCGCCAAGACCACAGCGTACCGCAGCCCCCCGGCTGGACGCAAGCCATACCCTCCATTTCACCCCCTGAACGCAGCTGACGCTACGGACGTTCAGAATGCGAACGAGGGAGAAGCTGACTTTTAGGATCACACGGTGTCTTCATATCTACAATTTTCCCAGCAATGCTTTAAAAGCAGTACCTTCCCGGCACTTCCAGAACACAGAATTCTCAAATGATAGCCCAAAACCAGCAACGACGGGGATCTGCACCTCCTTTGCTCGTTGGGTGCCCTTCACAGGGCAAAAGAGAGGTAATCTAAAGGAGGACTGGGAGGTGTGACCTGTCCGTGTACTCCCCAAAGGCACTTGATGAAGTTCCTGCCTTGCCAGAGGCTGTAAAGCAAACGCGGTTACCACCGGGTTAACGATAAAGTCTTGTCATGGATTAAAACAAGTTAAGAGATAGGAAAGAGAATAGAAATAAATGGCCAATTCTCAGCATGGAGAAAGGTTAATAGTGTAGTGCCCTGGGGATCAGTCTTCGGGCCGGTGTTTTTCAATATATTCATTAAGAGCCTGCGAGCGGTGGTGAATAGCAAGGCGGCAAGAGGCCTTGACAAAACTGGTTTAGGTCAGTGGCGAGGAGGGGAGGCTGCGAAGGAGCAACCCCCACCGAGCAGCCCGGGCTCTGCTCCCCGCACGCAGCCGTGGGGAAACGGCACGGAGACGTCAGAGCGCCTGGGGTTGGCAGATCACTGCAAACACCCATGAGAAGTAGCCAATGGTCCTGCGAGAACTCTCCTAATGCTATACCTGATATACTGTCCTCTATCTGCTAAGGTCTGGGAATCATCAGAACGGACAGTATACAGAAAAACCTCTAGAGACACAAAAAACATTATAGAAAACATCTCCCCAACCTATTACCATTAAGATTTTTTTTTAATAAGATGACAAAATAAACCTAGCAGAAACAAAACTGTTTTGAAATACCATTAAATCCTTAGAATCCATCATCCCTTCCACGCCTCCTTGACCTTTTGGCTCTCTTGGTGCTCTCTGGTCCCCACAAGCGTCTTACAGCGTGTCCAAAAGCTGTCCTTGGAAGGCACCTACGTTCCCAGCATTTTGAGCTCATGGCATTTTCTCCTTTATCTGCATTAGCGGCACCGCCGAGGAAAGAAAGGCAGAACACTATTCATAGGCACAGAAAGCCCAAGGAACAGGTGATGACAAAATACTGCGGTTTGACCTGAGGTTCACTGCTGCTCCCCAAGCCTGAGGAAGGGAAGAAGCTGCCTCCCGGGTGGAAACAAACAGTGGGACCAAAAATATCCCGAGAAACTAGTGGGAATTAGAGGAGGAATGGGTATACATCCAGGGAGGGAACCTGCAGCAAGAGCCTCTTTGGTCTTGGGGGCAGAGGAGGTCAGTTCATCCTCAATACATCTTCATTCCAAAGAGAGAAAGAGTGCATAAAAGTACGCAAGCACGTGGCCAGACCACGGTTAGTAATACCCATGGGGTGACTGAGCCCTTCAAAACCCTTGCCTGCTCGCTGTCAAAATATTATCAGAGAACCTCGGTACACACAGGAGGAAGAACAAAACTTGATCACGACAGAGAAGAATGAGAGAGATGCGGATTTTGAGAGGAAGAAGGTGCCTGAAGACAGGAGTGGGCTGCCCAGACACAGGCAGGAGCTGAGCGCCACGCAGCTCACGCAGTTCGGCGCTTTATGGAGGTGCCCAAGCCCGCTGCGGATAAGCCAGGACGGGGTACTGGGGCTGAAGTACCCAAATCTGTGCTTCATCCTTACAGCGATGCCGCTCCATCTCTTAGCGCTCCAGCCGGGGTCACCCGCATCCCACTGCGCATCCCTGGGCCCTGCAGGGACAGAAAGGGACAGGTCCCTCCGAGCCACCGCCACTGCGGGCTGACAGCCCGGCACCCTGACAACGAGGGATTTCAAGCAAAGATCCCCAAAATAACAAATTAAGATGCTTCAAGGAACTCCCCGTCTGCAGCTTGTAGATGGCGTAAAACCGCTCTCACCGCAGCCCCAGGTGGGAACGGCCAAATATCAGCTCCACCACCACTCCCTCGCTCTCCCGGCGCGGCGCATCCGAGCGTTATCACATCACGGTGGAGGACAGCAACATCGCCGTTATTAACACCACAATCACGGGAAACAGTGGTTTTAACACAAAGATAAAGTACGTTTTACGAGCTGCCCCTACGAACACCTCTTCACTTGGGTCCACAGCACACCCACGCGCGGCTGAAGTAGAAAGCGATGGCAATTTAGGGGAGAGAGGATGAATGTCAGCTCTGACAGATTACTCTCTCAATTGGCTGTAGTAATCTTTTAAAAGGCCACTGAAAAACTCTGAGCAGCACATAAAAACCACGTTCAGCAGAAAACCAAGGGAAGGCGAGCCAATCCGAGGAGCCCGCGTATCTGATGATGCACCGCGCCCAAAGGCACAGGCTCATGCCGGTGGTTTAGGAGAGGTATCATTATTCTGAATTACTTACAGAAATTCGCCGAAAATTTAACATCCCGTCGGTACTGCATTTCATTTAGAAGACAAAATATCATACTGCGGATGATTCTGTTGTTGTTTTCAACTCATTCGTGTTACTTTACTAGACTGAATCCATCAACCAACACCTTACAAAGTCCTTCTCGGTCGGTTGGCGAGAGGGGATTACAGGCGGTGATTATTTCTCACCGAAAAGAGACCATCAGCCCATTTCATAGACCGACTGGAAAGCCAACGGCAGCCTCTCCTGTTCCCTCCCTTACGGCAGTAACGCCAGTACACAAGTGTCCTACGCAGCGCGCAGCAGGGAGGAAAGAACTTTAACTCTAAACATGCCAATTTTTTTCTTCTTTTAAACAATTAAGAAGCACATGCCCATTTGCTTAAACATCAGAATTTTAAAAGTATTTAAAGTAAATTAAAAGTATTTAAAAGTATGTCCTTACATGTAGGAGTATGAAAGATGTAATTATCTTTCTGTTTTTCCACTAAAGAGGCTATAATGAATCGATTCTAGTAAATTCATTGGGAACTATTCAGCTGAGCCCAAAATTAAAGCAGTACGCATAAATATTTGCGGAACGAGGTCATTCACCCATCGAGGTGAACGCAAGGTTTGAAAATTGTTGGCAGTCTTCTGGCTCCGAGGACCTGTCCTTTGCGTGGCACCGCGCACGCAGCTCAGTCTTCTGCAACAACTCCTCTGGCAGTCATCATTCTCAGCGCAAACATACGTGATTTGCCCAAAATTTGGTTTATATTTGCACTTTCAGTACCCTATAATCATTCTGGGTGTCAGCGAGATGTACCAGTTGTTTATACGCAGCCTAAAATTTGCGAAGAATAATTAAGACGACACGGTTCGTTTCATAACCATGTTGCAATTTCGTCTTCTTGGAAACCAGCGTTGTGCAACCTCCTCCCCGGGTTGCTTTCGGAGGCTGCGTATGTGCCCAGAATGCTGACGCCGCTCTGCTGCTGTAAGAGTAACATCGGCGAGAGCTCCCCGACGCAACCACCACCGCCTTGCGTCACGCGCAAAGACGAGCAGCCAGCGCGCTACAGCACTGCCACCGAAGCCGTAATACAAAATAATAATCAACTTACTCAGAAAGTGTCAAAACTCATCATATTTGGAATGATTTTCCTAAGAAAGATAGCTGTGGAAAGCCAGACAGCTGAAAGACAGAAACAATTCTATGCATATGTGGATGTAGGCACATGTTCTCGAAGCTACAAACACAACGCTTCCTCCGCATATACTTCAAAAACGACTTTAAAAATGATGTGCGCGTGATCTTTAATGCCATAATCATTCTAATTCTTAACTCTGATGTATTTTTCAAGCAAAAGGGAAACACCGTATGATTTTTGCCCTCTGTAGGTGTAAGAGAGAATTTCCCACCAGGTTTTTCCCGTAGAACAGCAGCCTTACTGCCAGCGATCCCGGCGCTAATGCGTTGTACAGACACTGCTGGAGGTGAAGAACGCTGCTCCGAACTCTCCGAGCTCCTCTGCTCCTCCCGCGCACAGAAGGCTCCATCTAGTGTTACAGACACAGAATCCCAGGGAAAAGGAGGAGAGGGGAAAAAAGCCAGTTGATAATAATGGCTATAGATTTTTAAGTTCTTCTAGCAAAATAACTGGACTTCCTGCCCGTGCTTTCCCTTGCTGTCCACCTGGAGGCTTAGAGTCCAGGCTGAAAGGCAATGAAACCAAGTAAGAATATCACAGAATGGTTTGGGTTGGAAGGGACCATAAAGGCCATCCAGTTCCACCCCCCTGCCCTGGGCAGGGACACCTCCCACCAGCCCAGGTTGCTCCAAGCCCCGTCCAACCTGGCCTTGAACACCTCCAGGGATGGGGCAGCCACAGCTTCTCGGGGCAACCTGCGCCAGGGGCTCACCACCCTCACAGTCAAGAATTTCTTCCTCATCTTATCTAAATCTCCCCTCTTTCAGTGTAAAACCATTCCCCCTCGTCCCATCGCTCCCCTCCCTGATCCACAGTCCCTCCCCAGCTCTCCTGGAGCCCCTTTAGGCACTGGAAGGGGCTCTGAGGTCTCCCCGGAGCCTTCTCTTCTCCAGGCTGAACCCCCCCAACTCTCCCAGCCTGTCCTCCCAGCAGAGGGGCTCCAGCCCTCGCAGCAGCTCTGGGGCCTCCTCTGGCCCCGCTCCAACAGCTCCGTGTCCTTCTGCTGTGGGGACCCCCCGAGCTGGAGGCAGCACTGCAGGGGGGTCTCCCCAGAGTGCAGCAGAGGGGCACATTCCCCTCCTCGCTCTGCTGGCCACGCTGCAGGGGATGCAGCCCGGGATGTGGGTGGCTCGCTGGGCTGTGATCGCACATTGCCAGCTCATGTTGAGCTTCTCACCCACCAACACCCCCAAGTCCTTCTCCTCAGGGCTGCTCTCCATCCATTGCCCACCCAGCCTGGAGCTGTGCTTAGGATTGCCCCGACCCACATGCAGGACCCTGCACTTGGCCTTGCTGAACTTCATGAGGTTGGCACGGGGCCACTTCACGAACCCCCGAGCGCCATCACCCCCAGCCCCTGCGCAACAAGCGCCCTCAAGCTGTGCTTCAGCAGCCCATCACACTGCGCTTCATTATCCACCACCACCACCTGGGGAGCCCCCCCAATACAACCCCCGGCTCCTGGAGCACACACACCCCCACACACACCACTCCATGGGCAGCCATGATCACTGCCCCCGTTGGGGTTTTTTCCCCCCAAAGTCTGTGCTTCTCAATACACTGACCAGACTGCTCAGCGCTTGCTTTCACGGCTAGAATCACCTTTACCAAGTGCTCTCGCTGGACACTTAGAAGGTGGCGTTCCTTCCGGAGCACTGGGGAAGCACATCCATGTCCAAATTACATTTAGCTATTCACCGTTTTACTAGTTTTAACTATTCCTCTCCAGATGATTATGCTGCAGAAGAACATGCTGACCGAAGGCGCACCCTCCCTCAGGTCACAAAACCAGCAGCCTGTGGCAGTTGCTTCTAAAGATTTTGTCTTTGGGGCAAATCTTGACTATTGCTAAAAATAACACCGCGAACTAATCCTAAACTAGGCACAGCACTGGCAAGGAAAGGCACTGTACTACCATAGCTTCTATTCAGTGAAATGACTTGGAAGAAGCAAAAGTTTGCATTTTTTTAAAAAATTCATCTCAAGAAACCACCTAGTGCCTGCGGAAGTTATCGCACCTCCCACAGACACGGCAGCACAGGGGCAGGGACCAGCGCCAAGGCAATGGTGAATCAGCCCTGCAGTCTGGCCCCGAGCCCGCTCCACCACGGGCCCCATCCTCACCCCTCGCCGGGGTCAGCTGCGGCATTTGGGCCACCGTAAAGCAGACCTGGGGACTCCAGCAAGCTGACCACGCAACCAGAGCTGCTGCTGCCCCACCTTATGGGCAGTGTTCATGCAGGACATGGAGGAAGCATCTTCCCTGGGAAATGTTTTTCTTTCACACAGGAGAACCGAAGGAGTTAGAACTGGTCAGCCCACAGCCTTTCACCGTGTGAGCTCAGGCTGCACCTTCCTCTTCCACTCGTACAGGACGCCTTTGTAGGTTTGAAGAGAAAAGGCTGCAACAGTCTGTGATCCGTATTTCCCCCTCCCTTCACATCTTCGAAGACAAGAGCTTAAACAGATCTCAATTTAAGAAAGGAAATACAATGGGAAATGGGTCAGCGGGAGAAGCACTTTGAGAGTAAAAGGCTATGAAGCACAGCAACCTGCTTATCTGCTCTGATGAACCATGAACCGCGTCCTCCCAGCCCCTGCTCGTCTCGGATCAAGAGCTCTAGCAATGCCTTCACCTCTCGCTCACACTTCTCTGAGGCTCCTGCGCCCAGGAGAACCAGCCAAAGCTGCTTCTGCATCTCGGCCACGTGTGCCAAGGCCCAGGAGCCCACCTGAGCCCGGGCTGCCCATGAGGCACAGCGAGGCGCTGGGCGCCCAAAGAGCCTTTATAGGGACGGTGCCTGGTGGGACCCAAGGTGAGGGGGCACTGCCAGCATTTCTTTTAATAAGCCCAAGGCAGAATTTCACATGGTGTCATGTGTCATCCCTCCCTGTTTAGGCTTTTAGGAAACGAGAAGCTCAGCTGGAGCTCAGAGTCCCACCACAGCATCGGTCCTGTTACACCCCGAGATCTTCAGTACGTGCAGAAAGGAATGGTCTTTTCTTTCTCCAGCACACACCAGGAACCCCTTTATTCAAGTTTTTAACCATTTCTGTGCACAAGCAATAAAGTTGGTAGAAATACTCGTGCGACTGCAGGTATGGCTGGGCACAAACTGCTCTTGTACAGGGGGAAATACTTCACACACGCAGATCCCAACTACACTGCGACAGAGTAACCACCACACGGCCGAAGGACTCTCAGACCCTGAACTAGCAGTGGGATGCAAGTTTTCCTACAAAAGAGGAGGGAAGGGCTGCACCAACATCTGTCTCCTCTCCCCTTAATTCCAAGCATTTCCCTAGCTTGGAAAAGGGCTCTGCTCCCCCTCCCCATACCCGCCAGGAGAAAAGGAAGACCGTGACCAGGCTCTTTACACCCACGTTCATCGGCCATGCTTCAAATAGCTCCACAGTCTGATCCCAACCGGCTGCCTGGAACTACAACTTGAAGTAAAAAAGTCACCGCTTTCCTCCACTTCTGCCTCAGTACTGTGAAATGAGATACTGTATCTTTCTGATTACTTTCCATGAAATACTCCCCTAATTAAAATCGTTAACTGCATCAAATTTCTCTTTGGACTGTCAGAAGCCTTTAACCAATGTTCACATATTGCCAGATTAATTTTTAATTTAAAAACGATATTACATTACCTATCTTGGCTATATGACACTTGCCTTTAAAAAATGGAATACTTCACAGTGTTTTGAAAGTACTTCTTATTCGAGCAGAGAGGGGGTGACAGGAGGTGGCAGTTATGTTAGGCAAAGTTATTAAATATAGTTAATACCACACAGCAGATTATCACTGCAATGGGACTCTCATTTTGGCCACTCAAAGGTACCGTAGGTGCTGCTCCGCAATCTATTCACTAACACTGTCACTATCTGCTAACACCTCACTACTGCCTCATTTAAAAGCAGAGACTAATTCAGGTCAGGACAGACCTCTGCATGTCGTAGAGTCCAACCTGTTGCTAACAGCGGACCAAATCAGATCAGGTTTCTCTGAGATTAATCCAGCTGAGTCCTGAGCAGCCGTGAGGACACGGAGCCCCAACCTCCCCAGGTAACCACGAGGTTTGACCATCCTCATGTGCTTTTTTTTTTTTCCCTTATACCCTAATATTAAAGTGCAGGAAAAAAAGAATCTAACTGAAATCTTGGGACAAGCAAGGAAAAGAAAGCAAAAGAAAAACACAAATAAGCAGAATATGTTACCTCATGTTAATTGCACCCAAATACCAACATCAAATACTTCACCACCAGTAAAAAGTAACACTCCATCTTTAGCAGCCATAAAAGCTCAAGCCCTCACTTACCTCTTCACCTGGAGGACTGCAGCTCCAACACTTCATTGCCTTTCTTCCCTTCTGTGCAAAACACGCATTTTTCCCTTGGATGTCTCCCGGCACAGCACCCCAGGCCCCTCCGTCCGCTTCAGAGGTCTGTGAACACCATCTAACCGCACTGCCCAAAGCTTTCTGCTTCACAGAAAACCAGTTCAGGAACTCAGTCTGCACTTTTCTACTGGTAGGCAAGAGGAGTGATTTCAGGAAGAGTACCAAGAAATGCACTTGTAGAAGGCAACGTGTGTGTGTGAGTGTGCATGTGGAAAGCTGAAACCAGAACCAGCCCCCCTCCCCTCTATCCAGTGAGGACGTACCAAGCCGCAGCCCTGTGTGTAATACCAAATCGGTACTACAACCACGTAACTTCCCCCAGCACCTCCCATCCCTCAATGCATTAATCTATCTCACCTTCACCTCATTACGAGAGCTGACAAACTACACACCCGCTGCCTCTTCCATTCCATGTAAAGCCAAACTTTTTTTTTTATCCCCTCGGGCAGCAGCAGCCTATTCCAGAGGCAGAAGGATCACGGATCGTTCCTACAGAAGGGCGGGAGTTATCCCTGCGAGGCAGCGGCAGCGTTCAAGCCACGGAGCAGTCCCTTGAATTAAGGTTTCGGTCGTAGGGCTGGGATGGTTTCCAGGCGTGTGTTACGCAGCTGAGCCAGGAGGGGCCGGCAGGGCAGCCGCGCTCCAGCACTGTTCGCTCTCCTGCCACGGAGAGGCAGCCTGCACCCACGCATCCCTCCCTTCGCCAAGGCAGCTCCCAGCTAACGGTTCTGCAGCTCCTCAGACACAAACCTAACCAAAATCACACCTACGGGACAGTAAAGCCCATATACATCCTCGGCACAAATTCTTCAATCGCTCAGCCGCAGGGGTGTCCAAGCCCCACGCAGAAATATGCCACTTTCAGCAGTGCTTTACCAGCTCCAGCCTGAAATTCAGGTGTGACGCCCCGTTCGCATCATTGCGCTGCTGGAGGCCGATGTTTGGGTTGCCACGTTGAACACCCCGGTCCGGAGGGGCCTCCCCACGCCGCGCTCCCCGGCGATGCACGGGCACCCCCCCAGCACCCCGCAGCCAGCCGCGGGCTGTGCTCACGGCCACCGCCACAACGGGTCGGACACACGCTCCTCAAACCCTGCTTTAAAAGGGCTCGTTCCCACAACATCTGGGTTTGTCCAAACAAACACCACAGCGCCATTTTAACTTAGAGTGGGTTTACAATGAATTCTGACAAAAGACTAAGTACCAAGAATACCAAATGTTGCTAATTACCAAAGCTGGAGACCCTCAGATGAGCACGGTGAAAAGTTAAGGGAACGGTCACCAAACACGAACAGCAGCACAGGAGCTTCGCTTCAAGAACAAATTCTGTACTGGAGTAACAAGTGTAGCACTGGATTATGTGGGATATAAAAATACACATTGTGAGAGAAACAACGGTTACTCACTGGTGGTATGTTGCACTTCTATAATTATATTAGCAGGACTCTATAAACCTCGAGTAGTTAAACTCCACTATAGTGAATTTTGAAGGAAAGCTATTGCAGAAGAAATAGCGTTTTGTATTTAGTCTTATTTTAATTAAAGCTTCTAACTCCTAATTTCACCACAGGGATGTTACTTTTGGGGTTTTTTTTTTTGTTTGCTTTGCTTTGTTTTTAAATGAAGTAGGTTACAATTACTACTGACAACTGCCTGGGTGCATTTCAGTTCACTTTGAGAGATTAATTACGGCTTGTTTTCATGAGAGGGAGAAGATCTTTTGTAGCGATTAAAATTGGTTTTGAAGTTATAACATATACTACTTAATAGTAATTACTAAAATTATTCCTAGAAAATTAATACTTGGATTGAATTAAATACCAATCACTAAGAATTCTGTAACTTACATAAGTACCTTTTTCTCTGCAGTCAACCTTTACTAGTTTGGGACTAAGTCCAATCAGTCTTGCTTCAGGTTCCGGTATATTTAGACTATATTTAGAATTTAAGCAACGATGCCCCAAACTCCCTTCCAAAACCTTACTTCTCAGCTGCTGCCTAAACTTCGCACCACCTAACTCATCGGGCATCTCTTCTTCCAGGCACGTTTTGAAGAGCACGCAGTCAGTCCTGACCCCTCCTGACCAGGAAGGAACTCCTCCGAAGGGTTTCTGGCCATGAACCTTGAGCAGACACGGGCGTTTCTCTGCAAGCACAACCAACACAAAATCAGCGAGGAAAAGGCTTTCAGCAATACCTCTGCTCAAAACGTATTACTGGTGAGGTTCAGGCACATTTCTGCTCACCGGTGCTTTATTTGCTGGCTTTCATAAAGGGAGCTGGCTCCTCTTCGGGCCCTAGACCTCCCGAAAAAGACGGTGTCCTTGTCCTCTTACTGTGTATAGCCAACGCGCTCAAAACAGCTTAAACCAGTATTTCGCAGGTAGAATTTAGCAGCCAATATTGCTGTCACACGCAGCAGTCTATACGTAATTAACCAGAACTATTTCAGTATTTCACAGACACAAAAGCACCTTCCAAAATAAAAACCTGATCAGTCTCCACAGAGATGCTCAGAACTCAAATGAAATGAAAGCAAGAAAATGTTACTCTTGAAGAGAACTACCCTCCTGCCCGTACTTGCGAGTACACCTGTGCTGTAGCTGCTTTGATGGTCGGCCCATTATTATAGCCCATTATATTTCAGAGCATTACAGGTATCGAGAGAAGGATTAAAAACAAATTAAATCTTCTGAATACAGAAGTGAAGGATTCACATACTAACACGATGATTTACACTGACAAAGTCATAGCCCAGAAAGTAAACCTTTCCATCTCACTGAAGGAGCACTGACGATACACCCAAAGACTGGCCTAATCACTGTGTTTATTGGCTCATTCCACCGTAATTTAAATATGTCCAAAAAGCTATGTTAAAATAGGTTGAACATCTGAAATTAACAATTACTGTACCTACTTAGATAGTGAAGATGCATAGCGAACAGCTGAAACTCATTAATAACAACTTCCTAATGGTGCACTGGATTAAGGTTTCAATAGTATTTTTCTCGCTCGCTAGACATGAAAACAATTATTAACAGGGACAGAAAATTATTCTGCTCCATACCACAAAGGTATACCCATTAATATTCTCCTAATGAGAGCTGAGCCCAAAAAAAAAACCCATGCAATGTAGTACTATATAGTACTGCAATGGATAGTGCTGTCATTACTCAAACCTTAAACATCTAGATGCAATGAATACACAGAAACAGCGTAATAACAAACCCAAAGTTCTTTAGCATTGTATTTTAATCGAATTTGAAGACCTTGACATTTTTGTATCTTCAGTGGAAACACATTTTCATACGTAGCATGGTCTTGTGAAATACAAAGTACATAAACTGTCTTTATTTAATCCTGATCAGTTCCACAGGGCTAAATTGTATATTGCTCCAATATAATCTATAAACGAATAATTGTTCAAAGTGTTTCTGTTCCATTGATGTCCTTTTTCATTAATTTTCTCCCTTCAGAATAGGCAACAATTCGCCACTTTCCTTTAGTTCCTGTAAAGAAATATACAGAGCGATTATTCTCTATGTACACTTTGTGATCATGCTACCAAGATTTCCAGAAGCGCGGTTTACGGGGAAGGGAATCAATCCGCTGGCTCTTCAGGGAATGCACGGGATGACCCACTAGAGGTCCCTCTTGACCAAGACACTGAAGTTCAAAACGTTGTATTTAAATTCTATTTTGTGTCCATTTAATGAGAGAGGGAACTTATTCAGTGAAAAGATAACCAATTTTTTGAAGGTCTATCATCAACTTTACCAGGTAAATCCCCTGGTATATCTCCTTCCAGGTGTAATTCAAGATATATTTCAGGCATACACAAAATTTTACAACATCCAAAATGCCTCCCATAAAACAAAAAAATGACCATCTACAGGTAGATCTTGTACCACACAATAAAAAAAACCTAAGATGGTAAGAGATTTGTAAGAGTTCTAAATAAGAGGTGTTTGCTCATATTATCTTGATTTAAATCCAAATTATAAAGCCGTTAACTTACTAAAGAGACAGATAACACCAGAAATGGTTTTAAAACAACATGCTGTGGAGTATATATTCTTTTCCCACACCTCTAGAGAAACAACTGTCTCAATCTTATTCCGTATCATGCTGTATTACAGAATGCATTTTAAAATACTGACAACATTCATCTACCCATGAAGTTAATCAGTGTGAACTGACTACAGTCCAACAATGCAAACAGACGTATTTAAATACCAGTGAGAGAAGTCTTTTGCAGCATCTCTGCAATGCCTAAGACTATACTTACTGATCACTGAAATAACCCACGCACTTGTTAAATGAATAAAATTAAAGTAATCTATATAATTTAAGTAATACCAGTATTTTTAGAACTAAATGAGATTTATTGATTGTATCTTCCCAGGAGTTCCAATGTCTGAGGAATTGGCTATAAAACATTCAGACAAGAATGGGCTCAAGAGTATTTGGGGTTTAGAACACTGTGCCTGCTCTGTTACAAAAATCAAAAACCACAGTAACAGATGCAGATCTATTTTTGTTGCTTCAGGGTCTGTTCAAACAACTACAATAAACCTTACTTTCTTCCAGGAATGAGACTGTTCGCTAGGAAAAAAACGTCTCGCCCACCTTATTTGAGAAAAGCAATGTCAGAAGTAAAACCAGGAAGAGAAACCTGTAAAAATGCACCCATGGGGTAAAAATGGTCTTTACAGTAACAGTAACTGACTGCTGTCAAGAAAATACATTTCGCTGCTAAATCTTGGCATATGAGAACGCCAGAGATTTAGAGCTCCTTTCAACTGTATGTTGAGCTAATAGAAGTCACAGTAAAAGTAACCAAGTCATTCGGTTTCAAGATCTGGGGCCGCTACACAGGAATTTCTGTACATTATGGGCAGGAAACATTTCTCCCGTTTTAAACAAACGGACAATTTACATCTCAAGCAAGATTCTCCCATTCCTACCTTAATAATATCCAGCCCTCCAACAAGTTCACCTTTCACATATAATTGAGGATACGTCGGCCAGTTTGAATAGGTTTTTAATCCTTGCCGCACCTACAAAAAATAATCTTAAATGTAAACTTCAACTTCAGTGAAAGCAACAATGAAATCGTTAATGATGGAAAAACTTAATTACCTCTTCATCTTCCAGTATGTCAAATGTTTCGTAATCAACACTAGAAAAAAAAAAACAACAAAGTCATCTACTGTGGAGCTTTGCAATGCAAGACTCCCAAAAATTCAAAATGGGTATGTTTACAAGATTGCTTCCAAATCACTCAGAATTAACAGGTAATCGGAGGTAAAAAGCCAACGCCTTATGCACCAAAAACTGTAATGTAAAAAATGTCTAGTGTCATGGGAAACACATGAGGACAGCATAATGCAGTAAGCCATGTAGCTTAGGCTCTAATTGGCAAAAGTGTGTTCAAAGTAATTCTGTTCACTATTAGTTTGGAAAAAAAAAAAAAAGACACACACACACACGTACTTTGGAGGTTTTCATTAAGGAATCAACCAGCTGCAGCTATTTCACCATCTCCACATGCTACTTGTGGAAAACCACAAAAATTTACACACGCCTGTGTAAATTTGATTTCTGGTCGATTCATGCATGAGTTTTGGTATCCAATTCCTAGTACTGTAAGAACCAGGATTCTTCAATAACCAGCAAGAACGTAGATTCCTGCAACTGGACGTGGGTTAGTGGCAAGGAACAATGACTTGAGTAACCGCTATTTATTTCCAAGTTGTATATTGATATACAGTTATCCATTATCTCAAAAAGCCCATTCTAACATCTAGTAATCAAGAGCACTGCTTAACCTCTAAGTAGCACTACAAAGGAAACAGGAGTTTATTCAAAGGCAGAGGCTACTAATCTCGCTCACTACAGAAAGAACTGCTTTGAAGAGGCAAACTGAGGCTAGGTAACATGAGAGGCTCCAAGATTAAGGAAACAGATCAAGAGGGACCTCTCTAAGAAGAGTTGCTTATCTGAGTGGAAGGGTTCCTTTCATGTCAACAATCACAGCAAAATAAGAAAAAATTCACTGTTGCAACAGACTCCTCAATCCAAGCAAGACAAGCACTGCGTAGCAGTGCTAAAGCAGCACAGTATCTGACACGCCACGTTTGACTTGGTATCAAATGAGTGTAGGTAGTGATTTACGCTATGGGCTTTTAAAAAAGATGCTTTAAAATACTCTTAAACAAAGAAAATTATATTTGGGGAAGTATTCTACCAATATTTTCCAAACTCTTATAAAATTTAGTTTTTAAAACAGAACTGGCTTC
>VUYV01000063.1:2831659-2853543 GCA_008711295.1 Anarhynchus alexandrinus | reverse complement strand
TAAAAAAAAAAAAAAAAAAGAAAAAACCACTTACGTACCCAGTATTATTTAAGATTTCTATAATCTGCTTGCTGAATCCACATTTTGCCACCTAGAATGCAAAACACACGTGTTAAAACACATATCTACTATATTTAATCCACAAAATTCCAGGTCCTCAAGCTACACTAAAGCTATTACCAATTTATTGCTAGTGATGACCTTACTGGAAGAGCAATACTGCTAATCTCCTTTTAACTCTACTTTATATTCTTTGAGCTTTAAACAGTACTTAATGTCTCTTTCTTCACATACTCTGCTGAAATAAATCACCGAATCCCAGACTGGTGGGGGTTGGAAGGGCCCTCTGGAGATCATCCCATCCAACCCCCTGCCAGAGCAGGGGCACCTCCAGCAGTGGCACAGGACGGCGTCCAGGCGGGTTTGGAATGGCTCCAGAGGGGGAGACTCCCCCACCTCTCTGGGCAGCCTCTGCCAGTGCTCTGCCACCCGCACAGGAGAGAAGGCCCTCCTCAGGTTCAGATGGAACTCCCTATGATCAAGTTTGTGCCCATTCCCTCTTGTCCTGTCACTGGGCACCACTGGAAACAGACTGTTCCCATCCCCCTGGCACCCTCCCTTGAAGGATTGATAAGCATTGATAAGATCCCCCCTCAGTCTCCTCTTCTCCAGACTGAAAAGCCCCAAGTCCCTCAGCCTTTCCTCATCAGAAAGACGCTCCAGTCCCCTCATCATCTCCGTAGCCCTTTGCTGGACCCTCTCCAGCAGTTCCCTGTCCTCCTTGACCCGGGGAGCCCAGAACTGGACACAGTGCTCCAGATGTGGCTTCCCCAGGGCAGAGCAGAGGGGGAGGATGACCTCCCTCCACCTGCTGGCCACACTCTGCTTGATGCCCCCCAGGATGCCATTGGCCTTCTTGGCCACCAGGGCACATTGTTGGCTCGTGGGCATCCTGTTGGCCACCAGGACTCCCAGGTCCCTTTCCACAGAGCTGCTTTCCAGCAGGTCAGCCCCTGACCTGTACTGGTGCGTGGGGTTATTCCTCCCCAGGTGCAGGACCCTACACTTGCCCTTGTTGAACTTTATTATGCTCCTCTCCACCCAACTCTCCAGTCTGTCCCAGTCATGCTGAATGGTGGCACAGCCTTCTGCATGTCAGCCACCCCTCCCAGTTAAATGAAAACACTGAGAATATTAAATGCTTTCCTCAGTTGTGGTGTGGAATGATACAATGTGAACCTCTTTCCCAGGTTTGACAATACTATCTTGAAAACTAGTTAGGCTTGATTATTTTCTGAACATTCAAAAAGCCAAAGCTATAGGTAGGATGGGTGTAAACGCCTTATATGCATTCGTGAAATAGACAGGGTTTATTTTGAGACATACAATACCCTTTACTTCCCATTCTGGTGAGAGTAGCAACCTATGAACAACTGGTAAATAGGCTGCATGTCCAGCAACTCCCAACTGAAATTAATGAATTGAAAGTATCTACTGCAAGCTCTTCATATTGACAGTATAAGGACATATAACACCCATCATTTTTTTAGACATTGAAATTTTAATCCAGACTATCCCTTCTTATTGGTGATTTCAGTCCATCAGTACCTCAAGCAAAATCAAAACATCTTCAGCAATCTGCCCAAACTCTTGCTTTCTTCAGGCAAGACACAGGTTTTACTGGAGACAGAAGCGCACCTGTTTCGAAGACCTACACCCAACCAGCTCACCACCTCTGTTTCCATGAGTCAGCATAACCCACAGGGTTCCAGTGGCTACGAAACGACTTAGTAAAACAGCCTATTACACTCTTAAAAGTATCTGTTGTTAATACACAGAGAAAGCGCAGGGAACAAATGAGAAAATTAAATGGAAAGAGCGTGAGCTCCATTCCCCTACCTCTGCATCCCTTTAAAAAAATACCATATGGGCGACTCTCACAGCATGCAAACACTAACTACAATTACTGTTTAGGGTACACCACTCCAATGAAAAGTCTGAGTTAGGCGCCATTCAAGTAATACTGACAGGAAGAATTGCAGTGCCTTGATGTTCAAAAGGGAACAATTTATCCCCTGGTTACTCCGAGTACGCACACAAAGCAATAGACTGACCTTTCGGCTTACAGTCATTTGTTATTATTTTAATCCTAACTGTTAGCAGTTGTCTGTCTTCAGTCGCTATCTTTATTTCAGTGAGCAGGATAATTAAGTGCAGCTTAAGGACACCTGGCATAGACCACGTGAGAAAAAGAGTGGATCATTTATGGTATGTGGCATTATACTTTAGCCTTAAAAATATCTAGCAGCTTTTTTTCAAATGCAGCTGTGAAAGCGTAATAAAATCGGAGAAATTAAAAAGGATAGGGGATAGGACACCCAGCCCAATTAGGTCAACAGAGGGAAGTTTCAAGAAACATGCATCCAGAGAGAAAGTTTTGGGCAACAGTCAAAGTGTATGCCTCAAGTCGGATAGCCATCAGGGGCAAGCGCTCAGAATATCAAAAGAAAATCCATTATCTGCAAAGACAATCAATAACTAAGACCAAAAGGACATACACAATTCTTCCAGTCATTCCTGAATTGTAGATCAATTAACAGACATCACTGCAGGGCATCAAATTCCCTGATTTTACTCTAAACACAGCTATCAGCATTTTAGCAATATACTTCCATCAGGTAAAATAGGGATTACAGAAGCACCAAACAAAGACAAAGAACTAACTCCCCAGCACCATTAATTTTCACTAAGCAAGGAAAAGAAGGTAATTGTCACTGTTTAAAAAGGTGTTTAAATATAATGTAATATAACTTATTCTTACCTGTTTGCTACCCTTCATGAAAAGCATCACAGGAGCTTTGTTGATCAAGTTTTTAAGCCTACAGAAGGCAGGAAACAGAAGGACATAAACCAGCTCAGTTATTACCTCAAGCTTCGTTTCAACAGGAAAACAAAAAGTTTGTAATAAGTTTAAGGAAAAACATCATTTTAGGGTATTTTAAATACAATGTCTATATTTACTGACATATTGCTTTTTCACATACTGAATATAATAATTAGAATTTTTCCTTCTCCATGAGAAAATGTCTTTTGCAGAGTAAGAGCCGTACCTATTGTCCACCAGTGATAAGACCTATGGACTTATGGATTAAGGACTTTACCACGACTGAAATTCAGGAGTAGGTCTGTTTTGCCCCATTGTTCCCCGTCCACTTCTGGTCTACCCACACACCCCTCAGAAACTCCCTTCCTTTCAGGAAAGGTTTTCTGTGCCAATTGATGGCAAAAGTTAGCAAAGACTCCTGTCCAACAGTTTCCTGCTAAGGGCAAACGGCCCTCTTTAAAATGCATAACAGGTGATTGTGTTCTGTAAAAGGTCACTTTGCATGACTCACACAATGCAAAAAGATGCCAGACTGGAGAATCCAGGCTATTTGCAAAATAAAACTAAATGAAGTTTTGTTGGTGACTTACAGTCTTTGCACATGTAACCCTCAAACCGGTTTTTCCAACCGAGTTGTCTGGAGGTTAAAAAGCACCAGGGAGGCTAACAGCTCCAGCAAGGGCCAGCTACGTCATCTGAGCTGGTTCCCCAGCTGCCAGACCTGGTTTGTGAAACCAAGCTGACTTCCAGGGCCCATTTTCAAGGGTATTTAAGAACATGCAGTTATTTGATGGGAGGAGACCAAACATGGGGTAAAGGAACATAATTTAGCATTAAACAGAGTTTACTGCTGATATTCCTTCATTTTATTAAGCCTTAACACGTTTGAATAACTACCGCGTAGGGTTTTCCTTACGAGTGACTGACAGAATGAATGTAGTTTGAAAGAGGCGTCAGTTGCTCAGAAGTCAATACGAGATTAGCTACAAAGAAAAACTAAGCTGTGTCATGGAAAAAGAACTTTCCAATTGTCATCAGAAAAGAAACCTCAGCTAATAAAGAAACAAACTCCCACTAAAAGACGAAGAACAAACCAGGCAATAGCAGCTACGTGTGACTTGCCTGGTGAATTTTTAGCCAGTCTGCCTTCAGGCCACTTCTACATCAAAATTTGATACGATTGATAAAAACTTCACACAGCTATTCAAAAGATGCTGCTCTTGCTCCTTTAGGGAGACCTTTAGCTATACCAACAATTTTCATCTATTAAAACACATTAGGTAAGCATTTCACATTACCTTCTTTCCCAAAAGAAGACTAAGCAAAGCAAAAAAAACCAAACCTATGTATGAATTCAATAAAGTTGCAGGTTATGCAAGTTAGCAAAAAGGAAGGAATAGACTAAAGGAAGCTTTCTTAAATAAGTTTTTAAAAGGCCACACTGAGGCAATCTCTTCTCTGCCTGTAATTTAGTCTCAAACTGCAAAACGTAGAGACTGTTTTTTGCAGCCTTGGTGAAACAATTTACAAATTACCCTACTAGAGGAACGGAAGGTAAACCTCAGCCATAGAACAAATTAACAAGGGAATTAATAAATACACAGCTGTGAAAGTAAGTATACTTTATCACCATATCAAAACGGCCTGCACTGAATTATTTCTCCACTGTGCTGAGAAGGCAAAAGAACCAGAACCAGTCCCATCTAAAGCACTGCAAAACCTGCTCTTAGCATCCTCAGACAGCAAGAGGCAATCTGTGCTAAAATATTTGCCTTCGAGGTACAAGCCACCTTCTTGGTAAGCCAGCCCCCCTTTGCATGTCTTAATGGCGCTGTTCCCACGAAAACTAGGAAAAAAAAAAAGCTGCAACTACTGGCAACTTCTCAAGCTGAATGACTCGTCAGATATCTGGAGCCTGACTGCCTGGGGCACCTCAGAATTTCAAACAAGAGCGAATCTTCAAATGGGAAGGTTAGAGGAGGACAAATTGGTTTCTAGATATTACATCTGATTCCGGAAGCAACACACTTCCTACCCATGCAGCATACATTCATGTTGCCAAGGTGAAAGAAAATAGGAACTGAAGGACATAAGTAATCAAGAAAAATGAGGAGACAAGCCTAGGTATTTTCTCCAGTGACACTGGAGTTATGAAGTCTATACCAAATAAAGCTAACAAAAGTGACTAATGTTTAAAAATTATTTTTTCAGTTATCCTTAAAGAATAAATTCTTAAAAGAGAGACAAGAAGGAATCTATACATTCTTGCTATAATTAAAAATTAACAAGATACAAATATAATAGTAAAGCCTATTGGAACAGTATAGCTTAATACATATACAACAGTATAACTTTATATTAAGTGATGCTTACTGTATAGAAAATGGAACATATTAAACAACTGCAGGAGTTGTCTAATTAAAAAAAAAAAATCTTGACGCACTTCTGATAAAGTCAAAGAACAGGAATATATATAGGGGGACCCCACCATATAAATGGACATACAGGAAACCTCAAAACTAGACACCCTTAAAATAACAACATAATACATCACACCTGTCCTCCAACTTCTGTGCCTTCGGACAGACTGCGTCCAGTTCTCCAGATGCCTCTAGTTCCTAGGGGGATTGGGGAGAAGAAAAATCAGATGCAAAAAGCAAGAAAAACATGCTTCTGACAACTAACAAGATTAAGAATTTCTGTTTCTAACCTTGATAATATCAAGTCCACCTATAAGCTCTCCAGCTACATACAACTGCGGATAAGTTGGCCAATTAGAGTATGTTTTCAGCCCCTGACGAACTTCTTCATCAGAAAAAATATCAAAACTGCTAAAAGAAATACCATGTTTGTTCAATATCTCCACCATTTGTTTGCTGAAACCTGCAAACACAAAAAGAGGAATTACATATAACTTTAAACAAAGCGTTCCCATGTCTGTACTAAACCTTTTTCATTTAAAAAATGCAATTCTGCTAGACAGTAAGTTCAAAACAGCTCTAGCACGTTATTCTTTGCTCTATCAATATCCTCTAATAATATAAAGGGGTAAAACCCATACGTACTACTGGAATTACAAAACCACAGTACATGGACAGCTTGGTAAGTCTGGTGCTTCTCTATTTAGACAGCTATACAGTAACCTTCATACCCGTGTCTCTGTTGTTCCAACATACAATTAAAGCAAAGATAAATGCATTCCCTTTTTGTCTTTTCCAGCTCTTCTTCATTTAGCATTCATAAAGAAGAGAAGCGTCTCAATGACCATAACAGCACCCTCAGCAGCCGCCTTTTCATTCCTCTAACTGCACATCGCTTCCCCTGCCCCTGTCACTTCTTCCTCCAGCTACTGCTGAACTTCTCCTACACCAAACCTGCAGGAAGTGGACACACAAAGTGGGAACCAGGATTTAAACCCACTACTGTGTCACTAGTTTAACTTAGAAACTTGGTGTTCATAATGGTTTCTACTGCTTTTGCTTTTAGAGCACGTCCTTTCCTACTTCATGGTAAAAGGCAGATTCCTTTTTATTTTTTTTTAAACTCCTTATGTTCACATGTGTACTTAATATTATTTTAGTACCCTTGTGACACTTTCACAGCATGTTTTGTTTACCTTCACGACAGATCTCCATTATGTCCTACTCTTGACAACACTATCTCAGCAGGATATTAAGCACTGAATATTATGATGTAAACATCCAGATTTTGTAAGTTTATTAAGTGGCTGACCTTAGGGGGGGAAGTTTCTTCCTTCTGTAACTAAGCATCTTTTTCCTAAGAAAATCATCACATTATTTGTAAAAATTTATATGTATGAAAATTGTAGTACTATAGATTTTACAGTCTATCACCTACATCTTCTTACACAAGAGGGAAACCCCCACAAAATTTCACTTTCAAACAATTCTCCTTCTACTCTACTTTAAATTCACCATTCTCATTAAAGCGAAACATTACATTGATTTAAAAAAAAAAATGACAAATTGGTTTTTAAAGCATTAGTCTCTACAGAAAGTCTTCAAAATCACTTTGAAAACCAAACCACACACATCCCCCACACACACCTAGGCTGTACCCTTTATGCCAACAAGTCCACTTGCGTTGCCACAGATGATTTAATGGTCCTCCAGAGAAGACCTATGGGAGCCTACGGGAGGTTTCACAGCATACTGCAGGTATTTACTCCGTAAGAAAACAGAAGAGAAGAGGTCTGCTGTACGTTACAACGCAAGGAAGGCAACAACTTGATCTTTAGGACCGACGATCAACTCTTGATTCGCAACTCCACTATTCCTCCACAACCTATTTGCTCTGCTATGAAAATTAAGCTCATCAGGAAAAAATACTAAGTGCATTGTAACACACTGAAAGATTTTGGAGTTTTGCTTCATTTCTAACACGTGGTCTTTAATCCTAAAGTATTTCAACACCTGCCACTGGCTTTCATGCACATCCCTTCTGAGGACATAGAAGCCTCCTAGACAACACTATCATATGGTTTGCAAAAATGAGAGCTTGGCCATAAATCAATGTGATAATAATGTGTGATTTATATCTTTGCCAACTCATTCTGGTTTGGATTCAAATGCCCTTGCAATCCTACCAATTCCCTCAAAGAATCCCAACAAAAGCTGTGCAGACAAATGAAAACCTCTATACAAATATTAAAAAAAAAAGACAGACAATGCTTAAAGGCTTTAATAAAGGAATAAAAAAATAAAGAAGCTTTAAATGGGAAAAAGAATCAAAGTGCCATAGAAAAATAACCTTTGATTTCAGCTTGCAAGACCACCTATTAGTTTTTGAAATATGGATTTTTACTACAGCTTTCTGCAGTTTTCATGATCTGCAATTTATTGAGATATGAAGTAGCTGTATTTATATGTATGGCATCTTAGTTGCTTTTCTTTTTACAACCGAAGTGTTAAGTTCATGTACAGCCTGAAGTAAAACACAGATTCTGAAATTTTTCATACATCTGGGAGTTCATTAGTAAACAGCTAAAGGCTGATTGCTGATGGTTATTCCATCGCCAATATATTAACTCATTTCTACTGTAAGGAACTGGGGAAAAAAAAAAAGCTTTATTTTAGCTGTAGGCAATTACATGCAAACTAGAAAGATTGATTGGTTGTGTTTCATTTTGAAGGGTTATGGTAACAGTCTGGAAGTGTTATGCTTAGGGATAAAGTGCCAGAACAGCTTTACTTTCATAACAAAAGATTTAAGTTGAATTTCTGAAGAAATGCCATACATGCATTACAAGGAATAATTAAACTGATAACAAAACGTTTTAAGCAGTTATCTAGACTATCACAAATGCCACTCCAGATTCTACACAATAAAAAACCACCCTAAATAAATTACGGTATTGATGAAGCAAACAAACACACACTACCACAGTCCAAATGAATCCACTGAACTAATACAACATATGCAGCAACCACACAGAATTGCCAGTAAACACATAGCTGAGGGGACAAACCTTCCTTTGCGCTATGCTCCGCTGACTTTTCCAATGAAGAAATTACGAACTACAAGAAGATCCCAAAATACACTGCGGGAGAGGGTTCCCTCTACTTGCCAACTGCACTAGAGACTTGAGTGCACGTTTATTATTTGTATCAAAATAGACACAATTCAAAAATATCTTCACCTTTAAACAGGCATGGCTCCTTTTATTTATTTCTATTTTTATTATTCCTACTACTGTCATAAAAGTTCCATATCATCTTTGACAAAATGGCAAATTACCTTCATCTTGAAAAAGATTTTGTCTATTCTAGAAAGTTTAATGGACCCAATTTACTAACACTTCTCAACTACTGCCAAAACTACCACAGCAGTCGAAAGCAGGCATGGTATTTAACTGCAAAATTGAAAGCTGTAAGTTCAGATGATTTCATTTCACTACCTTTTAATACCTCCAATTTTAATACATACGTCTATTTAGGTAAGTACCTCCTGTACACTTCTCATGGGGTACCAGGGATCAAGTGCAAGAACTGAAAGCTTGAAGAAATATCTACTTTATCATATTAAGACATGCAAATGAACCCGTGTTATACTCTTAAGTCGCTTTCCATATTGAGTTTATGATGAAGTACCTAACTAACCTTAACCTTGATGCCTCAACATCATTTGGGGTTTTGGTGTGGCTTTCTTAAACAGCCTCACACTTCCATCAAAAATTCAAACACATGAAAAACAGTAAATGATCTTTTTCTCTACGTAACTTTAAGATCTGCCTAGCGTTCTGCTCAATGCCCTTTAGAAAGCCAGCTCTCTGCTGAGCACCCACAGAAATCCAAAGGAGAAACGGTGTGCCAGCGCTGTCAAGCTGAGGCAGAGCCTGGCTCGGGCGTAACGGAGAGCCGGGGCGCAGGAGCGGTTCGGGGGACGCTCACCACTGCCTGCACACCGCCTGTGGTCACCACCGACACGGCAAGAACCACGTTCCACGCTGACAGCTTGCCACCAACCTGCCAGACAACTCACAGCGCAAGCGCAGCAGGTTCACCAACATAGTGCTACATTAGCATCCAATACAGCCTAACTTAAAGCACACATATCTCAGTAACCTAAACTGTAGACACCCCAAATGTACTCCTAAATCTATCAGCAGCTCATCAGAGCAGAGCTCTATTGAGTACAGTATTATAGGATGTATCAATGGATGCACTTCACAAGTCTACTTGAGAATAAGCCAACATTTCCATTCCTAGAAAATTATATATAAATCCCTATGACAATACATAACTTTCACACACCTATAACCATATTGTTACATTATAAACAAAGACAGAATTATCTTTACAAAAATAGTGGGAACTTCATCAGTTCTACACAGGAGCAAATGCCTATGCACAAACTGCTAGAATCCCAAGCTAATACACAACAGTGCAATCAAAGTTCTGAAATCTGTGGTTATTTCTGAAACTGCTTCTACTGAAGTGATTCTGGAACCCATTAATGCATTGAAATGAAACAGCAGCTTTGAAACTACACAGGGAAAAAGACGGAGAAAAAAAAGGTGTGCAGATACCAATACAGTAGAAGCCCAACACAGTATGGGAAGCCTCAGTACATACAGGATCTTCCACTTGCGCTCATATTTCTATAACCCCTTTACAGCAACATCTGAAAAAGCACATTGTGAAATAGCATACACACATTTTAAAAGAAGCTGAAAGCACACTTCGGGGCAAAGGCAATAAGAAAAGCTGCACACAAGCCACAAGTAAGTGCTTCAACACACCGAGCTGGAAGACTCCTCTCACTGCCAGGGCAGGATTACCCTCTACTGCGCATGGCCCCCACTGACACACGTGTTTGACATGCTTTAACCACTACTTCTCTTTCAAACACATAATGTGCTTTGACCACTACTTCTCTTTCAAATACTGTTTCATGACTTTTACATATAAGCCTTCCTTCTTGGAAAGGGCAGCACGCACTATACTAAACTCCCTCTAATTAACAGTGCTTGACAGACAGACTCTCTCCTCTTTCCTGCTCAATATACACTATATCAGTCCAAAGCTTCTCTCTGTGCTCCAACCCGGCTGGGTCCACCCTGCAGCTTCACCGCTGTTACCACTCTGCTCAGCTCCCACATCTGTCAAGTGTTGGTCCTGACCCACAACTACCTGAAGTTAACGAAAAGGTTCTTATTTACACTACAAACCCAATCTGCAATTTCAATAACTAGAACCAGACAGAATGACATAAATAGCTCTCCTGCAGTAGAATGCCTTCACAGATTCAATGCAAAATAGGAGAGGCTGTTTGGCAAGTCACGTATCAAACCTGCATTATTCTCACTTCACCAAATCAACGCGTTGCATATCGTTATCCTTCCCTTTCCCCCTTTTAACAGTACGTGGTGATACTACAATTTGAGTCCTTCCAGATTGAGATAAATACACAGAATGGGTAAAATAAGTTTCTTTTAGGTCCTTTTACACTATTTCATCCATTTTCCTTTACATAGTTCACCAGTCAGTTTCTTTTGGAAACTTCCTGGACACACTCCAACAGAAAGCACAAGCAGCAGCAGCTACACGGCGATGTCTGCACTTGAAACTTAACTGAATTTAATACTTCAAACCGTGGTGAGATCTTCCGTGGCTGGAACATTAGCAGTGCATGCACACCACACAGATATTTGGCAATTATGTGAATATAGCATCAATAAATCACCACAACATGCCAACAGCTCGACCCAAGCACTTATGGACTGCTGACCACACACGAGAAGCACTGCTCTGTCTCCAGGCTACACGTGCTGAGCCCGTACCACAAGGGGGTCAAGAGGAATAGTTCCTTGCATCCTCATTTCCCTCCTCAAAGTGTTTTAAACTCATTTAGTTTGCAAGCATGTCTGCCATGATATAGAACAATTTATGAGGAATCTTTCAAGCCTGTGCATGCTACTGTAATTCAAGCACAGATGGACAAAACAAGTATTTCATTATTTGCTTTTAGACAGAAATAATTGAGGGTTTGCATGACAATTTAGCTTTTAAGTAGTTATCACTTTATTGGTTCCATAAATATATGCCACAGGCCTTTCCTTCAGGAGCTTGGCTGTGAAGAGTTGGCTACTGCTAACCCTTTTCTTATCCTCCTGTTATGTTTCACAATCCCTTTATCTCTTTGGCCCAGCAAATGATATGATCTGCCCCACAGGATACACGTTTGCTTAGCAAAGTAATCGAATCTTAGTCATCTCCTGCAGAGAAGTAACTGTAGAAGTTGCAACGTTTGATCTCTAGACCAATGTGGGGAGAGAAAGGAGGTAAAAGAAGTCAATGCAACTTTTTTCCCTCCCCTCAGTTTTAGAATTTTATAATTATATCTTATTGCCACTGTCCTCAGAATAAGACATTTTCAATTTTCTCATTTTAAGTGAAGCTCTGGAGATGAGGAATGGTTGGTTTTCCACATCACTTTTTGTTCCTTGCTTTTTCAAGATGGAGCATGGGCCGTGGGGAACAAGTGTATATGACAAAACAGCACAGAAACTAGCAGCTAATATTCACTTCTGTAAGATATCAGTAGAAAAAGACCATGGGTGGGTTAGAAGCAGACTGACAATCAAAGATAAACTTTAACAAAGGCAGGCAAGGAGACAACCTGGAAAATGTTGTGTTGTTAATTGCCAAAACAATGCCCCCCAGAGCTACACTGGAACAAGAGGGAGCCATAACCAAACCGGAGCTGCCAAGAGTGCGGTTTGGTCGAGCAATCCCCATCCTACATCACTGTTGCTCTTCTGTTTACCTCCTGCAGCTCACTACAGAAGACCCTGCAAAATTAGTTCTGCAATGCAACTTCCTGGGACCGCATGAGCAGGAGGACGGCAGCTTCACAGCACTGAAAAAATTTGCGCTTTAACATTTGTTCATCTGCTTTCCATATAGATCAACTCTTCAAGTTAGGTAGGAACCAAGCACTCTAAACAGTGAGCAAGGGTTAAGAGCACTAGGTTTAAGAAAAGGCATTTCCACTGTACCAGAAACATGCTACTGCTCTTTCAATTTTACCAGCTAGGACAGTTTTATTTTCTTTTTCCAAATGGCAAGAGTAATCCCAGATAGCAGTCAATTCTTGCTATTCCTTGCATTGAAACGTTCTCTTCAGACTATTTTACATTTTCAGCATGTAACCTGATGCACAAAATATGTCATGAATAAACACTGAGCTACCTCAGAAATAGTGTCCTAGTTCCAGGATAGCATTGCACATCGCATACTCTTTAGAAAGTCCCTAATCTCTGTGATTCCACTTTCAAAATTTAACTAAGGGAATAGCAATTCTCTAGCTGCGTATAAGCAATGTGGAAATACTTTCATTAATGTATCTAGATGTACAAGACACTGTTGGGATGTATCTCCCCAAAACTGAGTAAATCTGACAACTAGCCCAAAGCAAGCGCTGTCACACTGACCGCGAACTTCAGAAAATCCTTACCACAGCGAGGTTCTTTTGGCGACCCTTTCATAAACAGCATGCAAGGGGCAGCATTGATGAGTTTCTTTAGACGCACATTAAGATCTTCTTTTGCACTGTCATTAGAGCCAGCAGGAACAGAACTGCTGGATGCATGGCGCTGCACTTTTTTGGTCAGCTCTGGGGCATGTGCACCATCTAATCTGTCAACTTTCTGAGAATTCTACGGAAACCAAAACACAGGCTCGTGTTAAAGGATTAAATTCAGAATCTGTACTGTAATAAAAAAAATAGTAAAACCACCATATAAAGTATAGATTTTCAGATGCAGGATGGATTAGTGTATTGATCTTTTAGCCAGACTTTAGTTCCAAGACTCACACCGTTCTGTTGGCTGGCTACTGCTAATGCTAGTGAATTTGCTACCAGGAGAATTTATTAAAGAAAATATTTTGAATTTAATTATTGCAGCGTGACCCAAACAGACTTGTCATTTCTATCAAAAGATTATTTACTTGGGTTTCTGCCATGTTGTAGAACTATAGCTAGACAAGGAAACACTACTGAAATTTTTTTGACCCAATATAAGGTATGACAACTAAAATAAGAACTATATAAGAATCCCAAAGCAATTAAGGAAGCTCTGAAATATTACATATAAAGTGCAAGAACCATTTTTATCTACTTGTTTAGGTTTCACTGGACAGACATAAATCAGATACATAAGTGTTTCTTCACTGAGAAAGTTAAGTTTCTGCTCTTCTGGTAGTAGTATTAAAAAAGTATACATATTAACAGCCCACATGGAATCCATTTTCTTTTAAATCCATTTTCTCTTACCTTAAAGAATAAGAACGTTGGAACAGAACTAATTCCGTATTTTTCAGATACTTCAGGCACAGCTTCAGCTTCCAGCTAAAAAAAACAAAAAACAAAACAAAAAGATTATTTTCATAATCTTCTTTAAAGTTTGACTGTGGATGTCAATCCTGTCTAGAATGTTCTTCTAGGCATTTTATACATTTAAAAAGGATTTGATGCAGAAGTTTGTGACACATTTGCATTTAAATGAGACTCACTGGGTTGGCGTGTCATCCACTGAGCCTACACAGTGTCAAAACAGGTTCAGAGGTTTTTATTTTGTTGCACATTTCAAAAGATGCCCAAAGGCTACGAATAAAATTTTTGGTGCACTAGTGACCTAGTAAATTTTCAATCATATGCAGCTACTACTATATTGAAATCCATAAATCATTGACCCCAGTTATGTCATGATTACAGTGCTTATTTTCTGCCCACAGCAATTCTTGCTGTTTGCTCTATTGACTAATTTCAAGGGGCAGTACATCACGACTGACATTTGCAGCCTTCTGCAAATTATGAAGAAAAAAAAGAGTGTTTCTTCAATAAGCTATTGATGTCTACTAAATTTTATTTTTAACTCCTGCAAGGCTGCCGAGTATTGAGTGGCAAGCTTGTTGAGATTGTTGGTTCTAAATTTATTCAGCATTCAAACACGTACCTTGAAATTACATAATGTAGTAATTTGCCAAGAAAATATATCTTCTAATTAACTCAAATTTTTGATTTTCCACGCATAGGCTAAAAGCTTACTGGAGTGACAGAAGATCTAGTACAAGACTGTTTAAGACACTAGTTCTGTAACAGCTGCAGAGTTAATGGTTAAAGAAGTGGTAATAGATCTAAATGTTTCAAGCAAACCTGCAATTCAGTGTACAGAAGAAAAAGCCTCAAATTCTTATCCATCAAACCATAAAGCGACATTTCATGAACAAGCATCAAGAGAACTACTGAACAGTTTGCTCCTGCCTGCCCCATCCATCCTTATGCATTTAGAAAATACTGTGACTGTTCTCACTATTAACAAAAACATAGTGAACCTCTGAATATTTTAGTATTACACCATGTTTTGATTTGCTCCAACTATATATGCTCTTAATGAACTCACTAAATTCAGAAGCAACGCAGAAGAATAAGTCAAAAGAGTTCAAGCTTCACCTCTATTTTCGTAAATCAATGCTCCAAGAGGATCAACTGAGAAACTAAAGCTATAAATTGAAAACTGTAAATAGAATCCAATTATCTATTCTCTTTCAAGTAGCAAATGATTAAATGACTTCTACCTATAATATTAATTTTCGTTTCCAGTAAAATTTCCTACTTACTTGGATACTTATGTTCCACTCTGGTGAGGTTCACACATACAGAACAGATCTAATTTCATATTTCAGTAACTTGCTCTTATTATTATAACTTTCCAAAAAAATGTTTCTGTTTCTGGATATAGACACACTTTCATTGTAACCACGCCAAGGATCTTAGAGTTAGGCTACGCAACAACTAAAATGAGAAACTGAATTTAGAAAGACTTCAAGATTTATTGACAATTTTGAAGTTCATTTCATTATTACTTAGCTATTTTCTAGAATGGAAGTGTTTATGATTTGCAAGGCGGTACGCTACTCTTGGTCAGTCATCTGTAACCATCGATGAGTTCTTGCCAATTAAAAGGCAGACTTTGGCTATTCTGGAATACAGACCAAAATCCCACAAAGAACTTCCAAAATCAACTACACTCCCCATGAGAAGCCCCTCCCAAAAAAAACATATCAAGAAAATCCACCCAAGTCTTTCAGTAGCTTATTTTCTCTAAACAAGTACGCCAGTTATATTGGGGCAGAGGGGGAAGGTGCCATTATCTTAGTTTTGCAAAACTCGATCACTTCAGAGCCTTGTTATTAAGAAATAAATTACAGCTGGATAATAAGGGTTATAAATAAATAATGCATGAATATGAATAATAAAGAGGCAACTGAGAGTTTTCAAATTTTCTTGGGCCCACCAAAAGCTATAGCAGCTCTATGTAAATTTAAGCATCTTGAATTTTCAAAACATTGAAAATTAGTCTTTTGAAGCTCTACGCAATAAAATACTACCATTCAAATAGCTCTGTCCTTCTGTTTCACAGAGAGAAATACCAACTGAGAGAGGAATCATTAAAAAAAAAAACCACAAAATCTAAAGGCTGTAAGAAATCAAATTAAAACACTCACACACAGCTGGCTGCTCCATTACTCCCTGCCCTCATAATCACAGAAGTGTCTCATTAACAAGAGAAAGTTGTTTTAAAACGAACAGCATGTTGATGAAGTGCATTCATTTTTCCCTCCGCACTGGTTCTCTAACTAGGACGTGTGGACGATCTCACAAAAATATAGCATCTCATTTGCGTTTATCCCATCCAGCACTATATGATTGTCATCTTAAGAGTGACAGTGTTGCACTGACTTAAATTTACCTTCCTTTAAACTTCATGAAGATTACTGCTCATCTTTAGTATCAGAGAGAAAACCTCTATGAATTCTGCGATCTATTTAGCTAAGCAATAACATCACGGGAACAAATGAGATCTCCAGCACACATGAAGAGAACAGTGTTGCCAAATTAATCTCAAATCCATGCACAAAAATCATGCTTTAAAAAGGTGGCTATTTACAGAACTGAAGGGCTGAGACATTGCAGGCACAGAGAAATTTAAAAGCCTATTTGTTAGACGGAGTAGCTAGCAAAAAAACTCCATCATTGTATCTTAGTAGACCGATTTTTAATTTATTTTTTTTCTTTAAACAGCACAATAAAATGAAGGTGTCATTTATGCCTGCAATATCAAGTTTGGAAAGATGAACCTAGACCTTTCATCCCACAGATTTTCGATGCATCTCTTTCATATGCTCAACTCACACCTTTAAACGTGAAGCCATAAAGGAACTTCGAAACCAACATTACCCATATTTTGTAATACTTTACTCAAACTTTGTAATAATGGCTCTCCTCTATTTAAAACAAGCTCAACTGCCTGACTTACCTTCACAAATGTAACCTGCGTGTGTTCCTTTGCTAGTGCCACCATAACCTCATTCATCTGAGCACACTGAGGAGCCCATGGTGCCCAAAAGTGGACAACTACAAGGGACCTATTAAAAAAAAAAAAAGTAACAGCATTTATTTTTTAAACAGAATTATGCAATATAAAAGTTTGATATGCCGTGCCAAAAAACCCCACAAACAAACAAAAAAACAAATAAACAAAAAACCCCACCATCTTCCTGGAAAAAAAAAAGAAAATAAAAACCAGGAATGTTTTCTATGACTTGCACACAGGAGGACTTTAATGATTTTTCTGGAAACATTCCCAAACCCAACCAGCACCGTTAAGGCAATGCAATACAAAGAAAAACGTCATCCTGTATTATGACAGTAAGAGATCATTCCATAAGAATGCCAGCCAGGAAGGAAAAAAAAGCAGAAACACTAAAGATGAAGTCATACACTACAGGACACAGATTTTGAAGCAGGCCAAACACTCAGAACAGCTCTTGGGCATCCCGCATCTCTTCCCAGGCAAGCGTTCCCTCTTCAGAAGCTCTGGGAGCTCCAGAGCTCAGCAGCCTCACGCTAGAGGCTGCACCATTGCTTCTCTCCTCTCAGTGCCACTATTGCCTCTTTACTGCTTATCCAGGAAATAAGGCAGTAACTTTTCAAGTCTACTGGGACTTTTCTAAAGATACAGTATTCTTACACCAAAATATTATTTTCTGCTTTTATTAACTTCAACTTCTCATTCCTCTTCCAGCTTCACTAAGGTTTCCTTGAATGTTTGGTATTAATTATACACAGCATTTAAAGATGTGAAGTCACACGTGTGAACAGAAATCCCATCACATCGGGTACCACAAGGTAGTCCTCATGAGCTTAAACAAACCCGCTTTGACAATAACAGCAGAAAGATATTTGCATCTAATTTTCAATTCCATTTTCCAGGTTTGCTGAAGCCAAAACCACTACATAATGGGGGTAAAGAATAAAAGACATAATGTACTACTTTTAATCTACTTAGAAAGAGATATAGAAATCAACGTAACCATACTGTAGAAGCTATTTAGGGTCTTTTATTACTGAATAATGGAACTTCAGTACACATTTTTAATAGCTATGCAGGCAGCACGACATTCATACTGGAACAGAAGCTGTGTTATCTGACCACATACTCTGAACACAGCGCTAAACTCAATTCAGACACAAAACTTTAAAAGTTATAAACTTGATTTCCCAAAGCAATTCTAAGAAGTTTTGGTAAAAATATAATAGGATAGCCTCTTTTTTTTTTTTTCATTATGCTATCAGTCATAGCATGGTTCTGCTTTGAAAACTGATTGAAACTGGCAGAGTTTACAGACCAGTATAAACTGAAATTGCAGAAAAAAGAGTTGCCTTGTTCTGTAAGTGCCAGCCTTGCAAATTCAGACCTGAGCTCAGGAACAGTTCAAGACACTTTCTCCATCTGTATAGATTCTTCCAACACTCTTGTATACATGTCACCATCCGCAATGATCCCAAAGGCAAACCATCTCTTTTTAATTACAACAAAGTAGCTGCATGCTGCTTTGAACTTATTTCACTGCTCACAGCTGACACTAGTAAAGGCTCATTTAAGTGATTTACTCTTTACTTATAAATGGGATTAGATATGGACTTCTTGACTTCTTGAGAAAGCTGAGACTACATCTCACTGCTCAGAGTAAAACCCTAACTGCAGAACTCTGTTTCAGCATGTAAACTTTTATAGCAATGCTCTTTGCGGAGCCCAGCTACAGAGCAAATGCAGAGGCAGATAACAGCACAGGTAGCTCGCGCAGAAGCTTTATCTCTTCCGAACGTTACTACAGCTGTCACCTCATCCAGACACATTTTAATTAAGACTTTTGAGCCAATGGCAACAAGCACTTGGAATTTCTGTCCCCATGCTGCAACGAACATTTTTTGCCACAAAGTGACAAGCTGAAAATAATTAGGTAGGTTGGGAGACAGGAGACATATATTTATATATATGAGAATATCCAGTCACAACAGACAGAAAATTTTAAAATGAAAAAAGCAGCAGAAGTTCAATATTTCAGAAGACAGACCAAGCTCTGATGCAGCAAATTCTCAAGAGCTTTGCTCCAGGAGTGGTCTTCCTGTACTCGCTCACCACATCCATCATTTGAAATACCAATTTTGAGATCTCTTCCAATATCATTCTTAAAATATGCACTGTTCACTGACAACGTGAAGAGCTCAGAGAAGTTGTTAAAAACGGATCAAGGATGAACAAAAATACTTTTTTGTTTAAATCAAGTTTTATGACAAAACAGGCTAATCTACTTAGATCTACTACTGCTTTTATAATTACAGAGAATGAAGTTGTCAAGCTGTCATTGCAACTGCAAAATGCCTGTACATTTACAAATATAACTTTTACATCTGTTAGACTACAAGCAGGACAAGAGAATACTTCCACTGGCTAAAAACAAACAGTTGGAGAAAGGAGAACAGAGAACATAAAAGTAGTATAGTGGCTATGCATCAGGCCAAAGTCCTAATAAATAACTTGATGCGTTTTCCTGCTACGAACTGAACGCAGGAATGCATTCTCTTCCCCTACTACCAAGAAGTATTTCACAAGTGCTCAATTTAATATAGTATGCATAGTGGGACACCTCTGACCACATGAATGTCAGCTCACGACAAGCAGAAGAGGAATAATCACACGGTTATTTAATACTCATTCCATCAGAGCCTTTTCTTTCCTTACCAGCATATAGCTGCAATGCACTTAATTTTTATCTTCATGAAGAACATACTTTAAATTAATTTGCAACAAGGGTTTGGGTTTTAGGGTTTTTTGACAGCTTCATTTACCAAACAAGTCTAATTTTGCAATTAGACTGCCCTCTTTGTATTTCAGTACTTTAAATTAAACTTGAAAACTAGCGAGAGTAATTCAAAACATTAAGAAAGGAAGAAAACAGAGAGTTAGCAAAATGAAGCACGTAAGTGATTCTAAACAAAGTATTTCTTACATTCAACCAAGATAGAGTGTTTCTAAACACTCTACCATTATATATAAAACAAGATTGTAACAAAAAGCTTATGACAAGTCCCAAAGTTTCTCTTCCTGTATGATTTTATATTTCACATTTTGGGGGAAAAGCTGCAGGCCCCAAAATAAAATTAATTTTAGTACAACTTTTTTTGAACTTTAGTAGCAGAAGAAAAATCAGAAGGACATATCACACATTTTCAATGAAGAAACAAAAAGCCCAAAGTCTTGTTTCTACAGTATATAGTGTAGTATTTTCTAAGTATTTAGAATCTTTCTGACAGGCAGCCCAAGTTACTTGGTTTAAAAAGCTCATTTTCCCAAAACATAGTCTAAGTAACACTATAGATTACAGCGCAATAATAGAAGTGGTTCAATAATTTTGAAGCCATTGGCTCAGTTCATCTTTTGCAACCATAAAATCTAGATGCATTTTGAAAAAAATTAAACCCTGAAATTTACACTTATTCCATAACACAAAGCTTCCTAATACCTTGATGTCAGAAAGATTAATTTTCCAAAACAAGAACTGCTGTGAAATTAAGTGTCAACATAAAATGCTGGCAGTTGCAGTGACAATTCTATTAGTTTGGAAAAATAAGGAATTCCATTGAAAAAGATAAAATAGCAGTAAAACAGAATTAAGCCTAGCCTTAAAAATTCAGCACATTTTTGTCGTAAGCTTTATCTTTATCTATCTTACTTCCTTGAAGAAACTTTCTCCTTTCCCACTTTACTAAGTGAATGTTTAAAAATACTTTTTTTCACCATTAATTTTCAAATTCACTTGATAATCTAAATATAGAAAGTACCTTAAGTCAGCCAATGTATATATTTAAACTCTACCACCATCCAGAAATGGGAGATCATTAAAAAAAAAAAATCTATGATTTGATGGATTTGTTATGCTTTGTGAGTGCAGGTTTGTTTGGTTTCTTAGCAGCAACAGAAAACAAAGCCAAATATTTTGAAATGAAGCAGAGGAAAAGAGGTATCAGTACTATCAATTCCTTTTAGGACCAAAAACACATGCATAAAATAATCAAGTCTGTTAAAGAGAAAACTGAATCACATTCTGTGGACAAAAGGAATGAGAGAATTATTGAGGGCTTTGTTGAAAATAACTTCAAAATATTGTATTTGTTCCTGAAGCCATTTTCATTTCAGTATGTCTCAGTGAGTGTGAGAGTGTGACTTTCCGCTGGGATGTCCCTCACAACAATTCAGCTGAATAACAATTCCAGAAAAGAAAACTGAAGGTCATGCAGTAAGTTTCAAAGACACCAGTTTCTTCTTCCCATAATCAAAACTTTCCCATGTTTCTTTATGCTGCCTTTAAGAATGTGACGCTGGTAGTTTCATCATCCTTTTTAAACCACTCATTTAAATCAGTTTTCTCTCCTTATTTGTTTAAAGGCCACTTGCTAATGCAGCTGTCAAGTGACATGGAAATGTTTTTCATACAACACCTTATTTCAATGTATCTTACAAAACCTAGTTAAATACATACTCAGCTAGTGGATTAAAAGATATAATAATAGTTACCACACCTTTGATTCAACAAGACAAACAAGCAAAGCTCATAACCAAACCTGTCTTTCTTCAGTAAGGCACCCAAGTACCCATTCATCTTTAATTGCAGTAGCAGTTACTGTGACTTTCCTACCAAAGTGAAGCATTCGCATGGTTTTCCCCCAAAGGATCAGTGCCCCAGACCTCCAACACCAGACCAAGAGCCACTGCCCAGTGGCTGCAGAGAATCAGTGGTCCATGCTGAGACACCAATGGGAAGAGAGCTCTGTTACTCGTTACTAGAGCAGAAAACCAGACTAATGACAAACCAGCCCTGTTACATGGGAGCTGAACCACTTCGTTTTGCATTGTTTCTCAGTAAACAACCTCATCCTGCTGTTCCCATTGAAAACGTTGTACAGTCATTCATTGTTTTGTTGACACCTCATGGCTCAGAATTAAAAAAAAATAATAATCTTGGCTTGCATAAAAGTTCTGTTTTGCATAATTTTCCTGCCAATCCGCCCATGGAGGCTTCCCGTCCCCCGCAGCAGGTTTTGCAGCTGCAGCAGCCCCCGCCCCCCCCCC
>VUYV01000063.1:2802044-2820637 GCA_008711295.1 Anarhynchus alexandrinus | reverse complement strand
GCGTGGGGGGGGGGGGGGGCGGGGGGCATGCTTCCATAATTTAATGTGGATTTTCACTAAGCAACCTTTTTTTTTTTTTTCTTGATTGATTGATACCGTTTTTTACCCCTTATGAGTGCGATCTGGGCTTTGCTGTCCCGCCTGCAGGCTGTGCCTCACAGAACGGTGCGTTCAGCAGTCGTATGTTGGGCTTCTGGAATAGTTTTCTGTTTCAGCTTAGCACGTGTGTGTGTGTACTTCTCCAGTCGGAGGCATTCCGACAAGGTGTCTCGCATCCACCACCTTGTAAGCGTCCTGTATCCTAGTAAGTGCCAAGCTGTTAACTTTGCAAGAGTTAACAAGAGTTCCAACAACTTCTTATAGTATCACAGAATGGTCTGGGCTGGAAGGGACCTTTAAAGGCCACCTAGTCCAACCCCCCTGCAATGAGCCAGGACATCTTCCACTCAATCAGGTTGCTCAGAGCCCTGTTCAACTTGGCCTTGAACAGCTCCAGGGATGGGGCATCTCCCACCTCTCTGGGCAACCTGGGCCAATGTCTCACCACCCTCAGCATAAAACATTTACTCCTTAGATCTAGTCTGAATCGTCCCTCTTTCAGTTTCAAGCCATTACCCCTCCTCCTATCGCAATATGCCCTGCTAAAATGTTTGTCCCCATCTTTCTTATCCTGGTGTTCACACTCTGCCACTGTTATCTGATCACCTCCATTTGTGTGTGACTTGTGTAGTGAGGGGCTAGCCTCATTTATCAGAGAAACAGTCTTTGCAGAGGAGGAACATCTGTTCAGTGAACTTTCTGACTGTGACTGACAAGGTTACATAGGAAAGAAGGAATTTCTCTTTCTCCTGTTTTTGAGGTTAGAGCGGCAAGTAATAGCTTTCTTCTGGTTCATGAATTGCAGTTTGTCCACTAAGGACACTAAGCCGGCTGCCTGAAGACCGGGTAAAATTCTTCTCAAACTTCTATGACAGCAACTCAGAATTGCTGTCACCGCCTGTGTAGATAGCAGAATACATCAGTCAAGCTCTGCAACATAGTTTTAAAATGAGGACTTTTCTTATTACAGTTCAGAGCGTTTTCTGTGTAGGATAGCCTAGGCAAGGCATTAGAGGTTGGATTTTCTTCTGTCGCAGCAGTTGTTATGGTCCAGATTACAACTGAGTCATCGTGGCTTAATGCGTTTAAGTGAACAGTTGGGCTGCTGCTGTCACATGCTCGTACACAGGCACGAGGTGAAACACCTACGCTTAACCTTTCTGACTGCTGAGGGGATGCATGCTAATTAAAGTGTGCTCTCCGTCCTCTAGTACCTGCTCACTGTAGTGCAGGGATTTCTTAGCGAAATAATTGACAACTATTTTCGATTTTCGCTAATGGCATGGCCCAGGTGGCAATGCAGACAAGGTGCTTTACCTTGTAACTCATACAGCTGTGACGCTGCACAGAGTTTTGCATGTTTTAGGTCTAATATCAGAACATTTGTCACTCTTCTTGAGATTCTGTCCTTTTTGGGTTTTAAGCCATTGCCGGTACTGGGGCTTGAAGTCATTAGGAACGCTGTAGCCGGCCTTTGCAGAGATATCGCTGCATCAGCCATTCGGAGAGGGGAGCTCCAAACTCAGCTCTACGAAATGAACACTGATCCCTGGGTTTGGGCGGACAACTGTTTTGAAGTCTTAATCATCCTCTTATTTGATGCTGCGATCATGCAGTGTGCTGTGCTAGCGGCTGTTGTAACTGCGGGAGATTCCCTACAGTTTTTGTGTGCTCTTCCTCAGCTCCTACTGTATGTTATATGTGTGTACATATAATTTCCTTTTGCCTTTTATACCTTGATGTAGCTATTTACATAGAATCATAGAATCACAGAATGGTTTGGGTTGGAAGGGACCTTGAAGATCATCCAGTTCCAACTCCCCTGCTATCTATGGGCAGGGACACCTCCCACCAGACCAGTTTGCTCAGAGCCCTGTCCAACCTGGCCTTGAACACCTCCAGGGATGGGGCAGCCACAGCTTCTCTGGGCAACCTGGGCCAATGTCCCACCACCCTCATAGTGAAGATTTTTTTCCCTTATATCTATTCTAAATCTCCCCTCTTCCAGTTTGAAGCCATTCCCCCTCGTCCTATCACTCCATGCCCTTGTAAAAAGTCCCTCTCTAGCTTTCTTGTAGGCGCCCTTCAGATACTGGAAGGGGCTCTAAGGTCTCCCCAGAGCCTTCTCTTCTCCAGGCTGAACACCCCCAGCTCTCTCAGCCTGTCCTCTGCTGGAGCAGAGGGGCTCCAGCCCTCGCAGCATCTTTGCGACCTCCTCTGGCCCTGCTCCAACAGGTCCGTGTCCTTCTGATGTTGAGGGCTCCAGAGCTGGACGCAATATTCCAGGTGGGTTCTCCCAGAGCGGAGCAGAGGGGCAAAATCCCCTCCGTCGCCGTGCTGGCCACACTTCTCCTGATGCGGCCCAGGATATGGTTGGCCTTCTGGGCTGCGATCATGCATTGCATGTATTTCAGAAACTTGCTTTAGGATGGAGCTCATTGATGTTGCCACTGGTTTTAAGGCATTTAGATTTAGAGGCCAGTAAAGAATAAAGATTTCCTAGGCCAGAGGTATTCACGTGGCCAGCTCTGGTTTGGACTGGACTGCAAGCAGAGTTTCCCAGAACAAGGACCTGCGTGGACCTCACATTCCATCTGCTTTCCCAAACTGCGTCATCTGCACCTCTTTCAGTAGGGAGCTGGGCCCTAATAACAGGGAGCATCTACACACAGCCATCATTGTCCTTTCCATAAAGGTATCCCATGGACCTAAACTAGGTAAAGCTGGGCTGGACAGAGACCTGTTTTATACCTATGGAACAGCTGTTTATGAAACACAAAACAGAAGCTAGCCTGGCTTTTAAAAATATGCTAAACAAAACAGAAATTACATGTGAAGAACATATTAAAATTATAGGAGATTTTTCAATCCTTACAGCTAAATTAAAAAGAAAAAAAGCAAGTGGTAGTCTATCTTAAAAATATTTTCTGTTGCATTTAGGTTAGTTACTTCGATGTAGCTAGTTTTTGCGCCAATTTAGTTTCACTCTTTATGAAAAGCAGTGCCTGTGAGGCCTTCATCCTTTCAGCATCAGTTAAAACACATGTGTTTTTCCAGGACTTCCCAGCTGGAAAAGAAAGTTACAGAATATCTTCTCTGCAGAGAGACCTGTTTTCTGCCTGTTGTAGGACAGTATGTGATTTGCTGTTGCTTGTCTTAAACTACGTTTCCAAGCTGGATGTAGCGTGATCGTTCCCTAACAAAAGTAGTCATTTTGATGAAATCCTTGCTTGCCTTTTGAATAGCGAGCTCGTTGATCCTTATTAATCACAGGCTCTTTGAATCCTGCACTACGTGTGTTCTGTGCGCAGGCAGGATTGATGTATTGATCGTTTCTTTCCTAAGAGAGAGAATTCCAGAGAGTGAAGTCTTCCCTGAAGCCAGCCTCTGCTAGAAACTTCCACAAATTGTCTTGGCATTGGTATAAGTCTGTCAGCCATCTGCTCTGTATGCTGAATTCCTGTCACTGATGCTAAGTGTCTTAACCCCCCAAAAAAACCAATACCTTGAATTTATTTTTAATAAGCCAAATTTCTTCTGATGTATGGCAGTAAGTCATTTTTTCCCTTTTCTCCTTCATCTTGCTAGTTACGCTGCTGTACCACTATGCTGTACCTTTTAATAAAGGACGAGTTCTGCAGCAACAAAGGGAAGAGAATGTTTTCCCAGTGGAAGGCGGTCTATCTTTGGAGGACCTTCTCAGACTTTTTGTTATTATATTATTCACTTTCTTAGTACAATACATATTTCACTTTTTGATTTACTTCCCATCCAAATATCCTGTATTTCTTGATAGTGTTCTCGTTTCAGCTGTTTTCCGCTGAGGTTCCTGTTGTATTGATCCATTTTATTTTTGCATAACATATTCAAATTTTAAGTTTAGTTTCCATGCTTCAGTAGTCTGTTAGTTCTGTGGCAACACATCTGCTGCCTGTGAAATTATATGCTTGTGAAAGAGATCGAATATTGTTATTCCTTAAACAAAGTGTATTCAGAAAGGCATCAGAAAAAAATTTCAAAAGCATGTGTATCTCTTCGGAATTCAGAGTCAGACCCTGAAACGTCTGTGTCAGTTTTGAAATTTCCTATTATTCCATTAGTTTGCTGTTACAATTTCAAGGAGCCCCTGGGATTTAGGTAGTCCTCCTGTTGCATGGCATAGCAGTCACAGGCCAAGGATATTCTTCTTAAGGTTTCCAATCGGTCTCTTCCACTGACTTGCATCTTAACCTTACCGGTTCCTAACCTGGTTCTCACAGAGTAGTAAAGCAGTATTTCTGGGGACCACTGATCTTGCATTGGGTTGCTGAGCACTGTGAGAAAGACATCCCTGCTTACGCCAGCCCGTTCTCCGGAGGTGGGTGCCTTTGATTCGCAGGACACCCAAGCGTCATTCAGCACTAGGTAACTGCTCAGGTTAGAGCTGAGGGAAGTTAATTGGTGATATAGCAACGGAAAGCTGTAGAAAGGTGACAGTATTCACAGAAAGATACAAAAATCATTACAAAATATGTCTTCATAGCTGTCTGACTTGGCTTCAGGGTTTTCCTTCTGTTTCCTTGATGTAATTAGTCATTTCACACAACTTCCCCTGATCCGCTCCTTTGATAAACGCCATCCTAAATTATACACTAATGGAGGGTGAAGTGTGCTCTTTTCCCAGTAGCATTTTATCCCCAGTTTATGAAACTGAGGCACAGAGACATTTAGTGAGATCTGCGGATTCCCCTGCTGCTCCAGCGAGACACGCAGTGTTAAATAGAAAGTTTTGCAGTTCTGGCCTAGGGTCTGGTAGTCTGCATTTTACTAACTTACTGTTCTTCCAAATGAATGCGAGATCCCTATCAGTCATAAACAATGGAATCCTGAAAGCCTGTATTCAATGGCCTTTGCCTTGTGAAGACATGTAAATATTGCTTTTAATTCTTTCAGAAGCGAGCATGCAAGCCATTAGAAACCATTCCAAATGAGGCTGATTCTCCCTTCGTTGATTGTGCCATGGAGCTGGATTCTAAACAGAAAATCTCCACTGGCTGTTGTCCTTGGGCTACAAAGACGAAGCAAAATTCAGTGGTATGTTTGCACTGTCAACAACAACTATTTTTCAGAAGAACACTTTTAAAATACATTTTATAATAAAATTGCAAATAATTGCCTTTTTTTTTTTTTCTTTTTGATGGCATTGTATATGTTTTTGTTCATTAGGTTTTTGAAAACCATGGAAGCAGAGGTACTGCCCAACCTTGCCCAAGATGTATTGCTGGAGAATCTGTAAGTATATTAACCTTCTTTCTGTGACATAAAAGATAGACTTGTTCTTAAGTATTAGATCCATAAAACATAAAGTTAATAAAAACCGCAATTACACTTCTCAGGAATAAAGCATGTAAATAAAAGAAAGCAGATTGATTTAGCGTTTCTGAGGTACGCCAGCAGAGCACAAACTAATATGTTTCCAGCAGCAGTTGGAAAATATGGAGACTGCAAACACATTTTTCAAATTCACTCTAAAAAGCAGAGTTTAGGAAGTAACTGAAGCAAACAGAAATGTACAACTTCCTCTGCCCCATTTTTATATCTTCCTTGATTTACTGGGTCATAAAAAAATATTCAGGAATCCCATTCTATCTCCTATTTTTTCCTCTAATTGGATACTTCCTTTCTAAAGAGCAGACATAGCCTAAAAATACTATGCTGTGTACATACCAGAGCTAGTTTTAAATGAGCTAGCTAAAAGGCCAGCGGCAATCAGAGCTCGGCACGGGCAACTTGGCTTTTCCGAAAAACAGTGCAAGTATTTGGACAGCTGAATAGTGCTGACTTCTGAGCTGATTCAAATCGGCTCTTCTTGGCATCCAAAGTCAGCTGTTTAAAACCTGTATTCTTTTATTTATGCAGGTTGTAGCCAGAGCTATGATTTTGCACAATGTAGCATGCTGTAATACTGCAGCAGTAGCACTAGCATCTCCCACTAACAGATGACAGTGATCTTAACCACGCTGCTTTTCTCCCCTGGGTAGAAGGCCAGATCCCTCAAGAGATAACAGCTGGTAATAGTGAAAGAGGCTATGGTATTCCTACAGTTTCGTTTTTCATGCAAATTGTCTAACCAAAGTTTAGGAAGTTTCATAAATGTGTGGGAGCTACCCTTGACTTCTGTTTGCGTCCTCTGCATCCCTTTGAACCATCACACAGAATCCCTTAGAGAACCAAAAATGAGGAGAGTTGTGAGGGAATGCCGTGCATTTCTTCAGAAAGGCTAAATGTTTATAGCAAAGCCTTTGATTTGGTGGAATTAATGGCAAAATTTCCATTGAATGCTATGAGACTGAGGTTGCTGTCATCAGTCAGGAGCTGTGACTGAAAAGACATTTGCTGTGTTAACTTATTTCTGCTCATCTTTAACAATAAAATAGAAACCAGATCCAGGGCTGGCTTAAGGAATATAGAAACCAGTGTGTCCACCTACGTGGATTACTGAGTTTGAACTTTCCAGATGTGTTACCATCTTTGGTGGCATGGAGAACATCTCAGGGAATAAAACCCAAAAAAGAAAATAACATCTTGGGATTAAAACCCAAATTGGCACATTGGAAAGTCAGTTTTGTTGTATTCCGGAATTACAGTGACAACATAAGAGTTTGTAAAATTCTTCTCTATCAGTGACCACTTAATTTTGGAAAATTATGACAGAGTACAAATACCATAACTCCAAATAACACCATTTCTATTTGAAGTCAGATTAGCCTGACATGTTTTTTTCCTATGGACTAGTAATGAACTTGAGATGAAAGCCAGGTAACTTGAGAAGGTAACATTCACCTCTTCATTCATTCACCACAAACATCTATGTAGTGAAGTTTGGTTATAAAGGATGACCTATTCGCTTCTAAATGCTTTTCAGCTACAGCTGTAAGAAACAAGGAAAACAACTTGCTAACTTTACTTGGTGAGAACTGGAATCTCAAAACTAAAGATTTTTTCTACTTGACTGTCCTTCCGTGCTTTCAATATAGAAATTCAAAGCATAAAAATACTCAAGGTTATAAAAATCTGGAGCCCTTGTACAGCTACTCGCTAGACATCTTGCTGAATTAGCCTCATATTATTGAGTTGAAGAGGAAAACACGTTGCTCAAAGCAGGGTGATTTTAAATATGACTGATGATTCTGATTTCCATGACATACCCTATAGTGGGGGAAAAAGTTTACCCCTGTATGGTACAAAATGTCAAATATAAATTAAGAGTTTGAGGAGTAACATACGGTGTTTGGTAATGGAATAATGAAGTTAGCGTATGTGTTCAGTTCTCCATTATTTGAATCATGGGGCTGGAACAATCTGGATAAAAGAAAAATATGACTGCTTTTGCACTGATAGCTTGCTCTTGCAGAGAGGAGGGACTCTTTTGCTGCCAGTTCCTGTTCGGAGAGTTTGCTGCTTTGGACGTGATGCCACACAAAGACAGCACTAGAGCAGCCAGAATTGTGTTCTGCTATAGCTGCATTGTTGTGTTGAGCTAACGTAACCACCCTGATATAAACTGGCTTGTGTGAGTGCCCTTGCGCTCACAGCACGATTCAGCTAGAACCCCTCTACCTGGGGATGATGAACTGGTCATATAGATTTATTAATTGGGTTCTCTTCAGATAATGAGCTATTTGTGGCCAGTAAAATAACAGATAATACAGTTATATTTCAATAAATTGAGTAGGAATTATATTAGTAAATTATCTTCATTCTTAAAATAATAAAAAGCTTGTACTAAGAGTATAATGTCTAGTAAGCCAGTAAGAGCACAGATAACTTTCTTCACAGTTAAAATTTCACTTCAGGGAAATCGGAGACTGTCACAGTGATTAACATGCATCATGGAAGTCCTTCAGAACAGCTGACATGAACAGAAGGGAGGAGCCTACAGATAGCAAGATACAGAATGTTGTAATTTTTTTCATAATAATAATAATGTTAAAATCCTATAAGAGGCTTTATTCTACTGATGGTAAGGCCATTCAAATAAATTAAAACATCCAAACTGGAACAAGTCAAACACAAAGCATATTGGGTTGAGACAGTTTTTCATTGTTGTGGGTACTGTTACCAGGATTGTATTTTGCATCAACAAATCCTAATGCTTACTGAGCTAATCAGTCCTGTGCAGAACCTGACTAACATCAGCTTTCCTGAACACTTAATTCTGTGTCACTACTATAAGTGCTGTGAACTTCAACGTCTTTAAAGGCATTATCACTATTAGGCTTGCTCTCTTAACTTTTAGACCTCTTTTTCTAAATTTAATGACTACCACATGTTTCAGAGGGAATAATAGATGTGTATTAAACCACAATTAGAGAAAAGAATACTACTTTAGTTGCATTTATTTTTTATAAGCTTTCTTTGGACTACAATATTACTGACTAAAAGCAGGGACTTAGAAGAAGAGGAAGTGGTCTGAACTAGAAGGCAGCTAGGTGGGATTTCATGGTGGAGAGAACACCACCATCATTCTTGAGATTTTTCTGTGTTACATGATAACTAGAGCTAACACCTTTTTTATTCTGAAAGCATTACTGTGAATATATTCTTTAAACAGATAGTGTGATATAAACAAATGCAGACTTGAGTTTAAAATAAAAGTTGCCAACCAGAAAGTAAATTACCGTTCTATCCTCAAAATCTTTAAACGTTTAATGGCAGAATAGAATAAGGTATGTAAGTATGGTGATAAAATTGTCTGTATTCTGTATGGGTATATTTTAACTTCAAGTGCAAAACAAGTATCATAACTCAGTCATGCTGCTTATACAGATTACACTGAACATTCCCTTTACTGTCCAGACTCTTTAGTTGTCCATGAGTCCCTCAGGGAAAACGGGGAATATTTGTGAAGCTGTCAGTTGAACTGTCAGTTTCTTTTAAAATAAAGTTTGAAAACATATTCTGACAAAAAGACTTCTTTTTTTGATGAGGTAATTTTTAGTGACATAAGATTTTGTCATTTCAGGGACATTTCAATCATATCCTGGGCTTCTAGAAGTTGAGAGACAGTGGATCGGCAACACTGCTTTTCTTTTTGAATTCTAAAGATGCACCTGTGAACCCTGTACAGCTGGGTATCCGTACCTTCGCTCACGGCCTGGATTTCTGTGTTACTCTGTCAGTGCACAACTACAGATATCATTGTCTTTACACTTGGAAAAATGCTTCTGCTTTTAAGGTAGCTCAGTCTATGTTAAAAAAAAAAAAATTGATTTAATGTTTTAGAGTAGTTAAGTTGATCTGGCCTTTGGCCCAATCTTCACCTGGGACTGGGCCAAAGGTCATGTTGATACAAGAGATTTTCCTGTCTCTCTTGGGCACTTTCTCTGATACTGTTGGAAAGCAGTTCTTACATTTACATGGGTACAGAGCCTGCAGTTTTAGCTCAGCCTGTGTATGCAGGCAGAAATGAGAGGCCAGAAATGTCTTTATTTTTAGATGGCTATTCAGCTGTGAAGGGCAGTAAAAATCCTATTGAAACTTATGTTTAAATCCAAAATATGCGTCCAATTTGGGTATCTTACATGCTAAACTTCTAGTTTGTTTATAACAAGCAGAGTTTGTGAATGTGGCAGGTAAATATCTAATAGAAAAAGGAGTATTATTTGAACAACCCTCCATAAAGCAAAGATGAATAGTAATTCAGTTCTGTGGAGTCCTCACAAAGTTGTTAAGATATCCTGACTCTGTCTTTCCAGTTATTGTGATGTTAGAACAAACCTGTTTAAAAAGTCTTGAACTTGTCATCCAACATAATTTTATTGGCTTGTCACAAATAATTGCATCTACCTTTTGCCAGTGTATAGGACTATATAATTTTTAAACACATCCAGATTTTTAGACTCTAAGGTAGCAGAGTTGTGCTGTTTGGGTGTGATGCTTCAGTGGCTCCTCTGCTTTAGGCAGAAGGGTCCTGAAAGCTCAGAACGGAGTGGCAGTGCGTTAGCCCTCTGCACTGGAGGGAAATTGCTGTGACCTGCCAAAGTTCACCGGGAAAGCAATCTCCACTGTCTGGAGGACTGCTGAGCTATAGCTGTGCCCTGCTGCCACTCAGCTTTTGGGCAGAGTTCAACCCAAAACAGATCCGGCAGGCATGACAGCGTTTGGCCTCTCCTGTTCTGAGAGCAGCCAGGAGCCAGTTTAAATTAAAATGGTAACTCCAAAGTTGCAAAAACGTAGTGACAGGCTTTTAAAGGTTGGTTTCCCAGTGGGGTTTATAAGGCTGCAAAAGCCTTAGACAAAGGTTTTTCAGAGTCCTGGAATGCTTCCCACATTGTGCGTGGAGTTGTAGTTAGCACTGAGTTGACCGTTCTTAAGGAGATATTCTTCCTAAATATATGAATATCATATAAATACTGAATTCAATTGTGTAATAGACAAGGAAATAAGTCTATAAAGCAGACCTGCACTAAACTGGCATACATACGGTTGGTTAGGAAAGAATGTTTCCTCCAAGCCAATATAAATTTTAGTTCCATTGAAAATAAATATTTTCAAAGTGTGAAAATTTTCAGGCTCTTCAAAATTTTCTTCAATCACAAGAACAGTACAATCTGTTAAAAGATCAAATCTCCAAGAAACCCAGTGGTTTTAGGAACTGCATTGTCCCTGCTGCCTTGAAGATCCGAAACTCATCTTGAATCCTCCCACTCCCCGTACAGGTTGATGCAAGCCATAGTACCTATCCCAGCTGGAAAGGAACCTATCCTCACTTGAAACAATAGTATGATGAGTAAATTCCCATATACTGATATCAGAGTTTGTCAACTCGTGCAAAATAATAATACAAAATGTTTTCTAAAGACTGAAATTACATATTTTTTACCCAGATAACTAGATCATATTTTGTGGGTAATTAGTTTTTACATTTTCCAGCCCTTGTTTTTTAAAAATCCTGGTAATAATAGCAGCCAAAAAAAAGATGGCTGGGGAAGTTGAAATAGCTGCTTGAAGGTAAAAGGCTAAAAGTTATTTGAAAGTTCTGTTACTGCAGAATGACTCAAAACCTGTTATGCTTCATCAAGTAAAATGTATGACAAGTAACGATTAGTAGAACAGTGTATGGTCAAAATTTAGGGTATCCAAAGAAGAGGATATCAAAAGTAGACTTGGACTCCACGACGGAACAGTTTTCTGCTAGAATATAGAGCAAAGTAGTGCACCATCATGTTTAAAACACAGGGGATGTGTCTGTGGATTATCAAACCAAAAAGGCTGCTTTTCATTTAAGTAACTCAAATTTTATCATGTTAAGAATTCACAGCTACCAGCACGTATGTTTCTTCTGCTTGCTTTAAACTTAACTGCACCTTAATCTGACACAGAACATGGTCAAAACAAGAACCAACTGGTTTTCCTTATGGTCCTTGTAGGTCTTGTGCCATGTTCTCTTTAATTCTCCTTTTAGAGTACCCATTACTTGGTTTTTGTAAATTCTTACCGTACATAAATCACAGGACTGGCCATAGTTCGTGGCTGCATTACAGAGGCTGATGAAGTCATACTTGTGTTCGATTTTAATGTCATTTTTTTGTACCAGTCTTCCCATTGTTACCGTACACTGTGCAGGTATTTTATTACGCTATCCACCCTGACTCTCAAGACTGTCCTTGGAGATAACTGCATCTCTACAGCTGAACAAAATAGGAGAACTTTATCCTATTTTTCTTACTCAGTGACCTGCAGTGTGAACGTGGGCCTGTTGTACTTCCTTTACACTGTTAAAAATGTAGTGCTGCAGTTTACATCAGGTCTAACTGATTAGTAGTTATGTTACTCAGATGAAATTTTTGAACAACTAAATTCTATGCTATAGGAAGTAAACTTGAGTACAATGGTAGGGAGTTTTTTGTTTTTAAGTATAGCCTTTTGCATTCTCCAGGAACACAATATAGGATGTAAGTCAGATCAACTCTATAATAATATTTAAATAAAAAAACCCCTCTGTTCCGCTACCAATTTCATCTGCTTTGAGAATGAACTCCATAAAGGGGTGTAGAAGTAGATTAGCTAATGGAAAGTTTAACTTTCCTCATTTTCAGCCTATCCCAGTTACCACTGTCACATAGTTGTACTGCGTCTTGTCAGTAAAATACATTAGTATAGAAAAGGAACGAAAAGCGCTCGGCAGTTACCATCCCTGCTGCACCGTAGCACAATTGGGAATGAAAGAGTATTAAAAACCAGGGTTTTGATACAGAACTGTGATGCCTTTCTTCCTTAGCAAAGATTTCTGTGAAAACTCATCTGTATCTTTCTATTCCTTCAGAGTCGAGCAAGTGTTTTAATTTTTGCATCCAAAACATTTCAATCCTGGGATAATTCATCCCTAGTTATTTAACTGCAAAAGCACCGGACTGGGTCGACGGGGAACACCTCGTTCGATATCCTGTATGCTCCAGTGACTAGTAGTCCACGAAACGAGGCACATATTGAAGGGAAAGACATTTTACAAACACAAAACTGGTATCTTATATCAGGTTTTGTTGTGAGCATCCTTTCCTGCCTCATAGCTAAGCCTTGAACATCAAATATCACAAAAATTACAAAAACATCGATAGTTTCCAACAGTATTTTTTTCTTCGCTATTGTTTGTTGATGTAAAAAATGTATTGGCTATCAGGAGAATGTGAAACTTGCCTTTGCTCTTTTTATTAAGCATTGGTATCTTCAATATTTAAGTAGTTCCTGTATAACTTGAATTCAAGTGCGTGTGTGTGCTCACACTTCATTTGCGCAGTGTAAGGATATTCTCCCTAGTATTTGTCAAAAATCGCAGCTCCCTCCTTTCTGTTTTTCTTGAGTTGGCTTATAATATTAATATTTAAAAAAAAAAAAAGAAGAAACCTTTGGGAGTTGCAGTTTGAGGCCGGCAGCAGAAGGGTAACTGCGCCGTACCTTTATATTAGAGTTCTACAGTCTTCCTTGTTGCGGGAAGCCATAAGTCCCAACAAAAACTTGAACAGATTTTACTTACATTTCTGGGACTGCTACTGCTGCTAAATTCTGGCTGGGCGTTTCGGCGAGGTTCTGTGTGAAGCGCCCCGAAGTGAGCTAACTGGTGTTGCTCACTGGGGGAGCTGGCAGCGATGTCCAGGCGTTCGCCGCGTCACGGGGCCGAGCAGCGCCCGCGACATCGCTGTGCCCGCTCCCCCGGGGCTCGCAGCGCCTTCCGCGGCGTCGGTTGACCTCCCCAGCCGCCTGCAGGCACGCTGAGCTCTGCAGGAACATCCTCCGCGTCCCTGGTTTTTCACAAATGAGAACGCCCACGCCACTGGAGTGAATCTTTCAGCTAGGAGGGGATTCCTTACTCCGTGCTTTCTAACGGGGCGAGGAATGCTTTTACCAATCAGCCAGCCGGAAAACAAATTGTGGTTTGATGGTTTAATCTATTGAAGGTTTCTAATCATAGTATTTCAAATAGATGTACTGTGTGTGTAACGTGTTTCAGGATTTGTCAGTCAGACTCATAAAGCTGCTGTGACAGGTACAGGTGAATGCCGTACAGGTTGGGACAGGTGAATATTGCTTTAAAGCAGATTTGTGTCAAATCTGCAGTAGAACCACAAATTTATTTTTGTAAGACTTCTCTTCACACTGTATAGCTATAAAATTTTGTTTTATTGATAAAAAATTATATACTCTTTATATTTCCTAATACTGTGGTTTGTACACAAAATGACCTGAGTGATCCTTTATTTACGTGTATATAGTAAAATAGGCACATGGTCTGTTTTTAATTCAGGTTAAAATGATATAATCTAATATTTTTAACTTTGTATTTTGTAAATTGTTACTTACAAAAGCAGAAGCATTAAACACCACTTTGCGTACAGTCTGGAATTGCCTGGGTTTGTTATTCCGTTAGTAATTGAATTGCGCTCTGCAGACACCGAGGTGTGAAGGTAAATAAAAGCTGTTTGTCGTTTGTGTCGCGGCGGGTTTGGTGTGTGCGGTGCGTCCCGCGCAGTGTTCCCCCTCCCGGGCCGCCTCTATGAATGATATGCAGAATCAGTATTTTGAAACAAACTCTGAAGTTTTGGTTAATAGAGAGTTAAACATTAATATTTTTGGACTGACCTTCTCTGTCTGTGTCTCCAGATCGGGTTTTTCCTCACCTGGTTGGGGCACCTGAGGGCCAGTCCCAAGTTCCTGTGGGGTTCAGTAGAAGCGTGGGTGTCAGTACCTTCACGACTCTAAGCTGTGATCTCCTTAGACTTTAATTAGATGATCATTTTTCTTCATAGCAGTGTGGTTTTCGGGCAGATCCCCTGCCCATTGCCGCCTGCGATGCAGTGCTGCAGCTGATAACGCGGTCCCAAGCGCACGGCAAAGGGTTCCTTTCCGCAGGAACCCACCCTGGGACCTCGGCTCCAGCTGCCCCATGGCTTCTCCCGGCACTGCTCCGTCGGGCACCTCCAGCGCGGCGCGGCAGCCGAAGTTTAGGAGTGTAGACCCTCCAACCGCTGCCCGGCATGGGTGTCGGGGCCTTGACCTGCTGCTGCGGTGCGCGGTGCCCATGTTCACCTCACCCCGTCCCCGCAGCGCCTGTCCCCTCCAGCTCCCGAGGTGGCCAAGGCATCTGGGGACGGGGCGATGGTCCGCCCAAAGCCGTCCCGAGGAGCTGCGGGGCACAACGTGGCTCTTCCACCACGTACAGGGCACACGCTGCCCATCAAAGCCCTTACCTTAACCCGCCATTTCTGCCAAACCCTTCAAAAAACCAAAACGAAACTTGTTTGGTAAACGAGTATGGGTTAACTTGCTCCCTTGCACTTTATTCCTTTCTGGAGAAAGCGGGTTTTAACTGCCTGCCTTGGAAGAGTCCAGCCTTGCCCACGCGGGACAGTCCTGGAAAAGGAGCGGTTGTCCTCGGGACCGGCAATATTGAACCCACAGGAGGGAGGAGGAAGGAATAATTTTTTGCTTGTGTTTGTTTTTCTTCTTTTGCCACCTATCCTTGCATGCCTTGAGGGTGAAGTAACTCTGTCAGAGACGAGCGGGGTTTGGGCGGGTTGGCATCCTACATACATTTTGTATAAAGGTAAGCAGACGAAGCACGAGACGAGAATTAATCCAGGTTTGATGTCTGAAGCAGCAAGAAGCACAGGAGCGACTGTGAAAGGGGTAGGGAGGATAAATGTAATATTGATGAAAATAATAAATATATTATCTATGTTATGTAAAAATTTTTGTACTGGGTTTAGTTGCTATAGACCATGGTACGAGCATCCGCTTAACTATTCATTCGATGGTAATTGCGTGTCGACTTGCCGTCTTGGCGGCCAAAAAAAAGATGGAAACCCAAAATTTTGTGGTTAGCACATGGGGTTTGAAGGCAGTCTGTGTACAACTGGCTACAAAGACAAATTTATACTTACACGATATATATGTTGAAAATAATACGTTAAAAATTAGTGGGTTTTATGTCTAAATTAGTTGGGAAAACTATAAATATTAAAACCTCACAGCAGTCCTGAGGACCCCGTACGGTGGTTCCTGAGAACACCGTGGCATAGCTCATACAAGCGGGTTACTACTCACACATTAATAATGCTATTTTTGCCGCAATTACTGGCAGTAATTACGAAACGAAGAGTTACACCGTGGCATTTTGTCACACATGAACCCTCCGTTCAGGACAACGGCGCATAAACACCGCGGATGTCCATATTGCTCGGAGATGCCCCGAGAGGTTCCGTTGGGGACAGTTATGTCACTGAAGTGACGGTTATGGAGAAGTGGAGTCCACAGGTACAGCGGGAAACGTCCCACGTCAAGGGGCAGCGAGACCCAGCCGTTGCTCTGTCTGCCTGAGTTGCTCCCAACTCCGTCTCAAGTTGGCAAGAAGAACACCGGCCAGCTTGTTTTCTTTTTAAATACACACAAAAAGAAGAAAAAAAAAATCGCGGGGAGCTCAAACAGCCGTTCGCTGATCTGCCGCTCATCCTCTGCCAAGCAACACCTCCTCACCACCTTCAACAGACCCATTTGCCGTTCCGGGGCCGCGTAGGTGTCGGGGCTCCCACCCGTGACCGCCACGCGTGGACACGTCGGGCTTTGCTCCGTGCGGTAACGTCCCCACCCAAAAAAACACCTTTCAGAAACCTAAAGAACGACCGGTTCGGCGCTCGGCGGCCCCGTGGGAGGTGGTCTCCGCCAACATTAACGTGCGCGTGTCCAGTAGGTGGTGGCTCTGGTTTAGCACTGGGTACATATCGCGTTGGCTTCCGAAGGCCGTAGGGTTTAACGCCGTTCGCTTGGCAGAATCCGGTGTGGCGCTATTTGTGTACGATTATAGTGTTGTTACCGAAACAATATAGAACTCACCGCATGATATTTGCTTGCAACACGGGGTGTCATTCATGAGTTATACATAAATGGCAGCTTTACATATTTAAAAGGAACATGGACTGCTTCATATCTGAAGTATGTTTCCCAGGAGGTAACACCACCATTTGATCTATTTTTGATTAAAATGTAAAAATTAAAAATTAAATCAAATGGTAGTATAATTCCTTGGGGAAAACATACTTCAGTTATGAAGTATTCCCCATAGGAACCTTGAGAATCTTACAGCTGTATTGTCTCATCCGTAGGTGGTCTTTTTATGTCTCACATAATTAAAACGAATTGCTGTTAGAGAACCCATACTACCGCATACAGATTTATGAACCTTGAGGCACCTCCATTCACAGACAAACAGCGGTATCAAACGCTCACCGCGCGGCTACGCTGCGCCGAGGCAGGTACTGGCAATCGGGATGTTTACTGGGAGCCGTACTGGCCTCCGCCTCGAAAGGGCGACCGGGGAGCGCGCGGTGAAACGGTCCCGCGATTCCAGTGAAGAAGGGTGGCCAAAGAGCGAGCGTAGGTACAGCACGGCCGCGTTACGCTACGCGGCAGTGGGCAATGCCGGAGCTGAAATGCGCCAAGAACATTTTCTGTACCAAGGAACGGCTAATATGTCACCAGGAAAAGATTGTGAAATTGGATTTAGCAGGAAAATGTGCTCTCCGGAATCTAATGCAACTTGTTTCTGGCAAGCTGCTTTATCAGTCTGACTCAGAATATGGGAATGTATATTTGATAAGATTAGAGAATAGTGGGGATCAGAAAAAAATAAGACTATAGAATTTGCATTCACATTTTCACATATCTGAAGGACAAAAATGTCGGGTTTTGTTGTTGTTGTTTAGTTTTGATTCTCTTGGTCCTGTTAATGCCATCCATAACAATGACTTGTGGCTGCGCATTCTGTTCAGGCTGTAATTAAAACTTCCCTAACATACATTACAGTAAAAAAAAATGGGCGGCAGTGAAATGCTCAGATTTAACATTTAAGTAGAGAAAAGAAAAGAATTCTAACAACGAAAATATAAAGGCTGAGAGTTCCGTAGCGCCTGATAGAAACATTTTGTAATAAGCAGCAGGAGTGTTCAAATTTCAATGTAACACTTAAAAGAAAACGTCTCTGATCTTTGAATTTCTTTATAGAGGGGAGTTTTTCATGTATAATCAGACTAAAATCCTCCTGTAATTGCACAGCGAGAGGCCTGTGAAGTTTCGGGGAGGCTGCAGACAGATACAGACCTACAGAAGAAGGGAGAAGACTTGTCCCCGCGCGCCCCACCGGGGCTGTCCCGGTGCCCGTTGGCCGCGGGCTCGCTCTCCGCCGCCGCTGTTGCCCGCAGCGATGGCCAGTGAAGGCGCCGGCCGGGCACGGCGACACCGCGGGGAGCGCAGCGGTGAGGGGATCCCCTCTCTCGGAACGTCAGACACTGCTCCCGTTGTCCGCTCTTCCCCTGCCCAACTGCCCAAGCTCCGCTCTGCGCTGGAGAGTCCGCCCGGCTGCCCCTCCAGGCTGAAGCCGGGCTATTAACCTTCACCTCTTAATTACATTAACGTAAGCACCCACACACGCAGCGACTGAAGCTTTGCCCCGCGTATAATCCCTCTCCTCTTGCGTTCCTGCACTTCACCCCTTCCTTCCACCGCTGCTGCTGCGGCGCTGAAGCAAACCGCCGTCACCCGCTGGGGTCCCCGGCCACCCCGCGCGTCCCCGGCACGTCCCCAGCCCCGCCAGCACAGCGCGACACCCCTCCGAGCCGCCCGGGGCCCAGCACCAGTGAAGGGAGGGAGGAAGAACGCGTCTATGGAATCTGCATATCTCCAGATTAAAACAGCAGCGCTCAGACCCACTCCACAGGACGGCAGAGGATAAAGATGCTGTGAGGGCTGGAGCCCCTCTGCTGGGAGGACAGGCTGGGAGAGTTGGGGGGGTTCAGCCTGGAGAAGAGAAGGCTCCGCGGAGACCTCAGAGCCCCTTCCAGTGCCTAAAGGGGCTCCAGGAGAGCTGGGGAGGGACTCTGGATCAGGGAGGGGAGCGATAGGATGAGGGGGAACGGTTTTACACTGAAAGAGGAGAGATTTAGATGAGATCTGAGGAAGAAATT
>VUYV01000063.1:2780156-2801995 GCA_008711295.1 Anarhynchus alexandrinus | reverse complement strand
CCCATCCCTGGAGGTGTTCAAGGCCAGGTTGGACGGGGCTTGGAGCAACCTGGGCTGGTGGGAGGTGTCCCTGCCCAGGGCAGGGGGGTTGGAACTCGATGATCTTCAAGGTCCTTTCCAACCTAAACCGTTCTATGATTCTATGATTCCGAGTCCATCGTTCAGCAGCTCACAAAGGTGAGAGTCTGTGAAACTTTTAAAAGGCGGACTTCTGAGCAAAAGCCAAGAAGGAAAAGAATTCAGAAGAGTAATTTTAAAAAGGGTTTGTAAGAAATGGGAAACAGCTATTTTGCGTTATTTAGTAAAGAGATGCTATTTCATCGAAGATTAGATAATTTAGAGTAGTTAGTAAATAACATTCTGAATTCTTTGTCCATTACATCCACTTGACAGTTCTGCTGAGGGTCGTGTTGGAGCCATTCCAATCCCATTAACAGCCGAGTCACAAAATCCTGCCCTTTAAAAACTGACTCTTGCTCAGTCTTTACACGCAGCAAATCATAGAATCATAGAATCATAGAATTAGTGAGGTTGGAAGGGACCTTTAAGATCATCAAGTCCAACCGTTAACCTACCCTGAAGAGAGGAAAAAAAAAAACAAAACAAAACAAAAAAAACCAACCAAAAAACACCCCAAAACAAACCACCACCCACCCACTTCTAAACCATGTCCCTAAGCACCTCATCTACCCTTTTCTTAAACACCTCCAGGGATGGTGAATCCACCACCTCTCTGGGCAGCCTATTCCAATGTTTAATAACCCTTTCAGTGAAAAAATACTTCCTAATATCCAATCTAAACCTGCCCTGACATAACTTGAACCCGTTTCCTCTTGTCCTATCACTTGTCACCAGGGAGAAGAGGTCAGCTCCCATCTCTCTAAAACCTCCTTTCAGGTAGTTGTAGAGGGTGATAAGGTCTCCCCTCAGCCTCCTCTTCTCCAGGCTAAACAACCCCAGATCCCTCAGTCGTTCCTCATAAGGTTTGTCCTCCAGACCCCTCACCAGCTTTGTAGCCCAAATCACTTTGCCACATCAGAGGCTGTGGCAGCTGTGTTAGAATAAGGGCTAAAAGTTTTTCTCTCCCATTTCTTGACAAAAACGTCGCTATCTAAGTTGAAAAGCAGTGGGGCAATTCGGTTTTAGCGCCGGCCGTTATGATGAGGAGTTGGGGATTCTCACTGTTGCCGCTTTGGGGTTAAAGACCCGATTTACGGACCACACCGACGCACTGAGCCCTCGCCGCCACCGAGGGCCACGCGTGCACCAGCCACCAGCGCGATGAAAATCCCTCCTCAGTATCGCGGGGGGGGGAAACGACTGCACCTGGGAACGGGTAATCGGCTTTAAACAAACCCCTGATGTCTGAGAGATGCTTATTTCCAAAGGAGCAAAACAATGAGTTCATATGATGGGAACCGTTCAGGGCACTGCCACAAATACGGTACTGGAGTGGAAAGGGATCGGTGTTTTCCGTGGCTTTATGCTGAAAATAGTAAATGTCTGATTTTGCCATCACTAAGTCCTCAGTAATTCAGGTGTAGAACACGCCTAAACCTGAAGGGAACCCCAAACAGCACAAGTCCTGTGGAATTTCAGAATAAATCAGTCCAAGCAAACCGGCCTGTTTGGAGTTCGCCTCTTGATGTAGTTTGGAGTGACTCAGACGCAGAGTTCAGTCTAACTTCGTCGTGAACAGCGTTGGCAGGTAAAGCACGCTCCGCGGCGTCACAGCTTTGGAAGAGCGGAGGATTCAACAGCAGTATGAATAAATAATGAAGGAAACTGAGATTATAAATTGTACTTCCTTATTTGAAAGGACTTCTCTCCCGATTCATCGTTATAAATGCGTTACAAACTTCGGGTCATTTACAAAATAATAGAACGCTTTAAGATTACCCTTAGCTTTATGTAAATGTAATTTTAATATTCTATCTTCATTAATTATCTAATCTTGGGAGCAAATAAACGACCGACACAATTCCGCAGCTATTTTGCCAGCAGGATTCCCTTTGAAGTCGGTGGCGGTCGTAAGAGGAAGTGGATGACGGGACTGAGCCTCATCCATCGCTTTCAGAAGAAGAGAAACTTAAAGAGCAGCGGAAAATCCAGACTTCGCAGCAGCGCGGGGCTGTTTCTGCGCTGCGAGATATTCATTAGCACGAGAAAATAGGGGGCATTTTATTCCCGCTGCTCGGCTGTCGTCCTCCGGGAGGGTTTGCTTCCACCTCCAGGCGGGTTTGCGGTCCCCCCGCGGCTCTCAGGGCAAAGCGCAGCCCCTCGGACGCCAACACTCGGGCTTGGTGTTACGGCTATATCAGCATATATACCTCAATTAAATTCAATTAAATACCTCGGACGCCAACATTCGGGCTTGGTGTATGGCTATATCAGCGTATATACCTCAATTAAATTCAATTAAATACCTCGGACACCAACATTTGGGCTTGGTGTACGGCTATATCAGCGTATATACCTCAATTAAATTAAATTAAATACCTCGGACGCCAACACTCGGGCTTGGTGTATGGCTATATCAGTGTATACACCTCAGTTAAATTTGGCAGTTGGGTCTAGGTACGACTGCGCCCTATGGAGCGAACGCAACCCGCAGCCCCGAGCACGGGTGTCGCGGTGACAGCCCGACGGACCCGCGGCCACCGGGGAAGGCTGTGCAGGCTCCCGCTCGTCCTCGTGCGCTCGGCTCCCCCTTGCCGTTCCTATGTTAATACAGGCAAATTAGCCCTGGATATTTTCCACCTTATTTTGAATTTTACCCAGCTATACGCATGTAAATGCTCGTATTAAAAGGAATTCATTAATAACTCATACTTAGTTTCTTTAGCGCAAAAAAAGAGCAAAATCAGTACATCAGCGAGAAAGAGTAGAGTTCAAAATTACCATCTCCAGCCCAATCAGCAGTAGGTCTGCTAATACTCCCCTTAGAGCTCATCAGCTGAGACAACAGATTTCAAAGTAGGAATTCTGGCGTTGCACAACCCCAGGGCTATTCATTACGTTCTGCAGCTTCCCGTCTGCTTTATGAAAGGTAGAGATGTATATTACAGTAGTTTGCGGGCTGTAATTTTCATTAATAATCTGATCCATGTCTTTAGATTATTTTAGTAATTACTCCACATAAAAAGGCTACTGAGTATGATTACAAATATGTCTTTGTTTTGACTGTCTGCTTTTGTGGCGAATACCAGATGTCTCAAGTTCTTGACTTTGTTTAACAATATAAATAATGTTCACTGAGGTTTCCAAACGCCTCGCTCTGACCCCAGGAGTATACAACTTAATAATACAACACTCTAATAAACTAATCTGCAAACTGTTCGAAGTTCAGAAATTAAACCTTATTTGCATACAAAAAATACATCAAAAGAACATTAAGGGCCAAATTCTGTTCTTTTGAAGATCCGCGTGCACAACTTGCAAATCGCTGCCGCTCTCCGTGGGGCGAGAAGAGCGGGGGCAGGACCGGCGGCTCTGCCTTGGCCGCCCGCTGCGGTGGGCTGGGGCCGGCCGGGGTCTCCCCGGACCCCTCGCCGCGGCCGGTGCAGAGCGCCGAGCACGCCTGCGGGACCCGTGCCACATTGTCTTCCCCTTGCTCCGTGCTTACATACCCAGTACGAACTATTTAACCATTCCTGCTTGGCAAAACAGGAGTGATCGCAGTAACAAAATAGTGTCATAGAAGGAACACACTGCGAGTGACCATATGGCCGGCCAAGCGCTTGGCCATGACACAACCGGTTGGTGCCACCGCACAACTCAACTCCTGTTAGCCCACGGAGCCCCCCGAGCGGACGGCTACGGGCAGGCTGCTCTGCCCCTCTCCCCCTGCCCCCCCGGGCTGCTGCTCTCCCCACGGCACTGGGGATGGAGGGGATGGAGGGGATGGAGGGACCATCACCAGGCAGATGCACGCTGGGGCACATCTCTTCCCCACGCACGGCTGGTGGCACACGACGAGTAACTCATCATTGCCACCACAGGAAGGAGCTCCAGCACCGCTCGTGGAGCATCGCGCTGTGCTCCCCGCTACCTGCGCTCTCCCAGGCACGTACGGCTCTATTTTCTCCACTCGGTTTTAATTCTTCTCCTGAGCACCGCATCTCCACAGCTCGAACGCTGCCCGGAGCGGAGGGTCCCCGAGGAAGCCGGGGGGTTCCCGCTGAGCTCTGTCCTCTTCCCTCCGGCGAGGGGAGGCCACGGGGCCGCGGCTCGGGGCTGCTGGGGAGGAACCGGGGTTTCTATGGGTCTCGTTTCTGCGGGAACCCAGCCCTGCCTGGTGCCGGCAAAGCCGCCTACGAGTACCGCGCCGTATCTCGCTTCCAGGAGCGGGCGATTTGCAATTCTGAAAAGCGTTGAAAGAAGACATTATGTTGTGTTTTATCCAGAGGGAAAGCGCAAAGTGTAACCTTTGCCGGGCGCTGTCAGCCGCAACAAAAGGTAGGCTCAAATATTGATCAGCCCTTCGTAAAACCGGCGAGCGCTCCTTCAACATCGCAGGAAGCGATGGGTGGCCGGGGCCTCGACTGGGGGCACCAGCCCGCTGCTGGGGGGCAACCACAGCTCTGCCAGAGGGGCTGGGGAAGGCACAGCACCCCCAGTTTGAGCTGAATGAGCCCCAACCCCTCGCAGTTAGCTGTAACCGTTTGGCCATGCCAATAACAACCACCCGCTCGCCCATGCCAATATTCAAGGGCAAATGTCCGTATCTCCCCTCACCTGCAGCTCCATGCCAAGGCCCCCCCGCCTGTCCAGGACCCCCCGCCTGCCCATCCTCTTGCCACCCGCCCTTTAGATATTGATCAGCATTGATGAGATCCCCTCTCAGCCTTCTCTTCTCCAGACTGAACAGCCCCAGGACTCTCAGCATTTCCTCATCAGAGAGATGCTCCAGTCCCCTCATCATCTCCGTAGCCCTTTGCTGGACCCTCTCCAGCAGTTCCCTGTCCTTCTTGACCCGGGGAGCCCAGAACTGGACACAGTGCTCCAGATGTGGCCTCCCCAGGGCAGAGCAGAGGGGGAGGATGACCTCCCTCCACCTGCTGGCCACACTCTGCTTGATGCCCCCCAGGATGCCATTGGCCTTCTTGGCCACCAGGGCACATTGCTGGCTCGTGGGCATCCTGTTGTCCCCCAGGACTCCCAGGTCCCTTTCCATAGAGTTGCTCTCCAGCAGGTCAGCCCCTGACCTCTACTGGTGCGTGGGGTTATTCCTCCCCAGGTGCAGGACCCTACACTTGCCCCTGTTGAACTTCATAAGTTTTCTCTCTGCCCAACTCTCCAGCCTGCCCAGTCACGCTGAATGGTGGCACAGCCTTCTGATGTGTCAGCCACTCCTCTCACTGTGGTGCCATCAGTCTCCCTGTGCTTCCCCTCCCTGTCACTCAGTTTCCCATTTTGCCCTCTTTCAGGAGCCTAAACCCCGCGGAGAGGAGCAGGACAGGTTGTTAAGGGGGTTCCCAGCAAGGGTGGGCACTGGTGGAGGGTCTCCACTCCTCCTGGGCAGAGGAGCAGACACCAGGGCCGAGGCAGTGTCTCCGCTCCTCTGCCCCCCCCTAAATTCAGAGCTTTGAACAGACAGGCATGGGCCACCAGCAAAGGCAGCCCCGAGGAGCGATGCGCTCCTGGTCCTGTATCCCGGGGAGATCACACCGCTGCAGCCGTCCCGGTTACCCTTTCATTTTTAAGAACCGATGTTTCCCAACACAATAAACCAGTAAAGCCAGTGAGGAGGCAGCAAATGCACATAAATTTGCTGTCGGTGCATCATTAGCGGGGATGAATAAATCCCAGGCCAGCGGCGCTGCACCCCTCCTGGATATGCAATTACGTGGGAGACGAGCACCTGAAGTCGAAAAACAACCAGAAAGTGGTCCGAGTGGATAATTTATGAACGGAGCGAGCGTTTTGTGGGGAAGCTCTCCCGCTTCCCCAGCAGCGCAACCTCTGTCTTTCCTGGATTTTCTTTCCACCTGCGTTTCCTCAATTTGGTGCTGGCTTCCTCAGCCAGGCAGCGGCAGCTCGCTGATTACGAGTCGGGAACGACAGCGCGCATCTATCCTTGCCAGGAATTAAGTCCGTAGAGTTTCCACGTTTTTCCCAACAAGCCGCCCATAAATATTCAGCAGAACATGCGAGGGAATAAAATCTGCAACGTTCCCCTCCCGGTGGGTCCGGTGGCAAAGGTGGAGCTGAGCATCGCTGCTCTCCCGCCCGGTGATGAAAGGGTTTCCAGCCGCTCGCGCCAACTCGCCGCTGGTGCAGCGTACCGTCCTCTCACAATTTACATAATACATTGATATTCAGGTTGTATTCCCTTCTTCTGAGCTGATAAGAAATACATTTAGAAAATGTACGTTACACCCATCTCAGGCTGCCCAGGATCACCTGGAAGTACAAACACCTGAGCAAAGGCTTAAAGTCGCTGTAACCTATTAAACCTGTTGACCTGTACAAACCCATCAACCCAGGAGAGAAAAGTACTATGACCCACCAAGGAAACACAGGTGCTCAAAACTAAGGGGGTGCAGGTGGGACCATGCACAGCTCCGGTGGCCACATCAGCATCACTGTCACAACGGGTTCTGCAGCGCCGGAGTCTTCCCGGGCTCTTGGCAGAGCAAATGCCCATAGTTACGTGTGCTCAAATCCACACACATCTCTGCTGTGCTGCAAAACTTCAACGCTAATCACCGAATCCCAGACTGGTGGGGGTGGGAAGGGCCCTCTGGAGCTCCCCCAGTGCCACCCCCTGCCAGAGCAGGGGCACCTCCAGCAGTGGCACAGGACGGCGTCCAGGCGGGTTTGGAATGGCTCCAGAGGGGGAGACTCCCCCACCTCTCTGGGCAGCCTGTGCCAGTGCTCTGCCACCTGCACAGGAGAGAAGGCCCTCCTCAGGTTCAGATGGAACTTCCTATGGTCACGTTTGTGCCCGTTCCCTCTTGTCCTGTCACTGGGCACCACTGGAAACAGACTGTTCCCATCCCCCTGGCACCCTCCCTTGAAGGATTGATAAGCACTGATGAGATTCCCCCTCAGCCTTCTCTTCTCCAGACTGAACAGCCCCAAGTCCCTCAGCCTTTCAATTACTTGTGATTTTGAACCACCTGGAAGGGCAAAAAGGTTTTCTTTAGCTTCACTAGCTCTCCTGAAACTGAGAAAATAGTTGGAGTTTAAAAGTAACGCTTCTTTCCTTTGCTCCAAAGAGTACATCTCTGTGAGAGGTCGGTATCTCCCAACTCTGCACAGCAAAGGGTGAGGGGTTGGTGGCGGTGGGGGTCTGTGGCTGCGGAGCCGCACGGAGCCCCCCCAGCCCTGCACAAATCAGCGGGTGCACGTGAACAACCCCAAAAGGCTTCCCCAGAACTAACCGCGATCAGTTCAGCCTTACGTCCTACCACCCGATATATTTTAGCGTCTTTTCTCGGGTGTGCATCTAACAAACCCCACTATCTACAAGAAAAATGCTGCTCTGTCCCTCTGCTGTGTTCCAGTCACCTCTCCTGCTGTAGCTTGGTGCAATGAAGTGTGAAACACATGCAACCAAAAAGGAATAAAAATAAAGCAGAGAAATGGTTTTTATGTAAAAATAAAATTTGAATACAAGTGTGTTCGCAAAATACACAAGCAGATACTCCGCAGTCTTCGGCAAAAAAAATATCACCCCATTTGTTACAAAGAGAATTTTAGTTCCAGTACATCGCCAAAGGGGACAGACCTTTATTTAGGAAACTGAAAAAGTACAAATGCAAAGCAAATTAAAAAATCAATTACTTAAACCAAGGTTTCTCACTTTTTGATTTAAATCGTGATTAAAAGCAGTTACTTGACTCACTGATTTAAATCAATCCACACCATCTCTCTCAGATGATCTCAAGCAGTTAAATAAGAAAAGAGAATATCATCAATAACCCATCTGTGTCACAGATGAGAAAGCGTCCCCGCGGGACCGCTTTTCCCCATTTTTCATGCGGTGATCCCTAGATTTTCGAGGAGTGGCACAAGCCCAGAGGAAGCCACGAAAACGCCAGAGCCGGCACCTGCAAGCCCGTTCCAGGAGAGAGGAGCGGCGAGGGCTCACGCAGCCAGGACACCTAAAGACTATACATTTACACTCCCTAAACAGCTTCCAAAGCATCCTGAAGTGCTGTGGGTATAAATTATGCGTTTCACAAAAATGACTTTTTCTGCTGATGCTGCCCCTTCACGTTGGGAAAATTTGCACGGGAAAAAGGGACAGGGATGGGGCCGATGCTCCTGAGGATGGTGAAAACCGGCGGGTCAGAAATCCCCCATGGGAGCGTCTCTGCCCCTCTCACACCCGTGGCTGCTCCGTCAACCGCCATCCCCGGTCCTTCGGGGCGAACCGGGGCGGCCCCGGGAGCTCCCGCAGTGAGCGCCACCAGCCTTCCTTAAGGAGATGATAAACTGGACCGGGGAGGGAAAAAAAACCCTACATCTGAGGGCAAAAGGAGGGCAGAAAAGCCAAGCGAGGGCGGGTGGGTGCGCGGGGCGAGCGCCGGGGCTCGGTGGGTGCCGGAGCCGCCGTCGCAGGGCTGTTTGCCGTGTTTGGGCATATTCCCTTCAGGCTGCGGTTCCCAAGTTGTCTAATTGTCCTTGATGTATCTTCTCTCCCCCAGGAACGCCATCCAGACCTAGCAGCTCCAGATGTCTGAATATTATGCAGGAAGCCGGTAAACAAATTCCTCCTATTTTTCCTGCTAGCAATTAGAAACGTAGGAAGAACACATTGCTTAACAGGCGAGGAATCCGCCAAAGATATTTCACATGCATTTAGAGCCCCTTAACGACTCTGGAATAGGTGATAAACACTGAATACTGTAAGTCTTTTAGATTACCCCTCGTTGCTACAAAAATCAGGCTTCGTGAAAAAGTAAAAATAAGGAAAAAAAAAAAGAAAAAAGCAAGAGTTGAAATAGGAGTTAAAGTTGGGCTAAACTTGTGATTATAGCTGCTTCCAGAGTGACCATCAAACGCTACGGGAACAGAGCGGCGCTGCCACCTCCCCTCAAACAGCTGCTTCGAGTAGTTTCAACTTTTTCACTCAACTTTAGCTTCAGAGTAGGTCCCTGCCTAGTTCCCGCGCCTTCCCTCCCCATTAATTTCTTTGCATGCTTGAGCAATCCTGCCCTAGCAGGAGGGACGGCTTAGGTGGCTTCAGGAGTCTTTTCCAGCATTAATTGTTATGATTTTAGAGCCCCACGGGGTGAAGACTTTGAAAAGGAGAATTTGTTCCGAAGGTTGGGAGGAAAATGAAAAAAATCCAGCACCGCGGCCGTGCACAGCACCGGTGCCAGGAAATCGGGGACGAGAATTCAATCGCTCCAGCGCACGGGCTGAAGGCACGGCGGCTCGAGGAAAGCACGAGCCACGCGTCCGCGTGCCTGAAGTTTACAAGTTGCAGAAGTTCAGGAGCAACTAAATAAATAACCCAAGTTTCACAGGTGATCTGCAGGAGAACCTGCTCCGGCTCAGTGTTTGCTGTGAAAAAGACCTTTTTTGGGGCCGGGCCGGCTGCCCTGGAGCGATCAGCGCCGCGGCGCTTTCTGGGACAGTTATGTTTGTCTCTGTTTCAAACCAAGGACTGAGCTGAGATTTCTTGTCGATGACCAAAAAAAGCCAACCTCAAAACAACTGTAGTATTTTCATAAATAAACAGCTGTCCCAGAGTTGATTTACCATCTTTTTAGGCTGTTTTTTGCCCTTACGACAGACACAAGAAATGTACTGCCCTAAAGCAGTGGGAACACCTAGGATGAGGCAGAGGCGGCTCCTCCGTTCCACCTTCAGGGTGTTCGGCAGGTGGCACCTCAATGGCCATCAACGCACCTCTCTGAGCATTCCCCCTCCGCAGCCACCAGCTCTTGGGCACTTGGCTCTGTCCCTGTTGTCCCCTGTCCCACCCACTGGGGGTCCCGACCCCCCTTTGCCCAAGCCCCGCTGACCTGCTGCCCATCCCCAGCCGCGGGTGCACCCGTATGGGTACCACACGCACACCCGCTTGCACGAGCGTCCCATCACCCTGAGCCTGCCCAGCCCTCGCTCCCCGAGGAGCCCCCGTGCCCCAGGAGCTGCGTCACCCTTGCTGACCACCCCTGCCAAACTACGCGGGGGTGGTGGCCACCACCCTCATCACTCCATCACAGTCTGGGGGTGTCGGCCCCAAAGCGAATCTGGCATTCGCTCTAAGTCACACTGCATCCCATTCTTGCACACCGCTCCAAAACGTGGTTTGTGGTCACGGCGACAAAGTCCTTCTTGGCATCGCCCTGCCCAAGCATCGAGCTGCCACCGCTACCTCGGACCACCTGCAAAAGCCAAGGCAGGCAGGAACCGACGCTGCAGTTTAATACTTCAGCTGTTTCCATTACATCTTGACTGATCTCTCTGCGATGGTTTAGCAAGTTTCCACCAGCATCCCCGGCCCCAGGCTTTGTTACGGAAAGTGGTGGCTCTCGGCCGCAGCCCCCCAACTGCAGCGCGAAGGCAGGAGCTGCATTTTCCAAAGAGTCTTTTCATCCAATTATTTTTCCCCCTCCTAAACAGACACATTGGTGAGGACCTCAATCACCCAGAGCCTTCCTGACTGCCCGTCTTTCCCCGTGCCGGTGCCACAAGCGGGCAGAAAGCGCTCGGTGCCACCACTGCTTAGGGAAAGGGTGCGGGAAACCCGACACGAGATCCTCACATCTTTTTCGAGCCTTCTCACATGAAGGTTTAAAATAGAAGCGGTGACATGACGGCTGCGTTGTTAGTGACCACAGCAGCTTAACTAGTTGTCTCGAGGCAAGAACCGAGAGGAACACGAGCATGAAGTTGCCGTGCGAAGTGATGTCTACATCAAGCAGCGTTCACAGGTGAGGCACAGAACCATCCGCTTACCCCCGCGGTGACCCCTAATGCGGCTCTGCAGAGGGTATTTAAAGATCCCGTTCAAACTCATTATTCTTAAGCAGAAATAAACCGCGAACATGCAAAATAAGTGTGTCCGCTTGCTATTTTCATCATCTCTTCCAGCACGCTTCGTCTGGCTCAGGTGTGTGTCGAGTATATACCTGTTGGAGGACTAAGATCATTCCTGCTTCTTACTGCGATGAAGGAATTAAATACAAAATCTTCTGTAGGAAGCAATTGTGAAGTGTGGAAGTTTCTAGTCAGGCAAATAAATTGGATTTAAGTATATTACAGTCATAATCTTTTTCTGCCTCTCTCCAGACAGCCTTTGTACATGGAGAAATGAGAATGTATTCTCAGACAAATCTTGACCTGAGGGAGAAGGCTGCGGGAATCTGGATTTTCAATAACATAAGACAATAAAGCTCAGACTTCTAACCTGCCGCAATATGGTAAAAGTATAAAGAGCTTAGCAACTAATAAAAGAAAAGGGTCTTCCAACTCATATTTGAAGATCTAGACCCCCAAAAGGACACTTCATAAAGATCATAATGGGTTAGTCAGTATCTAACAGATACCATGTACCTTGTTGACCAATTGTCTGACAGTTGTCTTCTGCAGGCCTGGATATTAATAAGCCTTGTGTTGATTTCCTTGGGGTATTTTGTCTTCGTAATTGTACATCTACTTGTTGTGACACTGCAGCTTGCTATATATTTATTTAATGCGATTCCTATAGCAAAAAAACAAAAAAATTGTATGTATGCTATTGTTTTCCTTAGATGATATGCATACACTGCAAATTTCATCTCCCTCTGAGGTATAGTGAATCAAAGCCGTTACAGTGTGAGGGAGAGCACACGGTCTTGGGGCAAAGAGGAAATCCAGATGTGTTTTCCCCTTAGGTGTGAATACGTCTTACTCCTTGCATTACACAGGGAATATAAAAGGATTCAATTATCGCTGCATTTTTATTTCTAATAATAACAAAAACTTGTTCTAGAAGGTATTCCAGTTAAATAATATTTTGACAGATAATGCTAGTGTAAAGTAGCTGTCACTCACGCAGCGAGATCAAGGGGAAATAGATGCATAAGAAAGATCACAGGGTGGCTTATGTAGTGAAAATGAAGCCTGTTAAAAACTCCTCTTGCTAACAAAACAGAGACTGTCTGCAGCTTGATCCCGCTCTCACCATTTTCAGTACAGCTACTGAATAAAATGCAAATATTTAGAGATTGCATGTTATATATAAATTGCAGTTTTCCATAGATTCTCAAATACGGGCATATTTAGAAGTGTTCTATGTTTCCACAGCTCCCTCAGTCATCCCACTCGTGCCCCAACAGCCATAAAACACCAGGACAGAGCAAGATGGGGCGGCTTTAAGCCTCTCTGCTGGTTTCCGCAGTCCTTGGCCAGGCGGTCCTTCTCCTCGTGCACCAGCCACACTCCAGGTCACGGCCAGGACACCTTCAGCGGCTGCGAGAGGCTGCCCGTCCTCACGCGAGTCTGAAAATACCAGATTTGCCCATACGTCATGGCCTTTATTTGTCTGCTGAAATGCAACTCAGCCCCGTTTGTTCCTTTGCCCATCTCTTCTGCCGCTTGGAGCAATCTGTGCCCTCACTGCAGCTGGGTGGGAACTTGCTTGGTGGCACCCACGTTACACACCTTTTGGCTACGTTCCCCGACAAGTTTATCCTGCGAATAGGCATTTTCCTTTTGCTTCAAGTTCTGCACGCAATTCCACGCAAATGCTTTATCACACCCCTCTTTCTGCCTCTAGCCCCCAGCACCAGAGCCCAGGCCATGCTCATCCCAGCTCCCAGCCCCACCACGAAGCCCTCGCGCGGGCCGGGAGCAGCCCCGGGGTCAGTCCCTACTGCTGCTGCTCCTCCCGGGAGCCTCTTCCACGTTCCGCCTCCAGCGCGGGATTCAACGGAGATAAATAGGACACCACCATCCGTGCTGGAAAAGGCATAGGAGAGCACTAAGGGGATTATTAAAATTAAGAATATAATGGTTCACTGCAGCAGCAAGAGCGTGATGGGGACTTCTGCGTGCCACAAAGGGGTCTGCAGGTAACGGCCCAGCTCAGAGGTTGCTCCGTACCCAAACGTGGCACATCACCAGGATAAGAGAAATCGTGGGAAGCGAGAGGAATAACAGAGATGCCTTTAGAGGTATTTGTGTAGAGGGTAGATTAAAATACAGCTGCTTACAGTATTTAAGAATAAGTCTCCAAAGTTTCTATACAAGTTCTGAAAGAGCTCATTGAGCACTATGAGCTATAACTGATATTTAAAAGCTGTTCAGCTTTTAAAAAACAGATTAATTTGGGTTGGGTTTTTTTTCAGAGCTGAACTTCTGCTGGAAACTGAGCACAAAGCTGAGATATGGGATTAAGAAAATACACACACGCACGTTCAGAGGAGTTGCTGCCGTTCTCTCCAACAGGTCCCACATCAGATATGGCAAATCCCCACTCCTCCTCCCAAAACTGCCCCTCCGCCCAAGGCACCCGCCGGGTGCCAGAGGATGGATGAGGCCATCAGGGAACTGCATGGCACCCACCAGATATCTTAACCTACCCAGGAGGAATGCTATTAGCTTCAATCAAAGTGTTTTGACTTAAAATTTTGAGTTTCTAGGAAAAAAATTCAGCTGAGGAGGGAAAAAAAACCACCAACCACTAAACACCTTAAAATAGTCAAAGTTTCCAGAAGGAAGAATTGAAGCAAAGAAAGCATCTGATCCGCCACCTCGATGTTCCTCCAGCACCTTCCCCACCAGCAAGTGATATGGGTAAAGACACAAATATCTGCAGTAGCAGAACAGCCCGGGGGACCCGTGGGCTTTACTCTGGGGCGCCACGCTGCCGGGACGGTGCTGCCAACCGTGGGAGAAGGCAAAGGAATAATCTAGTCCCAACAGTGACCGCTTCAGGACTGTGCAAGAGTCAAGATAAATGAGGAACGCTTCTTTTTAAATGGATTACTCGTATACAGTGGCCTACAGCTCAAGTCATTGTCAGTGCTTGAGGTAGGTCCAATAAAACTTCATTTTTAGGAAGTTTCCTGATATTAGGAAACTTTTTTTCCGTTAAGCTTTCAGTATTAGTGACAGAAACAGAGAAGGCAGAAGGATGCGCTGTGCCAGGAACAACAGCATCTACAGCACATGGCATTGGCCACCTCTGAGTCAGTTATTCCTTTGTCTTTTTTTAAACCCTCATACAGATTTACAAGGTAAGGCAAGTGTAACTGAAGTTAACGAGCATCTAATTTTGTCCTTTGTTTTGCCCTGTAAACTAACTGACAAAGTCATAGCTGACACCTGCAGCTACACTTGGGAAGAGAATAATAGAATTATTTGCTACAGAGTGTACTATATTTTAGTAATTTTGCAGTGGCTTTATGAAACCATCACTGAAAAGTTTGGTCTCATTCCCCCTTTTTACCTGAAGTTCTTTAAATAAGTTTCCATAAATAGGTTTCTCCAAACAAACAATAAATGGGTTTTACTTCCCCCAAAAACTCATTAAAATAGTCTAAAATCCATTTAGTACTAACACTGTGTCCATCTTTGATCCCTACGAGGTAACATAACTTCAAAATAGAAGGTAACAGCCGTGATGGTGACATTTACTATAGAAATAAAGGAGTACAAAACGCAAATCGCCCATCCAGAATTTTTTAACTTTTACTCCAGGCTCCCCTTTCCAGGCAGGGGCAGAAAGAATCTCGATTTCGCACTGAAATTTGCGTTATTTGCTCGCTTTCTTGCTTATGAGTACGCTTCACGTCCGAGAAGAAACCAGAGAAGCTGGAGAACGGATTCCTTCCTCCAGGAGGAGCTCCCAGCCCACCCCCGCCCCGGGCAGGTCGTTGATCCCGTTTCAGAGCCATTTATGGTTCAGAAAAACCACGGGGGCTGTGAGAGTGCTCATTGCGTCGCTGGAGCACGTGCGCGTGGAGCGTCTTGTCCTCCGTCCTCGGCACATCCTTCTGCATCCCACCGAGTCGCAGGGACCTCCCGGCACTTGCCCCATGAGACACGGCCGAGTCCCAGGGTTGGACCTGCTCCCATCACACAGTCTTATACCCATCCCGAGATAGCAGCAAGAAAACACCCCGTTCAGAGGATTTATTCTGCTGTCTGCGTTGTGAGGAGATGTACCTTGATGCCTTATCAGCGTTCCTACTGCCAACTCTGCAGGTCTGTCCCCAAAACACAGATCTCACGCTCCTTCCTGCCAGGGAGCCGCTGGAGGAGACATGGGGCAGTCCCAGGGCTGTGCACGTGGGGACTTTCAGGCATAACTATGATGAAGCACGAGTTTTAATGCAACAAATGTGCAGAATCTTGTGCTGAAAATGCAGAAAAATTTCACCCATGGAGCCCAGGATGTGATCAAACCTCATGTGACTGAGCTAGAGAGAATTTGGGGAAAATACTGTATCTTGATGACCTCAAAGCCACCGGCAACTTCATCCAAAACCTAACTGATGGAATGTGGTGTGCCACGGTACCCGGAGTGCTCCAGGCTGAAGCACAGGCGTTACACAAGCACATGCTGATGCCCCAGTGAATACTGTATTTTTAGGCAACACACTTCAGCAGCTCCTGCCTGCTGCTCATCATTTCTTGCCTCGTTTCATTGATCTACAACTTCGACACGTATGTTTTTCCAGCTGATGTTTGACTTTGAAGAGCAAACCCAGTATTTGCTGGCTCTCTGGTGATGTGAAACCGGACCAAGACACCGCGATGGGAAGCGGGCAGGGGCTTACCTCCTTTTCCTTCTGTATTTAATTGCTAAAGGTGCAGTTAGTAACCAAACGCAAGGATTTGTGGTCCGGCAGCTAATAACACCCGGGCACTTGCCGGAGGAGACAGTAAAACGGCCTAATGTGCTCTTGCCATGTGGTAATTTTCCAGATAAATGGACAGTTGCTTCAGCAGTTCCACTGTTGAAGGTCAATGATCCATATAATACGGGCAATTACAGAAGTATTTCCATTGCAGACTCTCTGACAAATTTTTAGGGCAAGACAACAGATAAACTGTAGCAAAGGTACCAAGATGCGGGAACCGGGCTTGAAACCCCGCGGCCCAGCTCCTGGCTGGTACCTGCTGGAGGACCCAACTCTCCCTCCCCACCCCCGGCTCGGCTGATCAAGTGTCTGTGCCCATCATACTGCCCCCATTCCCTCTTATTTTGACACTTCCTAATCCTCTTTTAATACTGAGCCTAAATTACCAACTCATTGCTCTCACGCCGTCCGCTGTTTTTCTGCCTTCTGGTTCAAAGTTAAGCACTTGGCTATTTTGTAAAGATTCTCTAGGGCTGAAAAAAAAAGGGGGGGGGGATCAAATAAGGGAAAACTCCTCAACAGTTTGAAAACTTGGACTCCCGGCGGATACACAAACATAACCATTTCTAATTGCATTTCAAAGAAAAGGCAGAGAGCGTTCTCGGGGAGTATGTACCGCCGATGCACTTCCAAACGCTACACACAGAGCTCGCCGAAATCATGGCTTACGTGCTAACGGTGTATCCATCGGAAAGAGGATTCTGAGCGATACACGGATTGAAATAAATAATTGTTTTGTGTAATGAAGTGTGCACGAGGAAATAACCGCTTGTACCACGGCACGGATTGCTTTAGCGTTACTTGCATCCTCAAAAAGCGCCGACACTCGCGGCGCGGTATTACAACCTGCCACGAGAAATCAATACCAAAACCTCTGAAAAATATTTAAGAGCATCCTGGAGTCACTCCCCAGCAACACCGCCGTTTCCAGCTCTGAGCTTGTAAAAGCAAAGAGTTTCTTGCGGTTTCAGCAGCTGCTTATAAAACGTCTACATGCAACAACAAAATGTAAAATATACAGGTGCCCTCAGTCATCCAAGTGCTGTAGAAGTTTAACGATAAACACATAAGACCCTGAAAGACTTTTGTGATTTCTGATGGGAATACATTAAACCTGTAGTAGTGCTTCCCTTGTGAATTGTACTTCTGTTTCAGTTTCAGTTTACTGCTGCTTTTACCCATCATGTAAGAGACAGACTGCCATTTCATTCCACCAAAATGAACGGGAAACATCAGTAAAGAGCAGCCTTAATGGCGGGGGAATTCACCAGGGACGGACTTTGGAGTTGTTCAAGAACCTATTTCAAAATTTAAGCAGATTTTGCTAAAAAGGAAAGAGAGAAGAAAGACAGAGACTTGAAATGCTGGAATTTAACCTTCATGTAGGGAATGAAAGGCGGCACGCGGTGCGACCCCCGGCAGCGGCCGTCCCTCCCCTCCCCGCGAGCGGGAGCGCCAGCCCCCTTGGCAGAAGCCAGGACTCCTGCGAAGCCCCGTTGCTCCTGCAAATAAGCGATCTTGCACCAGGTTAATTAGTAGAGGAAAGCTTCTGGACGTGGCGTGAGCACAGTGGCTCATTGATGGAAATATCGTATGGATAATCGATGCGTATCGATAATCCGCAGCCGCGTAAGGGTGGGATGTGTCAGAGCTCAGCAGAGATTGCAGAATTGGCACCGACTCGCCCTTCTCGAGGAGAAGAGCAGGGATGGGGACGGGACAGCCCAAGGGCTGAGCCCCTCATCCCTCCTGCCCTCGGGTCCCTCCTGCCCACCAGCACCGCATTTAAACACGCGGGAAAGAGCTCTCCGTACTACAACACCCCAATTAAGAAATTAATGAGTTACGTAGCTGCCTTCCGAGAAGTATCACCATGTCATGCTCCTGAGGCATTTTTGTAACATACGGTTAAATGCGTGATGTCTAATCCAGCAAAAGGAGGAAGCTGCTTATTTGGCAAAGCTGTCATTAGGAGAGTCTGTTTTGACTCGAATTAATGCCAATGTTTGTAACGTTTGAAAAAACTGTTGATCTATTATCACTGTGCAGAGCAGCTCCCGTGAGAAAGTCCCGCGCATTCGCTCCATACTTTTTCTGGAAGACGCATCCCGGCTGGTGACATGGGAAGGATAAATTCATCCTCTTTAACATGAGCTGAGGCCACTAACAGGAACCAAAACCACCGCTTTTCCGTGTCCTGGACGGCAGCTCATTGGACACAATAATACTCCTGTTTGTACACAAAACAAACTCCCCCCCCTAAACCATCCCTCAACCCTGTTTTCCCTTGTAAAAATTATGTAATTGCATGCTATTGCAGAAAATTGCATAAAAGTTGACTCTATTATGATTAATTGTCCCCACGGCTTCTTGTAAAATTTTCAAAGTTCCAGCTGGTCACACAGGGTTTAGTTTACAAAAGTGTTGCACATTATTAGATACCCTGATAAAGCGCTCTCTTTTGTGAGTCAGAAAACCGCTTCTCCTCCAGACAACTGGCATCCTCTTTGTTATTCACCCCAGAGATGCGCCAGCCAAAAACGGAGTGCACTCAGATGAAGAGAAAAAAAAAAAAAGGTATTCCCAATCAGAGATGCAGATTAAGCATTACCTCTGCTGCGTAAACAAAACACTATGGAAGTTTGAGCCTGAGCTCTCCCCGCGACGCGCGGGCTGGGATTGCACAGTGGCGGGGGGCCGGGGCGCGCTGCCCCTCCTGTCACCCAGAGCACGAGCGCTTGTCCCGGTTTCGGCGACACAGGACTGATTTCTCTTCTCATCCCTGGGGAAACTGCACTTTTGGAAGACTCCAGTGTCTGATTTGGTGAAAATATTTACTTTCTAGCCAGCTACTGTGTGCGGGTTTCAGGGTGTCAGAGTTTTCGAGCTCACCAGGTGTGGGGATGAGGAGGAGCGAGACCCGGGCACTGGACCCAAGCTGGCCAAGAGGATTATTTCATACCATCAACATCACGTTCACTATAAGTTAGGAAGTTTGCTGTGAAGTTCTCTCTCTCCCGTGATGGCTGCCATCCTGAGAACTCCTCACCCCAGTGCCGGAGCCCTGAGCCCTTCCCTTCCTCCCGAAGCCACAGCACTCAGTGTCCCACGTTGGCTGTCACCACTGGGAGTGCATGGCTACTACAGATAGAATGGGCTGAGTATGATCTTTGCATGTTCTGTATTGGTATCGGGATCAATATTGGTTCTTTAGTGCTATTAATGTGAACTATCTAATCTTCCTCTATTAAATCTGTTTATACTCCAACTCCCGGGTTTTCTTGGTTTTTCCCTCGATTCCCTTTCCCGGGTGGGGAGGGGTCATCGGGTGAGAGAATGACTGTCTAAATGACAATAAATTGTTATGGGTTTCTCAAACCATAACAGGGCTCAACGCTGCAGCCACCCGCCCGGGGCAGTCCCAGGGAAGGTCCTGGCTCTGGATCCCGCTCCCGTCACTCTGTCACTTGTCATATTTAACTTCCGATAAGTGCCAACTGAGGAAGGCAGAACGGAGGGGATGCAACACTACCCACACCGCTACTACTGCTACCCTTCTGCTCTCCTCCATACATCCCAACCTTCACGCCACCACCTCCCATCTCCCCTCCAGCACACCTCCATACAACCCATCACTGGGGAGGGCTGAGAAGAAACCTACAGACTCTCTCCAAGAGACGACACAGCCTTTTCTACTGGTGCCACATCACTGCGGCAGCATGGAAAAGCACGTGCCACGGTGGCTAACACAACCCGAGAGAAGCAGTGGGGAGGAAGACTGGACCAACGGGAACACCAGAGCGCTGTACTCATCTCCGTTCTGCCAAACGTAAGAGCCAGACTGAAGCGTGTTGAAGTACAGGGTGCAGATCAGAAGGAAACCTTACAGAGAACGACAAGGAAGCACGCACTCAAAAGCGTGTTCTGGGAACAGAAGCTGGTTCGGTTGGTCTACCAATGTTGCAGTTCGGATTTCTCCACCACCACCGTGTGTACATGTCCCTTAGCACTAACCCGGCACACAAGCGAAATTCCAAGCCCAGAAATAAAGCCGGAGCACAAGTACCTAAAGTTTTCTGAAGGAACGGCTGCACGTGGAGACAGGGACGATCCAACTGACAGTCCTCTCGCATCGGAAACACACTGGGGAAGGTCCCACGCCAGCGGCTGGACAGGAGCACAGCTCAGCCGGTGGGAAGGGCGATTCCTACACAAGTAACTGGTCAGAAGAGCCACAGATGGAGAAGGGTGGTAGATACCAATGGCATCCTTGGCACACCTGCCCGTGCCAACCTACCAAGCTGTGAAGCTAAAAACAGCTGTTATTTCCCCAATGGCAGAGGGACTGGCTGATAAAAATGGTATTAAGTGTGAAGTTATGCATGAAGGGGGGAAGACATTCCTAACCTTACATCATAACCATGGTTCTGACCTATTACCATTTACCAGAAACTCATTGTAATTCTATGAAGAATTCAGCTCAGTAGCAAATGGAGTATTGAGGATTACACAGAAAGAAACGGAAATGAAAACAGAAAACATTGCCGCTGTGTCGATCCAGGGTGTGCCTGCCCATTGAGCACCACCTGCGCCTCCACTTATCTCCAGTCTCAAAGTCAATATAAAAAAAAAAGCCAGAAAAAAAAAGTACAAAACCAGTAAAAATATAAAAAGCTTTCACGGTTAGAGGAGTTCACTAAGTTCAGGGGATGTTTCTTCAGGATGGAGAGCACGAAGAAGTTCAGGGGAAAGTAGTCCAGTTGGAGCCAGCACCCTCAAGTCATCACTGCGAACACCTCAGGTCTCGTACAAGTACCGGGTTACTCATTCACAGCAACAGAAGAGTTTGAAGGTAAAAACTATGTGAGCCACTTTTTCCACCCACCAAGAGACCCCTGTCAGAGGCACAAGCAGTTATTGGTGTCTAAACTTCCAGAGCCACAGTTGTTTCCGAGAATGCTAATAAATAATCCAAGTCTCCTCATCTCCTGCCGCCCGTTTTCCCCTCACTTTGTATTATGCAAAACGGAAAAAATATTATCATCCTTATAGCATTCCTTCTTGAAAGGCATGCATTTCAAATATCATAAAGAAGTATTGTCATAATGAGGTTAATGACAATAGGGTTTCCAATATCAAAGAGCCAACATGCAGCTGCTTTATAGTATGGAGTGATATAGCACAGAGCTCCATAATGAGAGTAGAGAGTTTTTGGGTTACGCATTTTAATGAGTTTGTAATAAGCAAACTACTACGGAAGCGGTAATTTGCATTTCACAGCACTATTTAGATAGAATACTTTGTTAACACTCACTACATTGAAGCAGGAAAATTAGCCCAACTTCATAAGGATTTAGAGTCTGAACATGCACAGGCCATTGCGCAGAAGATTATACGCTTTTAGAGTCAGAAGAAAAGTATTTGGCAATACGCGTGGGGAGAGAAAACAGAGGAGAGGAACGCAATACCTGTGCCTTTTTTTGACCTATAGAATAAGCAGAAATATCCGCTGTGCGTTTCGTGTTGCGTACGCCTCGTTTGGTGGCTCGGTTTGTACCTCGCAGTGGTGAAGCACATCGGCGCTTCTTTTGAAAGAAAGACCTGCCATATCGAGCGCAAACTAATTCTGCAATAGCTGCGCCCCTGCAATAGCTGCGCCCCTGCAATAGCTGCGCCCCTGCAATAGCTGCGTCCCAGCGTGCGTAAAGGCTCATTTTGTGCCCCAAACCTGGCAGCCACCGCCGCCGCTGCTGCTCAGCTCTGCTGCCTCCGATGTTTGACTCATCCCCCCATCTCCCGCAGCACGAATCCAGCCTAGAAGTTAAAAAAACCCGTCTGAGGTAGATGGTGTGCATACAGCACCACGCACACCATGCTCCGCGGAGCGCCGCGCCGCGCTCATTACAGCTCATTCGATAAAGAGATGTACCTTAAGAACAATGCATTCATCTATTAATGTTCCTTATGGGAGACATAATCAGCTTCATTAGAAGTCATTATTATGGTAAAACCCTGGAAAAAAAAAAA
>VUYV01000063.1:2742617-2753277 GCA_008711295.1 Anarhynchus alexandrinus | reverse complement strand
CCATCAACATGTTTGTTCGACAGTAAAGACATATCAGAAGCACAAGCATGTACCAGTGCCTGCCTCCAGCCCCCACACAAAATAAATATCCTATTCCTCCCTTTCACTATCTTTTCATTAAGACAAAACCCACATCTTGCCCAAATCAGTCACGCACCACCTTCATAGTCACACACCGCACAGTACGGGTCCCACCATAATGTTCGCAATACAAAATACCGTTTTTAAACATATCAGCAATTTTAAAATATCAGCTTACATGAGGAACAATCAGAGCTATTCAGTCTCGGTGGGGCAAACCCGGTCCTGAGCAGCACCAGGAGATGCTCCTGCACTTAAGGGATCAAGCAGGGAGGGATGCGTCCCACACCAGCAGTGGCCTGAGGACACACATGGACATTTCCCTCCAGGAGCTCTCAGACGTTTCGGGACAGGACTTCCTTCCACAGGCAGCTTCAGTCAGTGCACTTTTACATTTGCCCGATTTTAAGACCTTTATGGAAATCTTATTTTGAATTTAATGGCATTTATAACACTCCTAAGTCAATACAGTCAATTTTCGTATCAACTCGTTTCATCTTAGTGCGGCAGTTTATTTTACTTTACTTTTGCTAACTTCTGAGTGAGAGCAGCACCGTTCCCCTGTGCCCCAGCACACCCGAAGGCTCTGCAGGAGGGGTTTGCTCGCGAGAGCTCGGCCAGGGCTGGCGGTGGAGGCTGCGACACCAGCGGTGTCCCAGGCTGCTGTCAGCCGAAGTGGCTTAGGGTCTCTGCACTCCTCAGCACTGCCAGAAGAGACCCATAATGGGCGGTTTGGTTTTCTTGCAATGCCCGGAGAAGATATTTCTTGACTTTGGCCTCATCACCATGAAATTAGAGCCCTAAGATTACATCCCTGAGGCATTCCAGCTGTAACGAGCAGATACCAATCTGCATTTGTGGACACAGACTAGAACAAAACCATTAAGAGCGCTGTCATTAGATGGTCAGCTCCGAAGTGTTTGAGATGCTCTCCCCATAGCACAGCTCCAGGCACAGCCTCCTACAAACGAGCCTTGTTAAGAAAATTTCCCCCCCTCCCCGTTTTTACACTGAAGGGGGGGGGGGGGGGGGGAAGCAGCAGCAATTTGCTTTCTGATTTCCCTGCTCCACTTGCCTTTTTTTGTGTGCATTAGTCCACATTTGACCTCTGGATTTAGGCATTCTTTAAGTTCCTGCAGTGGGTAAGAGCAATGGCAGAGGTGGATTCCCCCACCCCTTCCCAGTAGGGCTGCACCACATCATGGGTACCAGCCACCCAGAAATCCTCGCTCGGCTTTCCAGCCACCTCCTCCCAGCTTCACACCATCCTCAGAGCAGCAACTTAGGGCAAGTAAAGCAAAGCCTGGTACGTTATTGTGTGCACATGGGCTATTTTCCTCAGAGCAGGCACCATAAGCTTACACGTGGTCTCACTGGTCACTATTAACACTGGACAAGAGACTTTTCCTGCTCTGGTACTCACTCTCAGGCACTCACATCAAGCTGTCCAGCTCAACTGCTGCCCAAACCTGCAGGTGCTCCGCACGCCGCACCCCCCACCGCTCCCAAAAGGAGGGTCCTCCCCACCTCTGAGCACCCAAAGGCTCAGGCTGCCCTTCTGAGGGAACGGCTGAGCTCCCACCAGCTTCAGGGAGGGGGTTTCACCCCATGGCTGGCACATTAAAGTCATCCTGACTAATTACCACTTCCCCCCCAGACATAAATCCAAAACTCAGAGTCCGTGCACACACGCAGTATACCAAAGCTTAGAGATTATTGTGCTTTTAAAACATGGAAGGTCAATGCTCCAACACTTCCTCAGTTTACTCACCACGAGGAGTGCAGCAGAGCCCCATTCACCCCACCAGAAGGAGCAAACTCTTCTTCCCACCAGGACGGGACCACTCCTACCCACACATGTCCTCTTGTGTGCGAGGGAGACGACACCACCACAAATAACCCTCAGCTGGGGCAATCCCAAAGAGCTCTGGGCACCTGAGAGCCACCCAATAAATCCTCGCTGGGATTATCGCACCCACCTGAGCAAACCCTTCTCTTCCTGACGAAGCCATCAGCAGCGCGGCTGCCTCTGCCCGGCCTCACCAGCAAGGGAACAAAACCAAACCCCGACTATTTCTTGCCCAGTCTCCCCCTCCACACCCGAGTGCATGAGTTTTGGGGGTGCTCCATGAGCACTGCCGAGCTGGGGACACGTCGCCCCTTCCTCTGCTGTGATGCTTCAGTGCAGTGCGCAGCGCCGCAGCCGGGGAGCTCCTCCGGGACTGGCGCGCACCACTGCCGTTCACCGAATCTACAGACCAAAATCTCCCCCAGTGACAAAGGAGGAATTACTTGCCTGGGTCTCTTCGATAGGATGAGGGGGAATGGCTTCAAACTGGAAGAGGGGAGATTTAGATGAGATATTGGGAAGAAATTCTTGGCTGTGAGGGTGGTGGGACATTGGCGCAGGTTGCCCCGAGAAGCTGTGGCTGCCCCATCCCTGGAGGTGTTCAAGGCCAGGTTGGACGGGGCTTGGAGCAACCTGGGCTGGTGGGAGGTGTCCCTGCCCAGGGCAGGGGGTGGCACTGGGTGGTCTTCAAGGTCCCTTCCAACCTCAAAAGTCCCAAATGAAAGATGGTTCTGCACACACAAAACACCCACACTGCACTGCTGGAGGGACCCTGGTGCTGCTGGAGATGCGCTGGCCCCACTGCGTGTGCTGGTACAGCCGACCCGCGGGCAGGCAGCGGTGGCACCGTGCCCGGGACTCGCAGTGGACACGCGGCCGAGCCTGCACAGCTCCTCCCGAACGCAGCCGGCACGCCACACTCACCCGCCCTTACTGACACGTTCCCTTTCGTCTGCGAAACCCCAGAGAGGAACGTGGAAGTGCAATACTGAATGGAACCGCTGGAGCCACCACGTCGGGTTGCCCACAATCCCAGGCAACCACATAATTGATGTCTTGTTTAAAAGATGCCCAGGACATCTCTGCAATGTGCTGCTGTAGACCGCAGACCCGTCCCCACGCCCTCTACGGCGAACTCCAGCCCGGTGGGAAAGAGGTGACCCGAGCGCCGTGCCTTGCTGCGGGCGTCAGCGGCTGAGCAGGGCGTCAGCACCGCAACCTCCCCGGCCGGGGGTGCCCTCAGAGAGGTCCGGCTGGGCTGATGGCTCCTGGGACAGGGGACACGGGGGGTCAGGGGACCCATGTCCCAGCCTTGTCCTTGGGGCACTGTAGGGGTGCGTGCAGAGTCATCTTAAACTAATAAATATTACCGTTTATAGTAATTTAAACTTTCAGACGCATACAATCATACAATCACAGAATGGTTTAGGTTGGAAGGGACCTTGAAGACCATCTCATTCCAACCCCCTGCCCTGAGCAGGGACACCTCCCACCAGCCCAGGTTGCTCCAAGCCCCGTCCAACCTGGCCTTGAACACCTCCAGGGATGGGGCAGCCACAGCTTCTCGGGGCAACCTGCGCCAGGGGCTCACCACCCTCACAGGGAAAAATTTCTTCCTAATATCTCATCTAAATCTCCCCTCTTTCAGTGTAAAACCGTTCCCCCTCGTCCTATCGCAACAGGACCTGCTAAAACGTTTGTCCCCATCCTTCCTGTAGGCCCCCTTTAAGGGTGGCCAAAAACTGCATCATTGTTCCCGGCAAGTTGGGACCTCATCTGCCCGAGCTCAGCCCGGCACTGTCGGAGTTCGCAGCGAGCGGCACAGTTACGGCGCGGGGAAGCTCCGTACGACAGAGCTGTGGACACAGCGGGGGTCAGACCCCCAAATCTGGTCCATCCATCAGCTGGTGCTGCTGTCGGTCACAAGCGCTTCCCCGCACCGCGGTGCCGGTGGCGCTCAGCCATCGCCTGGGCTGCTCCGGCGTCGGGCAGCTCATCTGGTTTGTGCCAAACGCCGCGACGAATTCACCGAGCAGCGAATCCCACTGCCCGGGGCGGGCGGGAGCAGAAGGTCCAGGGCCTGACGGGGCAGGTTTGGTGCATTTGTATAGAAAATAAGGAGAAAATGGCATCGGTAGGAGTAATTAATCACTGGGAAAAGCTCACCAAGAGTTGTTGTGCAGTCTCTATTACCCACCTTTTATTTTTAATCAATGCTATGTATTGTGTCCGTATTCAGAGAGGGCTCCAATGAAGCCCCGTGGGCTGTTTTATTCCAGGGCTCAGCTCTGATGGGCTCAATGATTCACGGAGGATCGCTGAAGCAGTCCCGAGGCCTCTGGAAATCGCAGCTCCCAGGATTTAAGCATTAAAAGGAAGTGTGCTGTTATGTGTAACAAGTGATTATATGGCACTTAAACAGGAAATCAGATGCTCCTTATACTGCAGTATGTTAGGAAAAGAAACACGGTAATGGGCGAGGTGAGAGGTGGTTAATACCATAATGTTTCCCTGTACGCTACTGGTGGAACCATTCTGGAATATTGCATACAATTCGTAGCATATACATACACGAAAATGTCTCTGAAATATATAATGCTCGCGGAAATGTTGCATGAGGGAGTAAAAGATCACTGTCTGCTACTGTCTGAAAGATGATAAATACCGAGCAAGAAGGCAGCTTTTTTTCAGATGATCAAACTTGACATAATTGCGAATAGCAGGATTAGCGCAAGATTCGCTGCTTTACTCAGATTTACAGATGCTGCAACCACCTGATTACAAGAGCCGCTCCTCTTTCGATTGAAATAAATATATAATTACTCGGCCTTCCTGAATATTTGGGTTAGTTTGAAAATAAAAGCTTTAAAGGAAAAACACCACAGGACAGATAAAGAATATCGCGCAAGTCATATTCTTTGTCCCTTTATTTTGAGTATCTGAGCATGTCAAAGAAAGTTTGAAGCTGCTAAAACCCAATTAAGCTGAGAAACGTGTGCTGTGGAGCGGCGTCTCAGGGGGCGGCATCGAACCCCATTGCCTCGATCACCTCAACAAACCGCTGGGCTCCGGTCTGCCGCGGGCAAAGGCTCTCCAAGTAGCAAAATAAGATTGGGTTTTTTTTCCCCTCCCATTTCTATTGTTCTTTAGCTAATTTGAATTTATCAAGTTAAATAAAATTAAAAACCAGCACGTAGCCACACATGGGCTGTCGGTACCTTTCTCGGGCGAGGGATGCTGATGATGATGCTGCTGATGATGCTGATGCTGCCTCATGCCCCATCCCTGTGCTGGACCCCCCCCCATGGCTGGGGCTGAGCTGAGGCACTGGGAGCAGTGGGGAGAAATCCACCCTCTCCCCGCAAAAGATATGTTTAATTGAGGCAGCGTGAGGGCAGCGGTAAAAGCTGACAGGTTTACATCCACATTATAGAGACAGAACAGAAGAGTTCGTCATCGCCTCTAATCAATTTTTCCCTTTATTTTGTGCATTAAGAGTTCTAGATAAATTGCATCATGGTGGTTTAAATTGCTGAACAGCTTCAGGTGAACTTTACAGGTGTCGGCTGGCGTCTATAAACTGTCCAAGAGTCCTATAAAAGACTGCGAAACAAGAGCAAAATTAGGAGATAAATCTATCACTTTTAAAAAAAAAAAAGGTAGTGAGACACATTTTCAGTGTTACTTTTTAACAGAGCGCTGGAAGGGAGAATTGCAGGTAGCAAAGACCTTCTGATGCTGCTAATAGCAATGGTGCACTAACGAATTAATTCAATTATCCCCCAAATTCTTGTTTGCTGGGATCCATGATGTCACGATGGCCATCTTCACTTCTGTGCTGATACACCCGAACAGGGCACGAGGGGTTGTTTTGAAAAGCATATATCTTACTTCATGTCTGAATTTCACAGCTATTACAGTAAAAGCAATGAATAATAAAAAAGCTCTTACCTATATATTTTATAATTTCTATTAATAAAAGAGCGGTTAAATATTTGAGCCTTATAAAAATCGAGCATCTGATTGTGAAGTAAATTCAACCAGCAAAGCACAACTTTCACTGGAAACGCAACAGAAATAAGCAGATTGTGGATATAATTGCACCCAAAACAAAGCAGACAAAGAAAAACACATGAAAATCTATTATTTAGTGGGTTCAAAACATATCCAGGCAGGTCTACGAGGTGTCGACACCTGGGACCAGTCATTTTACCTTAAAAGAAGTGAAGGCCTGCATCATTTTTTAACTCGTTTCCGGCTTTATTTGCTGCTTGTGCTCAGCCGAAGTTCATTTTTCACGGAGCTGCTCCAACAGGAACACCACCCATTTTCATAATTTATGCTATAAAAATACACAACCTGAACGGGAACAAATGGCCGTTCGAACAGTAAGACACGGCCGGGTGCGCTTTCTGCGTTGGGTTTCCAGCTGCGAATCGCGGGCCCCGTTCTGCCGTGGGTTTGGACCTCCCACGTTCTTCTAGCAGGAGGAGCGCGGAGGTGTCCCAGCCTCGGGGTGTCCCAGCCTCGGGGTGTCCCAGCCTCGGGGTGTCCCAGCCTCGGGGTGTCCCAGCCCCGTCCAGCCCCATCACTGGGCGCAGAGGGGGAACAGGAGGAAGGGGAAGAAACACATTTTTTTGCCGGTCCCGTCACTTCTAAATGAGCTTTTGGCGGGCGCGGGTAGGATCTAAACTGGGTGGCTCGGGGGTCTCGAAAGCCTTCTCCAGTTTCCCTTCTTGTACCAAGAGATCACGGACAATTCTCCCTCACGGGCACATCCCCACGTCCCTGCTGGACAGCAAACTACCGCCGGCTGCGAGACAGCGTCTTCTATACACGGTTACTCGGAGGTATTCATGGTATTTTCACCTTCTAACGTCTCCTTCGCGTACTTCGCGTACGACTCAATGTGAGCCGAGTTACCCAACTAAGACACAGCTTTGGAAAAAACGGGTTTGTGTTTATTATTCGCAGCCTTTGCTAGGACAAGAACACAGGAAGCGCACATAATTGAAGGAGATAACTCCAACTTACTCTCCCTGCGAGCGTAGTGCCATGCACATACATCTTGATTAGATCATTTTCCTTTTAAAAAGGAAGCATTTTTGTACCGTGGTGTCTAAGATAATTTCCAGCAGAGTCTGCTGGTGGAGTTCTCTGCTAGCAACATTTAAATTCAATACTCTCCTTGCTGTTGTTTATTTTTTTCATAACGTCGGCGTTTTCCTCCCTCATTTTACCTGTCTCCATCAGCAGGTCGCAACACTTTTGCACGAGCAAACAGGCCTGGAGGCAAACGCTCCCCGTCGCTGCTCTTTTGCTGTTGTTGTTGTTGGAAACCCTGATACGGGGGGAGACGCGGCTGCGCTTCCCGCACGCCCTGACGGCCCTCTGGGGCTGCTGGGGAAGTTGCTGGGATTTGGGTTGGCACGGTCCCCGGTGAGTGCCGCTGCCACTTTTTCCCTCGAACCGGTGGCCACCCGATAGGTGACCTCCCGCCCCCCCGACCCCGCTTCCAGGAGGTCTCCGAGCTGGGGGATTCGAGGCCGTGCACAAAGACAGTTGCTCAAGGAAGGGGCCACCGCTTCAGTCAATGTCCTCTTACATCCCTGACACTTCCCGCTAAAGTATTTAACCTCCAGCACTGGAGGAGATGACATTACTTTTTTTTATGGTTTGGAGAGTACGACCTTTTCTATCACCGTGCTTTACTCGCTTCCCTTTCTGCATGAAAAAAAAAAAAAAAATAACTGGGAGAGATTTCAGCACATAAGGCAAATGATTTTGTGATTACTAAAACCGGAGACTTTATATAAAATAGTTAAAAATAACTCATGAGCTGAAGGTAATCCCTCTTTAAAGGAATGGCTTCGCTGATGCACGGGGTCCTGCAGAAAGGGCCGTTGGGTCGTATCCGAAAACTGCTCTCGTAAAGTCACTCAAAGGTGCGCCTTGCATTTGCATCCTTACGCTGGTGGCACGTCGAGTCCCTGCACCGGAGGAAAAGTGTAGCGGGACATGCTCTGAGGTGTCGGTGCCTACGGGTCAGGACCGTGCGCTCGCAATCACAGTCACTTCACTGGAAACCCGATTGCTGACGTAGCACGGGGGAACTTTGGTGCCCGAGTTCAGCCTCCCACGTACACGATGGGTTTAGTGAGCTGCAAGTGTGTTTTAGTGTGTTTTAGACGTGTTGAGACACGGTTGCGGCATGTCCACTTGAAAAAGAGCTGCAAATGTGCGCTGCCGTGAGGAATACCCTGATTTGGGAGCAGACAAGATGCCCCAGGCTGATGGAAGAGTGAAACTGCAAAGGTAACATGCTTATACCATGGGGAAACGTCACCGCTCGCTTCTGTAGCATCCCCGCAGAGCTGGAGTCGGGAGTTTCACTGCCTCAGCGCTGAAAGGAGCCATTCGAACACACTGAAGGCTGGAGGTAAGATTAAAGGAGGAGGAATGAAAACTGCTGATAGAGAGTGCGGTGCGCTAAAAAGTGAGCTAAGAATAAAGAGATAAGGAGCACCAAGATGTTGTCACAGTTCTACTCTAATAACTTAAGTAGCTGCCGTTCGACAGCAGTCCCAGAGCACCGTAATTTAATCTCGGAGTGAAAGATGCCAAGAATACATACGGTGTCAAAATAAAAGGGACCGCTGCTAGCCGGCGAGCGGCCCTCTGACTCCGGCGGGGCTGCGTCGCATCCAGGTGGTCCGAAGCATTTGGAAAGAATACGATTTCGGTGTTCTAAATACCTGACGCTATTCAGTCACCTACTAGTTTGTATGCATGCTGTTGATTTAAAAGGCTGGAGCATAATCAAGCTTTCTTTTTCCGAAGAGCACAATGAGCGTGTGAAAAATATATGATCTTTTTAAATTTTAAAAAGTGGATTGGTAATGCTCCTCGCAGCAGAAGGAGAGTGGCACAATTAATTTTCGAGCCTCATGCACCGCACAGCCCTTCTGTGGGCCGTAACGCGCGGCGGTGCTTTGTACGGGGGTTTGAAGGTGAAGGTTGGAGGGAGAGCGCGCGCCAGCCCCGCGTCGCCTGCACGGACAGACCGCCCGCCTTGGGGACGGCGGGGGGCTGCCGAGGAACCTGCTTTATAAATATTTTGTGAGCACCTATCTGTCTTAATAAGACTAGCTCAGCCTCCGTGCAAAAAGTGGTTACTGTACAACGAAAGCAAATGCACCGCTGTTTTTCGACAGACCGTCTCTCGGCGAGGTGTGGGGCTGGGCAGCATCAGCAGGGCTCCGGCCTGGAACCGCCAGCTCTCCCTGCGCCTCTGCCTCCCAATTTCATCCGCGCTGACTCCACAAAGCCCACAGAGCCCTTTTTTTTTTTTTTTTCCTTACCAGTCAGGAACACTTTTAAAAATTTGTGTATTTTTCACAGTTTTCCAGATGTATAAACTTCCCTTGAATGAACCCCCAGAATTTTACCAACCCACGCAACGAGTATGTTGTAAAACAATTAAGACCCACATCCTCCAGTCACCCCCGTGGGACTTCTGAAGGCCCCCGTCGGGTGACTCCTGCTGGGTCACCAGATCTCAGGTCCGTCCCCCCAGCCCCAGGCCAGACATGGAAAACCTCCCACGGAACGCTAAGCCGAAGCACCTCCACTAACCGTACAGGTAGCGGGGACACATCAGGGCACTGGAGAGAAGCACCAGAGTTGTGTTGTCTTTTCTAGGTCTAAACGCAACTTTAAGCACCCCCAGCACATCTGGACAGCTGTTGCCCAAGCGCCTATGCTGGTGTAAGCAGCAGCTGAGCTTGTCTGTGGGGGAACGAAGCAAAAATGACCTCGTGAGGTCTCTCTGCCCAAGAGAAGCTGAAAGCTCTGGGACGGACACTGCTGTGAGTGGTAACATTGGCCACGGCCACCGTCCCCGCGCCCACCAGAGCCACCATCTAACGTCCTCCAAACCGACACGGACGGGCTCCTGCCCAGCCGCCTGCAGCCTCTCTCCTCCTCCGACTGCTAAAAGTGATCACTCTGTACAAACTAGAACCAAACCAGAAAGCATCTGCTGTCAGAACAAACCTAAGGGCGAATGCTACCTGAATTTATAAGGAAGAGCAACACTGATAGGCTTATTTTTTATAAATGTAGCTCCATTCCTAACCTGTGGCTTCTCTTCACTGCAGGAATCTGCCTGACTTGGAAACTGCTACTTTTTTTCCCTAAATACCTCCACATCTCCGAACTGCACATCGCTCACAGGGATGCCGCATCACTAGAAAGTATCCGTGGCAGCGGAGCGCTTGCTAAATATCGCAGCAGCTCTCTCCCCTCCTCGAAGATTAACCAATACTGCAAGAGTTCCTCTCCTAAACTGGGAGAGGGAGGGGAAGAGCAGAAATAAACAAAATAAAATCTCTTCCAGCCAGTAGCGTTCTTCGGGCGCTGCATCGCCGCACAACCACAGGCGTTGCGAAATCACAGATTAACGCAGCCGAGAAGTTCTCCAAACCCGGTACCTGCTCACATCGCGCCGGGTGTGACAAAGGCGGGCGAGCTGTGAGCATCAGTTCAAGCCGGAGTGGGTAAATTCCGACGCTTAAATAGTTTTTAACGATGCGAGCGGCGCCTCTCCAGCAATTTCCCTCCCGCGTGTGACCGAGAGTTCGGCGCGGTAAGTTCACACGCCAAACGCCACCGGAGGCTGCAGCCCCGCGCCGCAAACTGTTGCATTTCTAAAGCGTTTTGCCCCCCAGA
>VUYV01000063.1:2719705-2727205 GCA_008711295.1 Anarhynchus alexandrinus | reverse complement strand
AAATTAGAATAATATTTTGCTGTTCTGTGCTCGGTCGGACTTTAATTTAGAGCTACGGTCAGAGTGATCATTTCGTGCCTATTGAATGTACCCTGAAAAATGCGCAAGGAGTTGATGTTTATAGTCCGTACGCACAGTGAAAGGCAGCACACATAGCGTTTTTCCGTGATTAGGGATTATAATGATATATACATAATAATGTCCTGGAATTGCTGTGAGATAAATTATATCGGTTCTGCGAAGAGTGGTCCTGGCAAAACTGAAAGGAGCTGTACAATCCCAGGGCTTTTATACCTTCCCCAAACTATCGGAAGTGGGTTATAATTTGATATTCCAGAAGCATGAGAAGATATAAAAAAAAATCAGAAAACATTTGGTTAATGGGTTTATCATGTTTATTTGAATAAGGAAGATTGAGACTCCATTTATGCCCAGCATAAATGCTTTAGAGATCTTAATTATTGATGAAAAATCTGCTGTGCTTCTAAATTTAAAGATATGACAATTTTATAGGAATTTTAATCACCTTCCACATTAGGAATTTCCAAGGTTCGGTTTTTATGAGGACGGCATGTATCTGAGCCTTCTAAAGAGAGTTGTCACTTATCATGTCAAAATACTGGGGGAATTTGGCTGCGGAGCGCGGAGGGCTCCGCGCGGAGGCCGGCACGACGCTCGTCCTCGCAAGACGAGCTCTGCAAAAACTGTCGGACGTAACGTTTGCTCCGAGCAGACCGCAGCGAGCGTAGAAGGCGAGCGGGGAGGTGGAAAAGCTCTGTAAGGGCCACAGTCCTCTCAAACAACTGACGGGTATTTTAAATCCCCGGTATTTATGCTTGCTCGAGCCCTGTCTTAATAGTTTGTTACCGAAATTTGTTGTCGGTGTTGAATTTCGGGTTTGTGTTTCCTCTTGAGCATCCCAGAACAACATTTCCCCCATCAGATTTGTGGGTCAATTTACGGTTTCCCATAAGAAGTGTTACCGTTTGGTTAGTCGGCTTAAAAAAAAAAAAAAAAAAAAAGAATTATATACAATATGCTTCAGCAGATCCTTTTGTCCTTTGGATACATTTAGCAGCTTTTGACCAGATAAGGCATATTTGTCCTCGGGATACGAACCAATAATTCAATCCTGAATTGAGATCTATGGCCACCCATTTGTTCCAGCCCACACTAGGAGTCTCTCTGATACTCTGAATTGTTTATCGCACGAGGGGAAAAAAAAAGAAGAAGAAGAAGGAAAACCCCAACCCCTTATGCACCTCAGGAATAATAATTTGTTAGCAATTAAGACGTTTTAAATAAACTGATGTAAACGATACGTTTGCATCCTGCAGTGGGCTTTAAATGCCAAAACAAAACCAGAGGCCTCGGAAGCAGTTTTCTGTGCCGCATGCCTCCGCGACCTCTGAATTCACTGAGAATTTTTATTTACGTCGACGCGATGTTTCTCACGCAGCACGGCCGAGTGTGCACACTTTTATTGCTGTATACATTTAAGGATCTCCTGGCATATCGGGGCTATTCGTACAGCGCAGTAACTCACGTATTAAAGAACAAACCCCCCCATAAATTGCAGCGCAGTCAGTAAAAAGATGCCACAGAAGAAGTGTCCCTGGGAAATTAGTTTGACCCAAAGAAAAGCAAATAAAAGAAAGGAAAAGGCCCATATTTTCTTTGCGGTGTTGCTGAAAAGGATGGGAGTATCATTTTCATAGTGGAATAATGTTTTCTGGGAAAACACAAAAGCAGATGTTCCTCATTAGGAACACCCATTGTCTACATATCACAACTATGAACAGATAAATCTCTCCTATTTCACCCATACATTCCAAGGGCTGTAAATGATTACAGGATGCCGCTGTAACTGCTAAACCAAAACCACACTCTGCGCTAAAATAATTCCTCGCTGCCACCATCGTATATTTCGTGGGAAGGTATGGAAATTCCTGCTACGCTCCGGCCTCTCCGCTTCTCCTTTCCCTTCCTGGGCTCGCGCGTGGCCGGAGCCCGGGTGTCCCCAACTGTTGATGAGGGGGTGGCAGCCCCGGCGAGCCGCCGGGCGGCATCTCGCTGGCGGAGCGGCGGCGGGGCTGGATGCGCTCGCAGCGCCTCACCGCTCGCGTGCTCTGCAGCGGGTTTCCAGATGGTACCATCACAGTCCTACTGCTAGTTGGCATCTCCGTGGGTAGTAAATACCCCCCTCCCCAATAAATCTGGCATTATTCTATAGAGTTTAGGAGACTTATCATTCCAAGTGTGTCCTACTTTCCTGTACGGAAGCCAGACATCTGTTTATCCCATTTCTTTCATACGGAGTTTGGAATAGCTTTAGTTTGGGGGAATAAAAAGTTTTGTCATATTTAACAGCTGTTACAAAATTTCAATCCCGTAGGCTCTTAAAATACTTTTCGACTGACCTCAGATTTTGTAGATAATTGACATTGCTGGTAGCCACCCCCTTTAACCTTTCCCTGGCTGTAATTTCAGATTATTTTCCCTAAACGAGTTGACTGTTCACGCTGGGTTCGGTTTAGGGTTTTTTTTTGTTGTTTTTTGGTTGTTTTTTGTCTTTCCACCGGCTTGCCGGTGCCGAGCTTTAATTCCGCCCTACTCCGAGTTTACACCTTCGGCGGGGTTGCGGCGGCGGCTGGAGGGCGATGGGGGTTTTTTTCGTCAGCAGCGTTTCCTTTCACTTCCCGTCACAAAGGTGAGAGCCGCTGACCTTTGCTGGCAGTCCCGGCCGCTGAATTATTCATGTGATTGACTTTTTGTCAGTGCACACAGTTGTGCTCTGGGACATTTTATTCATTTACCTCATTTAAAGCGCCTTTCTGCACCTGTTCAAGTATTAATATCATGTAATTTGGGCCTAATGCCGATTTTGCTGAACACTCATTATATTTTTTATTAGCTATATTTCCAAACGATTATGTATGATTATTACCAAGCCTTACAAACAGCAATGGGTTATTCCCTAGACCTTTACATCTTCTTGTCAGGTTGTTTTCAGAAGCAAGGAGGATAAACATTTGACCAGTCCCAATGTTTTTATTCCTACTCCATATCCAACCAGAGAACTTAAAGCTTTTTCCCTTATGGCTTTGCGAAAGCATGATTAAATCCAACTCTGCAGAAGCTGTACAAATGCCAGCATTTATAAGGTCAACGCTTTTGTTAAAAATGCTATGTAAATGAGGATCTGCAAAAAGGGACATTAAATAAAATTAAATTCATTGTCTTCTTTAATGTCATTTACATTTTGGCTAAGCCCTGGCCTGTCAAGGAGGATTTTTTAAATAATTTTAATTACACATCATTTAGGGATCCAAGGTTTTCTATTCAGTAGCATTTGGATAACCTGCAAAATGGTGACTGTTTATTAACTTCTTAAATGACAACTTGTCATTTCATCTGCATAACGCAATGAAAACAGAACGGCTTGGTGTCATTTTTTAAAAAAATTCTTATTTTTCTTTAAGATGGGCACCCAACTACTGGCAGAGTAGCCCTTAAAACAGCCCAGCTGCTCTTTTGCTTTCATTGGCCTATTGCTGCTACCGAGTTCAGAGTATATTAAAAAGTCACGACTTTCCCGGGTAACCGGTTCTTTAAGAAATTTCTATCAGAAACCTGACATTGATTTTTTATTTTTATTTTTTTTTCCTTTCCCCCTTAAGAACGTGGTATATAGTGGATGAATGGGTATAGCTGCGAGGGATGCGCTGTTGGACGGGGGCGGTGGGGTTGGCGCGGGAAGCGCGCAGGTATGAACTCCTCGCTCCTATTAAGAAGCAAACGGCCGGTGCCAGCGCCGGGGGAGGGCGAGGACGCGGCGCAGAGCGCGCGTTGGCCTTTTCAAACACGCAGAAGAGAAAATAGCAAATCAAAGCGACCCCCGTAATTCGGCAACCCCGAGCTCGCTGACACCCCCGGAACGGGACTTCCGTACGTGCCGCCTTCTCTCTTTTTTTCTTTCTTTTCCTGGGGTCATCTAAGTCGCAGCGTTTACATCGTTCCCTCTTAATCCCTACTCTTAACCGGCGCGCGACGCGCAGTTAATGAAATCGCGGCAATACCTGGGTTGCTCGCGGAGGAATGCGCTCACGTACGCCTTCAAGACCATTGTTCTCAAGTAAATCCCAAATGTGCTCGATGAGGCTCCCGCACCGCTTTCCCCCCCCCTCTGCAACACTTGATTATTTGTCTGAAGCCCAAAGCATCGCCCGGCTGGAGTAGGAGGGAATAATAAAATCGCGTGCTTTTGTGAGAAAGGAAAAGAGGGGGAAGGGATTTAAGCAAAGCTGTCAAAAACTATACTCCAGGAGGTACCCTGATACAAACCATCCCGGGCTTCTGTTGCAGCCTTATCAGGTGAAAAGCAAAGATACTGCCAGAGCCTGTAATTTTGTTAGGATGCCTTTGATGAATTGGATTAGGTTATGGAAAAATCTTTCAAACTCAGAGTTCTGGTACGTGAGCTTCCAGGAAGTAAATAATTACTCTCAGACAGCAGATAATTAAAAAAAACAACCTGTGAAGCACAAAGTGGTAGAAATGGGTTTAATAAGGCTCCTTTTCTACCACGCAGATATTTTTTGGGGGGGGTGGGGGTCGGAGCAGCCCTGGCGCAGCAGTGTTGGGTTACTGGCAGGGCCGGGGGAGCGCTTTGCCGGGCTGGAGGAGGTGGAAATTCCAGGCTGGGAGGATGGAAATTGTCACCGGGGGATGCCAGGGGGTGATTGACACGCGGGGCGAGGGGAAGGGGACGCGGGAGCTCAACCTGCGCTCGGCAGCCCCAGGAAAATGAAACCCATTCACGGGGGTCGAGCTGCCAGCGGACAGGCTCCTCTTGTTTGTTTATCTGCACGGCAAATCTCGCAGAAACGGTTGTGGTCGAAACTGTATATAACACGACGTTATACCGCCATTATTAATACCCTGTTAAAATAAAGATGTAACTGCGCTTTCGAAAAAAAAAAATCCGAAGCTGAGGAATTTTACAGGCTGAGGGGTACTCTGGGTTTTACGAGAGGCAGCGATTTGGCTTTTCTGTTAACTGTTTTGCTTCGTTAACGTTTTAAGCCGAAGAAAACTTGCTAGTTCCTTGGTGGACCGGTCCAGTTGAAACAGAACACGGCTGGCTCAGTTCGAGGTTTTATTTTGCCATTGAACAAACTCTCCTTATTTCTCAAAGATGGAAAAAAATCCAGAGCGTAAACAGCATTTGTTGGGTAGAAAGGGAAGGTATTTGTTCCGCAGGGTTTGGAGATTCTGGTATGTCAAGGCTGGAGGCAAATTACAACCCAAAAAAAAAAAAAAAAGCGGGGGGGGGGAAATCTGTGATACTTTCAGCAAAAGTTTCACAGCCAGAAAATTATACAGAGCCCATCATCGCATGGCGGCGGTGCCAGAAGTGCAGAGAGTAAACTGCAGCATCTGAGCGCAGCGGTAAGGACAGTGTTGTGTTTTCCCAATAATTCACTAGGAAATGAGTTTAACATGTGTGGAAAGGAAGGGGCTTACATTCGTGTTGTTGTAAGACATGTAGCATAGGCCCAGCTAGCGGAAGGAGTCGGCTCCAGCTTGTCTCTCGTGAAAGACGAAACACGGTTACACATCTGGTGAGAAAGAGCAGTTCATTTGCCCAGACAGCTCGCTCCGCGCGGCCGCTGAAAGGAGCTATTTTGACAGAAACAAAGCCATGGGGGCTGGGGCAAGCGATTAGCGGGCTTCTGCTCACTAAAAACTCCTTGGCCTTAATGATAGAGAAATAGGAGGAAAGGAAATAAAGAGACCTGGCCTAATCCTCCAGCGGTGTTTAAGCAGGCTTTGAGAAAGTAGGAATACAAACAAGGACTTCCACGTCAAACTCCCACTGCACTCTGCAAAACTTTCTAGAGCAAAATAATTAAAGAATATCGGAGCAAATAGTCACCCAAAAGCTGAAGGAGTTACTGAAAAGCAGAAGTCCGGTCTCACTTTTGGGATAAACTCATTTTACCGTGACACGTGCACCAGAAGATGGGAATTTGACAGTAGGTGGGAATGTGGTGCTCTCATTTGAAAGGTGAATTCACTACTGAAAATCTTAAAGAAGCGTTTGGTTTCCTTCCCGGAGCTGAACAGTCAGTTTAGTTATAAAGCAAACAACAAAATCTATCAAACTACCCCCCCCCCCCCCCAAAAAAAAATCACAATCCTCTAGTTTGAGTGTGGTTATTAATACACAAAGGAGAGATGTGAGCGCCCTTTCTTTTGAATAACAAGCAATAAAATTGAATTGGTCTTGGTATTGTGTGGATTGTCAGGAATGCTCTTTACCAATCCAAATTTGATTAGGATTTCCTCTTTATGTTTGTGCAGTTCTTCTGCGGTTCACGAGACGCTGGTGGGCAGCACACTTCCTTCGGCTAATCCGCGCCGGGTTGTTAAGCTGTATAGGTGTCTCTCGCGGGCAACCGAAAAGCGGCCCGAAGGTGGGCTCCGTCCCGTTGGAAACAAATAATTGCGGAGAGGGGCTGAAGGTATAAAGAGATGGGGGGAGTGATTTCGCAGTCCTCCCCCGGGGCGGGCAGTGGCTGCGTGTGTGATGGCCGCTGGGCTTCACGTGGGCGAGGGAAAGTCAGCGGTAGGGAAATGCACCAATAAAACTTTGTTTCTTTCCATTGGAGATTGACTTTAGAGCTGGGAAGATGTCCTGACTTGGGTCTTGCCCGATCTCTGTGAAAAATGCCATAAATAATTCTAGAGATGTTTTTTTTTTTTTTCTCCTTTTTTTTCCCCCCTCTAATCCTGAATAACTGCGGTTTTGTTATGGGAGCTTCCTGCTTAAAGTACTTCCAGAAATCCGCTGGCAATTTTACCTTCTTTGATTTGTAGCTATCTCGAGTTTTTTGCTGGGTTTTGGTCGTACACGCTCATCCTCTGTATATCCAGGTATTGGAAGAGATCCATCTTTTCTTTAGCAACATTTCTGTAACCATCAGAGTTTGCTTCAGCACCTTCCTTTGCAGCGACTGACTGCTGTAATTTTATCTGTGTCTGTTTTCCAAACCACATAACTTTGAAATAATGGAGATTCAGATGTAGACCAGAATGATTATAAATAATTAGAAGAGAAGGTAGATTGAGCTACAGTATAAAATGAAACTAATTGTGCTCTGTGTAGTTGGGTTTTTTTTTTTTCTTTTGGTTTAATAAATTAAACTACAAATTTTCTTAATTGCCAAACAAAATGTTAGGCCAGCTTTAACCAGTCCTGACAGTAAAACACAACATAAAACCTGCTGAGAGTTATATGTGGTATTTAATAAGAGACAGAGTAATGCAAGGGTTTTTATGGTTAAGTATGAATTCACACCCACAGCATTTGTTTCGCATTAGAAAAGGTTTGTAAATCAGATCAATATGCTTGGATATTGTGGTCCCTTAGTGGGATCTCTTATGTCATTTCTTTCATGATATTTGGTTATTGGAAATGCTGCCAAAGTGAGCTCC
>VUYV01000063.1:2712205-2714705 GCA_008711295.1 Anarhynchus alexandrinus | reverse complement strand
ACTGCTCCTGCGTCGCTGCGACATTTCACGTTCTCCTTGATCACTTCTAAGTATTCATTAGAGAATCACAGAATGGTTTGGGATGGAAGGGACATTTGAAGGCCATCTAGTCCAACCCCCCTGCCATGGCCAGGAACATCTTCAACTAGACCAGGTTGCTCGGAGCCCTGTCCAACCTGGCCTGGAATGTATCCATGGATGGGGCATCTCCCACCTCTCTGGGCAACCTGGGCCAGGGGCTCACCACCCTCAGTGTGAAAAATTTCTTCCTTATATCTGGTCTGAATCTTCCCTCTTTTAGTTTAAAACCGTTACTCCTTGTCCTGTCGCAACAGGCCCTGTTAAAGTCTGTCCTCAACTTCATTGGATTGAAGTGTCCAGAACTGGCCTTGCTGGAGGGGAAGAGAGTTGTGGTCCCTGGAGTGGCCAGCTCACCTTTCCCGAAGCACGTACCAGGCTCATCAGATGTGGCTTGGGGTACGGGCAGGTCTTCAGCCTGATGGGGCATGAAGCATTTCCCGGGAGAAGGAGCTGGGGGTGCAGAGCAGCTCTCTGTGCCCGTGTGGTGGGCACAGGAGGAGACCCCGGCGGGGGCACAGCACTGGGGGTAGCTCTGGGCAGGGCGGCAGGCCGTGCTGGGGTGGTCTGCCCTTGCAGCTGGCCAGGTTGACTGTCCCCAGATGATGAGGAAGAGGAGCTTAGGGACATCCATGTTGCGGACTCCTACATGCGTGCGTATGGTCAATCCTGTGTCTGGTTATCACGTGCCCCTTCACTAACAGACCACTAACGCACCAACACAATTTTATTTTACGTTAACGTAACCCTCGGAGGCATCACTTGGTGCCTCCTCTGGTGGTGGTTGCTGAATAGTCGGTCGAGCTAGCCTGGCTCGCGGCTGAGCGTCTGCTCTGCGAGGAGCTGTGTGTTTAGGAGGGCGTGGGGAGGCCACCAGCGGACCCCGAGAGACCTGCGTGTCCCACCAGCCCTCCCCGAGCCCTCCTGTGCCGCCGAGCCGCCGGTTGCCCGCCGGCACCCCCGGAGACACCCGTCCCGGCGGCGAAGGTTGGATTTCCTCCACGCCAAACAGCCCGCCTAACCCCAAAGTGCTTCGCAGTGGCTCTAACGAGGGAGCGCGAGCTCAGCGTGGCTGTGGCTCTCCCTACTGGATTAGGCCCAAAGTCAGTAAAACTAAAATTACAAACATAAAATAACTACTTACTGGCACAGCATGCATGTTTTCACACATTCCCTCCTATTCCGTGAGCTTTTCTAAAGACAGTAATGTAACAGAATATGCTTGAACATATGGTAGAATTAACAATTGATCTGGCTTCTGAAGGTAATATAAAATTTTATTTTGTGTGCTAGCATGTCTGTGTGGGTCATTCGATGTACGCGTGTTTATTGAAATGAAGAGCAGCCGTTTGGTTTTTTTTTTTTTTATATAATTTACACTAAGTAATATCTATGCCCAACTAACATTAAAATACCCCCTTTTCGTTTAATTTAAGCTTCAGAATAATTTTGACTTAGGAAATGGGAAGCGATGATCGCCTCCTCGTTCTCTTTCCGCCGCGGCTCTTTGCACGTTGAGCCCCGACGCGCCGTTGGCTCGGCCTTCCCTCTTCCATTGCATTCTTCTGCGATTTCTGGAGAGCTTCTCGTCAGCGAAAATAACTCTGCCTTAATTTGCCCTGTTGTGATAAACTACCCTACTGATTACCTATGATTCCTGCAGTATAATTTTCAGATTACTCGACTCTCCTGGGTTCTGATTGTGGAAAGATGCTTCTGTTTTGGCATGACGTCATTTGAGCTCCCAAATAATCACAGCCTTAATTAACCGCAGGTATAAATACTGTGTAGTATGTATAATAATAATATGTGTAGTATGTGTAATATATTACTCCGTAGTACGCGTACCCGTGTGTTCCTCCAGGTGACAGCATGATGTACACACGTACACAAAAATGTAGATAACCCAGTTTGTATTTAAGAAAGACAAAGTAGGCGGTACAAACCCGGATGAATAAATGTAAGGGCAAGTGGTGGGGTCTGGTAATTGCTGCGGTGAGAGCAGCCTTGCAGAAGCACTGCTTTCTAGTAAGGGGCTGAAACTCTTCTCCTGGCAGAAACTGTCACTTCCCAAAAAAAATGTTTTTGAAAAAAATAAAATAAAAAGAAGATAGATATTACTGGAATAAATTCTACCGGGAAGTAGTTAGCAAAGTAGATGTGTTTGTCCAAAATAAAAGTGGTATTTAATAAATAAAAAGAGCAGCTGGACCGACATTTACTGCGTAACAGCAAACAGTGTCACTTTTAACTTACGTTAAATACTCTAGCAGAGTTTTTCCTGGCTGCCTGTATTTCTCCTGGCTGAGTAAGAAGGGTTTTAATCCTAAACAGTGTATTTTAATTACTTTTGCCATTTGACTTCTTTCAGGTTAAAAAATACCGCATTCAAAATTCATACGCTGGATTGATTTAAGTATAA
>VUYV01000063.1:2702205-2709705 GCA_008711295.1 Anarhynchus alexandrinus | reverse complement strand
ATGCATGGAAATTAGGGCGGCGTAGGGCAGCCTTCCTAGAAGGAGGGATTTTCTTTATCTAAGCTTTGTAAAAAAAAAAAAAAATATTAAACGGGGGAACAATATAACATTCAAAAACTGTGATTTGGACCACTGTTTTGCCGACTGAGGCACAATTATTTATTTTTATTTCAGTTCATATTTTTTAATTACAGTGATTTTGTTACCATGTGTTGTGGGAAATTTCAGATCTTTAATGCTATGGAAGTAAACCCCGAATGTGACAAATAAGTGCCTGGAAAGACCTTTTTTTTTTTAAAAATGAGTTAGACCAACCATCCCTTAAGTGGCACTGTCGGCAGCTTCTGTGACAGCGTGTGCTTCTGTGTCCCCCGTCCCGCAGGATGAGCAGGAGGAGATCCTGACGGGGTTCAGTAGAGAAGACAACAGGGTGGAAGTTGAAAAAAGGGCTGCGAAACTCCGTGTAGTGTTTTCTGAATGAAGTTATGGAAGCATGGAAATACTCTGATTGCTATTATTCTAAGCCTAAGTATACTGCAATTAGAAATCTCAATATTCAATCCAGTCCTCAAATCATATTTTGCTTCATTACATAGTTATATGTATCATGAGAAATTACCTTGCTAATAGTACGATAACTGCAGGAGTGCTGGAGGGGGAAAAAGTGATCTTCCTAATGTCTGCCCAGGCCTGTTCCTCTTAGTCCCGTTCCTTCAGTGGTGCTGGAGCTGAGCTAAATCTCTATTTATTTATTCCTTAACATTTGTTTGCTTGTGCTTCTTACTGTTCCGTCCATTAATTTTGTTCAACTCTATTCCCTCTTTTCTTCCCCTCCTTTCTTAAAATATTAAATGCACTTTTAGAAAAGCCCTTGCGAAGAGCCTGCCGGCTCCGGGGGCCTCTGCTCCGCGTGTGGCCCTGCCCGACCTTGTCTTCCTCCACAGTTCCCTCATTCTCCATTTCTTCTTCTGCCAGCATCCCTGTGCTTCAGTGTTTTGCCATCCCTTCTCTCCCTTCACTCTTGATTTTGTTATCTTTGTTCCACTCTTAATATTTTTGTAGTCTTTTGACTTTTGACCACCATGGTCATCTGACTCCTCTTCAGTTCTGTCCTGGTCAGTCGTAGGCTTCTTTGAGTGATGTTTTCCTTCCTTAGTCTTTGGCATTTTGTCTTCTGTGCTGTGCTGACTCTTCTCCTTTGTCTCCCTTCCTGTTCATAAAGCTTCGTTTGGGTTTGGTCCTGTTTTCTCCTTTCGGTACGTGGTCTCTCCTTCACCCAAAGAGCTACCGCTGTCACCTTTGAAGTGATTTACACGTCTGTCACTCACCTCCTGACTTGTTTTTCTCTGCAGACCCGTACCTCAGTCTCTCTTTTGAATATCTCTTTCAGAAGGTTTGCACTAAACTTGAACTAAATGTGAGAAAAGCTAACATCAGCTTCAAAAGTTTCGGACGATATCGCTGATGCCATAACTGGTCTCTGTCACTTGTGTCAGTGGCGGAGCTGGCTTTGAATACATCACTTTCAAGCCACAGACAAATTCCTCTCCTGTAATACCTTTTTTTTTTTTCTCTCATTAAAGGAACGAATTCGTATCCTGGCACTCAGGCTTTCAGCAATCTCCCTTCTTTATCCTTCGCACCATTTCCCTCTTCTGCCTCAAAAGGCAGTGGGAACCCTCACTCCCCTCTTGTTCTGACCGCATGAGCCATCGCAGGCTCTGCTTTACCCGCTGTGTTAAATACAAATGGTGTGCCTTGCCGCCACAGCCTTCGCAATTTACTCATCATATTTATTCTTGCAAAGTGTTTGCCTTACCTTTTGCTTCGGCGCCTCAGCTGTAACAGCGGCGCCAACGGTCGTCACCAGCTCGTGTACATTTTGAGGGCAGACTCTTGCATTCTTCCCCATGTACGAGATATGAAAATCCCTTTTCCTGGATGTAAACACGCAAAACATTAATTTGTTCTCCTTCAGTTGTCTCTCCTTATTTGTATCACTATGTTTATAGCAAGATGCAGATCAATGCCAAAAGGAGAAGGAGCCAAGAAAGAATACTGGCTGCCTCGTTATTCCTGTGGCACGCAGCAGGAGAATTTGATCTGGAAGCAGTGGATACATATTCTAGATGTTGGATATTGTGGATACATATTCTAGAGTATGTGTTTCTGTCTCCGGCATCCGGAAAAGTAGAAAATGGGAGGGGGGTTGCTACAGGGACCCCACAGGAGGGGGAGGTCTTGCAGAGCTGCTGCTGAAGGAGAGGGGGAGAACTGGAGCTCTGCTGTGCTTTCTGCTTGCCCTCTGCTGTCTGTCCTGCTCCTTCTCCTCTTCCACCTTCATGAGCTGTTTGTGTTGCTCATTGACTCTCCCCCTTAGTTATATTTTTGGACATTTTATGTCAGGGTCTGTCTTCATTGGGAGATTTTTTCGGAACTCAAACTGTGAAACCCTCATCCTTACTGAGCCTTCTGGTTTTACCGTGAATACGTCACCGTTGACGAACAAAGGTGCCATCCCGTAGTCCTGCAGATGGATCCCAGCACCTGTATCGACCTCAGCCCCTTTTCTGCCTTCCCCTGTCCCTCCTGGTAGGCACCAGCCCAGCCGCAGCCCCGTGCCCACAGCCTGGTGCTGGGAGCAGCGTGGAATCGCGGTTTTGTGTGGAAGAGGGCGATGGAAGAGGCAGCGGCCGCTCGGGTGGGAGCGGACGGGGCTGGCACCCGGTGGCCTCGCCACGGGGACCCTTCCGAGCAGCTCCTGCTTGCCCGTCTTTCTGGGGTTTTGTGCAGCCCACTTTTAGGTGTGGTAAGGAGCACATCTCCCTTCCGCGACTGCTTGGCAGCCCGGGCAGCTCACTGTCACAACATTTTACGGAACCTCTACATTTTGCCTTTCTTCTTTTCTTCTTTCGTCATTCTGTTGTAACGCCAGCCTACCTCACCGGGTAGCCACTGCTTCTTTATCTTCTTTTAGATATTTATTACAGACACCTTCTCGTTTGTCACTGAGCCAAGTAAACACCTGGTTAGCTGTGTTAATCCTTCAGCAAGAATCAACTTCTTCACCTTGTGCTAATTCTCCTACCATCACCACACTTCTTCATTACTTCCAAAATAGCTATTGGCTGCACGTTCATTTTACTAAATAATGCATATGGCATGCATACCCACACTAGCCACTCTCTATACGTTATCTGTTAATAGCTGCTTATACATATCTTTTTTACTATGTCTGTACAATTTTTCTCCTGCAAAAAGTAGAAATTCCTCATTGTTAAGGGTGCGTTTGACCTTCTCAGTGAGAATTTCAGGCAGCGGAGAACACTGATACAGCCTACCTCCCACCCACAATACACATTTTGGCAGGAAAAAAAACATAAATTGAGATTAAAGAATAAATCGCTTGATGCACCGCAGGCCGATTTCAACAGCTTACAACAGTTGCAGCAGAGTTCCGTACTTGCTCCGTGGGTTTATGCTGGTGGTGGTGTGCTGGTGACTGGCCACTGAAGGCTGTAACTGGGGCAGATCCCCAGGTAGAATCAGTTCTAGCTATTTCTGAATTGTCATTAATCTTATTCTTTTCCTCACTCGCTAATGGGCCTAGTTTCTCTCTTGTCTTTTCCTTTTTAGCATATAAACAATTCCATTAAAGAACACTCATGAAGTTGTAAATGCAAGCGTTCAAAAGTAAAGCAAACAAACAAAAATGCTATAATTAAGGTAACCCCTGCAAGCTTTGGTGGGATTCCCTGTCCATATGCATTAGGATTTTGGGTTTAGTTGCATAATCAGGAACAGGATTCCCCCCCCCCCCAATCATCCCTACCTCCTTCAGTACTATTCAGTAATTTTTCCCTTCATTGTTCAGTGTGTGGTCCTCTTATGACTGAGTTATTGAGTGCTGTTCAAGTCTCGCCTCAAAAAAAAAAACAAACCCACTAAAATTTCTCCCTGAGCCATCTTAGAGAGCTCCTCACTGCTGCGTAGGTCTGCCACAGAAATCCCCTTCCACAACGTCCTTGTCGCACGAGGTGTCCCTGCTTTAGAAACGGGAAATTGAAGCCCAGAGAAATTAATAATGAAGTAGCTAATTGTACCTGTACGTGCTGCACAGGAGGTGCCCGGGATCTGAGTTTTCATGGCCCGTGTAGCATGTATGTACATCTGTGTACGTACGGACGTGCATTGCGTACGATGTACATACACGTGCGTTTTATATGTCTGAAACACAGCTATCGTTGAGTGAAGTTGTAGCAATATGCACAAATCGTAGTCTGGGGCTGCAGGTGAGGCACAAAAAAAATGAGTCATGCAGAATTAATCATCACCTATAAAAATTTTGGTGTATGTAGACCCGGATAGAGTTATCAGCAGAGGGAGGGTTCAAGTGTCACACGGAGGGCAGCTAATTACCGTAGTCATCTTTCTTTCAAGCTCCTGACTTAGGCTTTTCCCAATTTTTAACATTATCAGTAAGGTATGAGGGGGCTGATCAAAAAAAATCTTGCAGTAATCATTCATTTCAACTCTATGAGGAACGGTCTTGTAAAGAAAGTAGTTTTAGCTGCATAATCACACAGTATGTAACGGTGGAGGGTAAGGGTGTAAATAAGACCCTTCATGCAACTTTCTACATTCTTAAAAAAAAAAACTAGATATGATTGTCCTATGCCCATGGGACATCCATTTGAAACATTAAAATCCACTGCAGAGACCTTATCAAACTTAGCTGTGGACTGCTACTAAAGAAAACGATCCCTAAAATTTACCGGGTATTTATTTGTTCACAGCAGAGGAGCGATAAGGCTGGGAACCTTGCGTCCTATCTAAAGCACGGAGTGGGATAGCCTGGTGGGAACACATTCCTCCGCTCTTACTCCCAGAGAAACTCTCTCGGCTAATTAATTAGTTTCCTCCCTGGTTGAGGGCCCGTTGAAGAAAAACTGCTCTGACACCTTGTTGTTTAGCCCGAGTGTTCAGGAAGAATAGGAAGGACTACACAGCAGGTAGACATCCTTTAAGGAAGGATCAACGTTGGAAAATAATTGCTTTCACCAAGTTGGAAAGGCAGATGGAGAGAAATTGAGCCTGGATTTGGGATAATGGATGAAAAATAGCAGAAGAAAGGGAGCTGAGAAGGAAGCAAGGGGGAGAGGCGGCAACGTTACATCGAGTGAGAGGACCGACGACTGCACGCAGACGCAAATGGATGAGGAACAAGAAATGATGAATAGGAGTGGTTCCCATGAAAAGGTCCCGGGCTATCTGCTCTCCCATTCTGCTCAGTACCCTGTTCCAAATAGAAGATGACACCAAGGTCGCGTATTGCCAGCGGACAGATAGGAAAATCAAAGCAGAGCGACAGAGGGTCTCAAATACTAGGAGGTAACCAGGAAACCATGAATTCTAAAAAAGACAGAGAAAAAATAAATGCAAGGAAGTTGCTGAAGTTATTAACAGATAAGATTTACAGGCGAGTTCATTTCAGTTGGTTGGCTATCCAATCAACTACTGTTGCTAATTGGATTAGTTGCCAAAACAAGCTAAGAATAGAACCTTCCCTTTTCTTATTGTTAATGCTTTCCAGGGAAAAAGTCCTAGTGGACAAAAATTAAATCTTTACTTCTAGCAACATAAAATTATCCTCTGCAAAAATGAAGAACCTTAACAGTGAGTTGTACCTCTTCTTCTGCAGAGCTTACAGCGCTTAAAAGTCTTCTGCAACTACAGTGTGCTGTGAGATGGAACATTCTTGTTCTCCTCCAAAGCAAGCGGTTTGTGGCAGATGCCTGCTATTGTTCCTCTTTATTTTGTCATTCTTTCTTGTCCTTTCTCGAAGAATTTCATTGCTACATTTTCCACAGTTGACTTACAGCGTTCTGGCAATATAAATACTTCTGACATAATGGAACAACCCTAGAGAAAGCCTTAGGTAATTTCAGAGTTCCCCTTAATATGGAGAACCCTGAGCATCCTCCCATCAAGTTTTTTTTTCCTAAAGCCAGTACAACTGTTTCCAAAACAGCTCTCTGAGAAGGAAATCAGTTCCTCTTTCATTGCTTTATAAAAGTGCATCTAAAAATAACCTGTAAGTAAGTTCCGTGTATAATACAGGCTCTGTGTTGTGTTCTTCTGCTCTGCAAAAACAACAGATCTACTGAAATGATCAATATCATGATTTTCGTTATTTACTTTGCAGTATTATTTTATTCTTTGTATTAATACATCATCTCAAAACGAAATAAGCACGTAGCCTACTCTTTCTTCTAGCCTGTGTGCTATGAACTTTTATACAGGACACCCAGAGAGTGGGGAACTTACTTCAAAGGGTAAACAAGTTAGAACAAAGCACCTTTCCAAAGAAGCCGCCTTTAAAATTAGGCCAAGACTTAATTCTAATTAGTAAAGAAATCATATTTGAATGATTAGTTTGGACCTCTTTTTTAAGTCTGGTCTGAAAACCCCACCAAAACGCTCTCTCCGCAGCGAGGCGCGCGGCAGTGAGCAGCCGTCCTCAGTCGGTACCGCAGCGAAGCAGCAACTATCCCATCCATCTCGGTGGAGAGAGAGCTTTGAAAAGCTAAAGTTGCAAATTACATCTCATGCCTGTCATCAAACCATTATCGGCTTCTTCACTGCTGAGTCGCACAGATATCGAGAGACATTTATCCGTCCCAGAAATCCTGCCTCAGATTAGGTGCCAACATTTCCACCTGTTACTTACTCATCTGTTGAACTTACTCATCTGTTAAACTGGGCCTTATGAATACATTTGAGTATTTTGAATTTGAAATTCTCATCGTTGAAGAACGTGAGCATTTACGGACAATGTAAAATCTCATATCGATCTAATGAAGAGGGAAAAAACCCCTAAAGATAATTTATTTATTTTTATTCATTGGGATTAAAGTATTTGAATTCCTTTAACATACTTGAAGTTGTCCCAGAATCTCAGAGGCGAGAAGGCAGAGACCTCACTGTAAAATACTGGGAGTCTTGACTGTACCTAATAGTCAAAGATCGCTCTTCAAGCCCAAACTAAAATGTCAATGAGGAAGGACAGTTGATTGTTTGCAGGTGCAGACTGAAAGAACTTGTCCTGTGTTAGTTATCCGACATGGATCTCATCAGATAACGTACCCAGCTAGCCATTTCCTATTTGTCTGGATATTAAACAGTTGCCTGATGTGGGGAGCAACCATCAAATATTTGTCCGGTTGTATCCAGCGTTGTCCGGGACGTGTGGGTACTCAGCGGCGGTTTTTGATAAAGGAGAGCACTCTGCAAATGCTCATAGGTGACCCAAAAGACTACGAAACCCAGCTGAGACACATTTGCAGCTAAATATGATCCAGCTGTGTGGAACGGTGCTTATTATCAGAAAAGTTTGGGGAGATACCCAGAATGTCATGCAGTTCTACTAATATTAGCTTTAGCAACTCACAATTATAATGACTAATTGGAGCCATCACTCATTGCTATTGAGTTCCCAGG
>VUYV01000063.1:2694705-2697205 GCA_008711295.1 Anarhynchus alexandrinus | reverse complement strand
TCTTTAGTAGTAAAGGCATTGCGGTGAACACTTCCCCCCACCCCCCCTTTTTTTTTTTTTTTGGTTTAAATTCAGTACATACAGAATATCTGAGGCTGGCATTATACTTCTGTCGGGGAAATTAAGCTGTGTGATGGCAAAATTTGCGTCTCTCACACTGTAGTTAAACTCCAAGAAATAAAGGGGGTCGATTCAACCTGCAGACTCAATTTGCAGAATGCAATTTTCTGTAGTTTTTTTGTTTGTTTGGTTTGGCGTTTTTNTTTTTTTTTTTTTTTCAGTGGCAGTTCTGGCTGCTGGAACAACCCTTGCCAGGAACCCCCTTTTGGGGAACGCGCAGATCTTTACCCCCAGCCTTTTCAAAGGGGTGTATTTCTGGCGGGGGAAGTGCAAAGCGTCTCCTAATCCCCCTTTCATTAGCTCCCTGGCTTCTTTGCTGGCTCCGGAGTGGACACTACAAGAGGCTGACATCTTTGGCTCGTTAGAGCATAGATGCCTGCAGAAGCTGACGTTTTCCACGCCTGCTTGCAGCCTATTTTTCCTTTACACCCATTGCTTACTGTCTGCTCGGTGTCGAGGCGAATCTGTCATCTGTGCCAGAGCACAGCCCGCTGCACCACTGACAGTAAGAAGGTAAACGCTCGCTGCCTGAATCCCCCATTAACTTTGTGAAGCGTATTGATTTCTTGTAAAAATAATGATATTGACAGGCTTTCCAGGAGTAATTGTTTCCAGAGCGCAAAGGTCAGCGCTGAGAGTGAAGGGTTTTGGAGCCGGGGTTCTCCGCAGACATTTGTGCAAAGTGCTGGGGGGATGGCTGGAAACAAACAGCAACAGTTTGAGACTTTAGAAATTTAAGCGCATTGACAAAACACCTCGTAGGGGGCTGGCAGCATTATTGTACTCATGAGTCATTAATAGCAAACAGCTCGCTTTGGACAACATCATTGTTTGGCACGGGGAGATTTGTAGACAAACAATAGCAATAAAAGTCGCTCCTGCCTGGCCGGGAAGGGCTCCGGCTCCCGGCCTCGGCGCGGCTCCGCTTCCTCAGCGCTGGTCCCCCCCCAAAAATACCCCTGGAGTAACCTGGGGCAGACGCCCCTTCAATAATTTGGGGCTAATTCCTTCTGCTTTCCTTTTCTTGCTCGTTCACTCGGGGGAAGAAACCGGGCGTTGGGCAAAGGAACGGCGAGCACACGGAGTTGCCGTTGGCCTGAATTAATTGGGCTGCCAGGGATAATCAGGCTGTTAGCGATACGACGGGGGCTCCTCCTCGCGCGGCAGCGCGGACGGAGCCCTTCGCCCCCCCCCAGCCCGGTGGCGGCGGTGGTCCTGGGCACCGAGGTCCCCGTCCCCGCGTGGGGTGGCGTTGGGGGGGGGCAGGAGCTGACCCCCAGCTCTTGAACGAACCCAGCGCTCGTCGCTCAACGGCGGCGCTGCGAACTAATTGTGTTTGAAAAATGAACCGCCGCGGCGAATCGCGTGCGGTTCCGGCGTGCGGCGAGGCGGTATTCATGAGGCTGAACGTCCGGCCGGTTGTCTGTCCGGCCGGCATTTTCCTCCTCGGAGCACAGCGTGAAAAGACGGGGAAAACCGTCCTTTTGCTGTGCCGCAGCATCCTGGTGCTGTGCCGTCCGCTCGGGACAATGCAGGCGGCAACGCACGGCCGGCTCCCCAGCCACCCGCGCCACTCCTGAGATAAAACACAAAGTCCGGGCGATTTCTCAGATAAAACGCCCACCAAAAATGGGAAGAAGGAAGCCAGCAGGCATTTTTGTTACTGTTGTCTATTTCTAAGCAGTTATTATAAGTGGCAGCTGAAAAAACAGTGATTTAATTTCACTTTATTAAACGTAGGTATTTAAACATTTTTATTGCTTTTCCCTTTATACTGCATAGTTGCTAATGTTTAAACCTTTGTTGCTATTTTTAGACAGTAAAAAAGTTACTGGATTAGCCAGCCACTCGTTAAACTGGGACCGTAAGAAAGCGTGCTATGTTTGTACCGGTGATTGCGCCAAATAAAAGGATAAGACCATGATTACCTTTTTTAGTGGGGATGCCTGGCATGAGAAATGCAAACGGGACAGCCTTCCTGGCAGGTTTAGGAACCGGAAAAATGATTAGGGCTGTATTATCAGCGTTACATCACTGCGTGTTCTGAGAAGTTGTTTTAATATCGTTACCGCTGTTTGCACGCCGGCTGCAGCGTTCTGGGTTCCCTGAGCTCGGCCCCGTGTGTGAAGATGGGGTCTCCCGTGGTGGAGCAATGATGAGCGCGTGGAAAGGATGAGGAGAGGGGTAGCAGGTACATAAAAGATGAAGCTGGAGAGGCCTAGGTAGGCACGGCGCTGCTTTTTCTCATCATCCCCAGCTGAGCGGGGCAGCGGCGGCTCGCTCCGTGCCCTCCCTCGCCCAGCAGCTCCTCGGAGCCGCGATGGAGAAGGGACATTCCAACAGGGACCAGGGATGGAGAATGGCATTCTGACAGGGAGCG
>VUYV01000063.1:2684705-2689705 GCA_008711295.1 Anarhynchus alexandrinus | reverse complement strand
AGGCTTAATTTTCTTTTGCTTTTTTGGCAGATAGTCGTGGAAACCAGTGACGCTGCTAGTCTCTTATGGCTAAATTATGTGTTCAGAGTTAGCCGGAGTATAGATTTAGTCTTGCTGCTGTTGCACAGAGTCCATTGTAAGATAATTTGTCCCACTCAATTAGACTAAGTTGTCATGTGAGAAGTGCTGAGCTACCGCAGCCCGGCGGCACCAAAGTTAGCGTGCTCAGAGCGAGCACCCGGGCGAGCACGCAGCCCCGCAGCGGGCTAACGCTTTAACAGCGCTAATTACCGGCTGGGGTAGAGGGCTTTTGGAGCTCTGTTTCTTCTGGTGCTTCGTAGAGAAGGTCGGATGGTTCCAGGTAACAACATTTCTATCTTCCAATTTAAAGAGTAGGAAATTGCGCCGAGGAATATGTTACAGAACGCTGAGGTGGAAAAGTCAAACACTGACCGTTTCCTTTTTTGGCGGCATTAATGTTGTCTGTTGTAACCTGAATTTTATCCCCTTTCCAAAACAAGATCTGCTAAGGTCTTTAACTGCATGGTGACTTTTGGCATCCATGACCCTTTCTACGGTTGGTACCCACTATGTTTATTTTTCAATTGGAATTATGTCATGAAGGAGACTTATCGGTACCTTCTGCTGTTCATTTGCCGCTGAAGTTGGGTAATATTTAGCTTCTGAGGCAGAGGAAGGAATGTATTGGTCCTCCAGTTGGGTCCTGCTGTCCCAACGAATTAAGTCTCAAAGACGGTTTCTATGTCTATTTCTGTCACATATTTTCTGTGTCATCTTGAACAAGTCATGACCAGTTTTTCAGTGTTGCAGTGTCCTTCTCTCTCGAGTCACTGTTTAACGGCCACCGGGAGCTTCAACTGTAGGCGTGCTGAGCGCCCACCCCACGTCTGCTCTCAGCAGGACCTGGCGTGGAGACTGCTCTCTGAAACACTTTTGATTGTGCGGGGTAACTGGGAGGTGGGACAGAGGAAAACCCTGGAAAATACAGGGTATAGCCTAAATAAGACTTGAAGGATTTTCAGTCGGAGCGTAGTATATCACGTACTGGTAAGCGAAGCTGCACACAGACCTCCTCCAGTTGGTGCTGGTCCAGGTGGAACCAGCCCAGAGGTCTCCACGTCGGGGTGGTGGTCAGTCGGCTCCGCCGTCTTAAATCACAGCCGGGCGGTCAGAATGGCACCCAGCCCAGCCGAGCTGGGTTCAGTCTCTTCCTACTTCACCCCGGCTGAAAACCCGTAATGCAGCGGTGATTTCACCTCCTAGAAGGGCAGTGCTGTTAATTTCGAAATGCTTAAATGTGACGGGGAAAACGTCTATAAGGAGGTTGATAAGGCATTGACTTAATAAATTACAAGGTTAGGAAGATGTGCCCTGTGGAAGTCACGGTGCTACATATTTTTCAGGGAATATAAAAAACGTGTGAGGTAATGTTAATCATCGTTCTCCACGCTGTACGCTGAGCAGGGCAGCTATTCTACATGCGAGAAAGTGATAAAATATAATCATATCATTTAATACTTATAAATCAATACTATGTGAAGATTGCGCAAGCGTTTGTTAAGTTGTGGGTAGTTGACAGCGAGCGTTTCTTTAATGTGAAGTCTTTAATTTGCAGATATACGTTATTGAAAGTAGTAATGAAAAACTTGTATTTATTTTGGGACATTTACAAATTGATGTGCTATTCCATTTCGAATGAGACTACAAATCGATGATTTTATCCTCTAACCACTGTAATCATAATTTGCCAGTTGTTTGGTTGGAGGGAGTTTTTAAATTAAAAAAAAAAAGATCATAATCATTATACCAACAACAAGACTGATTAATTAATTAGTCCTCACTGAGATATTTAGATGTACCAACTTTCAAAGTGTCCAGTATGGAGCTAAATTACTTCGCTGTTGTTCTGGCTTGGCATTTATGGTAATTTGTCAAGCCTATATGCAGTAATGGATTGACTCATATAACGAAGGCTATAATTGCAGCTGTTAGGTAGGCCTTCTTTATCTCAGCCTGTCTCAGTCCCCATTCCTGCATGATTTCTTGCTGTGCCGAAGCCATGTGTGTCTTGTTTTGTTTTAATACATTACTGACCCAGGGTCTCAGGTTACTGGGGTTCCTGTCATACATTTAGTTCCACTCTCATAAAGCATTGCACAAAAAATGCTGGAACAAGGTAACAATCATTGCTCAATATACTAAGTATAAATGTCAGAGTGTAAAACTTGACTGCAGGAGAACAGTGGAGGGGGAGATAATAATTGAAAGTAGGACACCCGGCTGTAACAGCGAGGCTGTGAGTTATAAGGGCTCCTACGGCATCATGCAATATGTCTGCTATGTCTTGTTTATCATTAAAAGCTCGAGATCAGCCATCTCTTTCCTCCAGATGTTACGCTATATCGGCGTGTTTTGTTCCGGTGGCTAAAAATGCCCTTGCAGACCTTGCCAGGTCATGTTCGCCACCGTAATGGCAATCCAAAAGGACCCGCCGTGGCTCCTCACCAGCGTGGGGCAGGAGTCGGCGTTGGGCAGAAAATTTAGTAGGACAAAGCGTTTGTTCAGTCGTTTAGTACTCTTAAACTGTCGTCTTCTTCTGCCATCCTCTCTTCACCCTGACGCACCACTTACTTACTTTTAAAAGTGTCTAAGTGCGACAACAGATGTTTTGTAAACTTATCTTTTAATCTTTGATAACTTACATAATTGAAGAAGTTAACAGGTTGTTCACTTAATAGGGATCATTTATACAGGATTTTTTTAATAACTCGCTGGAAGGGGGAAAAACCACTCTTGGCTAATGTGAAGCATATTTTGCATTTATTATGGGAAAAAATTTTCAGGTAGGAGGTAAGGAGACAATTTGGGAATTTTCGTTAGCTGAAAAACTGCATATTAAACATGAATTGTGATTTTCCATCTGGCCCTACTGGTTAGGAAGCTGCAGTTGGGCATGATCTTCACTGTCAATCAACAGTCCCCAACTGCGAGATGCAAACCTCATGACGAAGCCCACCCCAACTCATTAAACCAAAGCAAACTGTATGAAGTGCGCCGCTGTGTGATTTTAATATTTGGTGCATGTGACAGGATCATTTTAGTGATTTGCAGGATTTATCTCCTCTTAAAAGTACTGCCTAAGGCTACTCTAATTGGTAGGAAAGCAAATTCCCCCTTCTCCTCCTGTCACTCTTTGTTTTATTTACTGAGAACTGCCGAAACCTATTTACACAATAATGAGGATAAATCACCGTGATGCTTTCAACACAAAGAGAAATGTTGCATGAGTTGAAAGCTGTACAATTAAAACTAAATTCAAAATATTTCTGAAGTAGTGTCTACAGTTAGTGATAGTGAAATAAAATTAAGACAAATGATACGAGCGTACGTTGCAACTCGTGCAGATAGACAGCTAAAATCAAAATTCTTGAGGCATCTTTTATGACGGACAATTTCATTCAAGATTGCAATTAAGTAAATGTATGTAAGTTGCTGACAATAGCCCAGATGTTCCCCCTAGATACTTATGCAGCTCTTTCATTTTTCCCATGGACCGGGAGCTCAGCTACTTCCATCACAGTTGTCTTCTCCACGAGGCGCCCACTGGCGACCTCTCCACCTGCGGGTCAGGGTGGAGACCCTCCAGGCGAGGAGGACACTCCTCTGCGCGGCTGTGAGGTTGCACCTCATTCGCTCTTGCATTCTGGAGAAGTTACTTGAAAAGGAGACGGCAGTTTCAAGCTGAGAACAGCCCAGGCCAGGCGTCAAGGTGAACGCTGAGAATGCAACATCTGAAGCCGGTGGCCGCCGTGGCCCTGCAGGTCTCAGCAGGTCTATGGCCCGATGCTGACTAAGAGTTTCCAGATAAAGATTTCCCTTGACTGGCTTTCGTGGGGGAGAACAAACTGCTGGGGTTGTTGCGATGGAGTGAATTATGGGCCCTTGTTCCTGGGGCCCAATCCTGTGCTTCTTGCTTGAAGGCTCCCACGGAAACAATCCGTCTCAAAATGGGCTGCTCAGCACCTGGTGCATCTTATAAAGAAACAGAATAGTCTTGAAGTGCTGACTTACAAACCTCATGTATGGCTGTCATAAGATGTTTTATATGTGTTTTGATAAACAGTAATTACAAACTGAGTTAAGATATGCACCGTTGAGAGATCTTTGCTCTTACCTAATTTTTAGCCCATACTGTGACTACCAGACAGCAGAACAAAAGCAACCTGTATTTGTCAGGGCAAGCGACGCCGACGAAAACCCCTTCCACAGAGCACACTCCGTCTGCTCTTTGATTTGCCCTGGCACGAGGCCCCGGGCCTCAAATCAGGCCATACCGTTGAAACCAAGAATGCACCACATGCACCATGAAGAGAAAATCGTGTCTTTTGAGAACAGTCTTGCTTTTTTTTGTAGACACAAGCAGGTTACCGGTGCTCAATGGTAACGGTAGAGGTGGCAAAGCAACAGGACGATGCCGAACGGTTCTGCCAAAATGGCGCTGTGCACCGGCGGTGCCAAGAAATTGCCGGCGTTCGGCACTGCTCCGCTTGTACCCACGGCTATTGCTGAGGCTCCAGCAGAGAACAGATATCTTCTTTGCCGTTAAGTGCAATGTAAGATACCAATGAGTGTAATAATGAATAATTAAAGATGTATCTCTTATTAGAACACAGGTTTCACGTTATCTGTAAACGGACCTTCGTTTTCACCGAAACGAATGGGAAATAAATTCTTTTCGCAGAAGCTTCGCAGGGTATTTTTCACAGATGTTGCAATAAAATACTTAAATAACCCTACAAAATTACAACATCAAAGTAAAAACTTATAAAATATTAAGGTCTAAAATGACCTTTTGCAAAAGCATGTGCAAATCCATCGATACCAGTGGAGGTACTTTTATTTATGTTGTGAGGTGTTCATTACATCTGCGTAAAATTTGAATACTTGGCTCTTTGGTTTAGATCCCACAATAAGTGATA
>VUYV01000063.1:2672205-2674705 GCA_008711295.1 Anarhynchus alexandrinus | reverse complement strand
GGGTTGACGCGCAAAGCGTCTCAAAGCGGTTTTAATTTTTTCGTGCAGTGTTGGGAAAGACGCTCCGCACCGTCCGGCGGCTCAGAAGACAAAGGAGGAAGATAAATATCTGCGGAAGGGTAGAGGTGCTCTGGTTAACTGTAACGCTGCCGTAAACATCGCATCTCTACAAATGGGCCGTGCCTGAATAAAAAGCTAATTACCAGAGAGTTCGTTTAGCCAATCCGTTTGAGAAAGCTGATATAAATATGGAGGAAATAACATAATAGTGGTTTTAGTGAAGAACTGCCTTAGGACAAAGACAAAGAATAAAAAATGTCTTTTGTATTTACTCGAAACAAATGAATGGTATCAGGTGAAAAATATCTGTCTGTACTTGTTCAGATTTAAGGCCTACAAATTTGCACCTTATTTCAATTTCCTGCATGCACTGAGGAAGTGCAAATAGCTTATTCAGAGGCAGATTAATGCAAAAGAGCTGAGGGGGGACATAAATCTACAAGCAGTGACTTGTACCATCATGTAAGTGTAATGATTATCAAACTGAAATCAGGTCTCAGAGTATCAGCTTAACACAGAGAAAATTTGCTTGATGTGAGAGTATTAAAGTCATGCTATAATATATCCATACACTGTGACTAAATTTTATAGTTCATGAAGCATATTAGTATTACACTATATCCTGGTACATTCAAAAGGTGATTTCCATTTAGATGCTCATTTTTCATGAAGATAAATATGACATGAATCATAATTTCCCTGAAGTAAATATTACAAATAATAAAATACTCAGGCAAGCAAGTTGAGGAATGACAGTAATGTTTTCCATTTGTATGGTAAGTGGTGAACCTTGTGGCCTATCAAGTAACAAATTGAATGTTTAATCTTTCTCCATGCAGATTGAGGATGGCAAAGTAGCAGCCCGTCTCACAACAAATTGAGAGTTCTCTGGTGGCTCATGGAGTATCAGCTATTTTGTCTTTGGAGGCCAATAGAGAGTGTCAGCAGAGCTTTGTCAAAATATATCACGAGCATGAAGTTGTAAAATTGCAATTTACAGCAAAAAGACTTTGGGATAACTGGCAAATCTTAGGCATGCTAAATACATAGCAAATATTTAGAGAAGCTTTGTAAGGCAATTTAAATATTGTTAGGGGAAGTTGGTTAGCATCTGTGGAACGTCCCAACGGTAAGGAAAAAACCCGATCCTATCAAATAGTAAATATTCCCTCTGAATAATAAAAATAGCCGTATTTATGTATATCCAGAGAGGGAGGCAAACCAGGCAGTTTAGGGTATTTCCAAGCTATTTTAATTTGGGAATATTTCAGAGGATTAGGGTATATTATTCAAATGCTTTCGCCGTACCAAATCTGTTACATCTTCCGTTACTCCTTTGTCCTCGGATTTTGGGTACACTTTGGAGACAGAAGCAAAGCTGAGAGTTCGGCAACTTCTGTAGAGGTAGCGTCGGTTTTAGCGTGATATCGTGCCGGCGGGGCGAAATTTCAGGCGCCGGTGTCGTGCCCGTGTCGTGCCAGTCGAGGCTGTTGTTCTCCGCTTTGGTTCAAAAACGCGTGTACTGTACAAGCAGGGGGATGTTCATTTCGCTAAAGGTTCTGTTGTATATTAATTTTAAGTTGCAGTGTCTGCACTACAAGATGACACCACTAGCATTTTGATTAAGGATTTTATACATGAAAAAATTTTCATTATCTTAGTTCCCAGTGATCTCCCAGGATTGGTTGGATTCCTGACCTGCAGCTGTGTCTCGGAGTGTCAGGATAAATGCTTGTGTATTAAAGTGCGACCTATGCTGTTTTCTCTGTTACATGAGCAATTAATGGGGCTTTTTACTCTTGGGAAAGTCAAGACTCTTCATAACAAAACATGCACCTTAGTGGGTTTTGCTCATTTTTCTTTCTGATTCGAGAGCGGCGTGATAAAGTTCTCCCCGTGACCTGAGTCGCAGCATGGTTAGATTGTACACAGATACTGAATATGCTGATGATTTGTTGTGGTTGTTGTTCTTCCCTAAAAAATCACTTTTCAGAAATCAAAATTTGAAAGGGATTGTAAAAGAGTGCCTCAGAATTCTAGGACCGTGCGCCTACTTCATCTCAGACTGTTGGCTTTAGTTAAATTAATTAACTCTTGCTGACTTTCAGGCAACTTTGGGATGCGGGCTGGTTACACCGCGAACATAGGAGAACACGAGCGTGTGTCTGTCGGGGTTAGAAGTTAGTGTTAAGTGGGTGGTTTTTTTGGTGTAAAGGCAGAATTAAGCGATAGAGGCTTTGACGTGACTAAAGCATCCTCCTGGTAACAAATTTGCCAAAACAGCGACTGTTGTCACCAGTTGGGTGAGGAAATCGGAAATCTGTGCTCTGCATTCGGTGGCATTTGAACCCACCGGGAGCTCTGGGAACTCCGGTCTCGAGGTGTGCAGAGCTGGGGGGCAGCGGGAATGGGGGGCAGCGGGAATGGGGGGCTGCAGGGA
>VUYV01000063.1:2653095-2663095 GCA_008711295.1 Anarhynchus alexandrinus | reverse complement strand
GAAAGGGTGGAGGCTGCTGGTCACTGCAGGTTTCGGGTGACTTCCTTACCAGGGGTCTCACCTACCGGCAGTGCAGGTTTTGGTTTCGGGTGTTGTCGCCAGAACGCCCACACTCAGTATGTGAAATCGAAAGAATTAAGCGTTTGCTTCCTGCTGAGGTTTATTTGCACGACTGACGCTTCTGTTTGGCGTCTGGTGGAAATACGCTTTACTAATGATGTTTCTAGGATGTAATAGGTGGGTTTCCGTCACAAATATTCCTTTAGCCAGACAATATTTGAATCAGACCAAACTAAAGCCACCGCTTGTGCTTATAATACCAAGTATTTTCTTGCTTAGCGTTGAAATTCAAGTACAAAAGTCTTTCTGGTCTATTTGCTACAACACCTCCTCTCAAAAAAGGTTAAGAAGAGGTGAAAAGGATGAAAAGGCACTTGCAGGGTTTAAAAAAATCTTCTGTGGAAAAAACCATCTTTCATATCACAAAAAAAGTCTCCTGTAGGTTGTTATGTGCATAAGGTGGAGGCTTAAGAGCAGACACATTTGCAGATGAACTGCTTTTACCAGCTTCTCCGAGACATGACATTTGTTCAGAAGATTAGCCAGGTTGTAATGTGTAGCATAATTGCACTGTGCGGATGTCCCAGAAGTGAAAACCTAATTGCTTGACAGGCCTATAACTTTGTGGTACGCTCTCACCTTGTTAGGTCCTTTTCTGATGCAGTTCAAATGAAGTCTGGCCGCAGGTGTGCCTAATTTACCTCGCAACAGAACGTGTTGAGTTTAATTGCACAGTGGTTGTTAGGAAAAATTGGTGGGTGGAATATCAAGTGACTTACTGTACGCGGATGGCAGATGGGCGTTGAGAGGCATCGCGAGCTAAGTGTATAGGTGAGGTGAGTCAATAAAAGATGTAAATTTTGTCTTAAAATAGTGGAGTCTTGTGGTAGGTAATACATTTTAATTAAGGTGGTAGCAGGCCCCTTTCTAGCAGCGTGAAAAAAATCAGAGCAGAGGAACCTCCCAAAGCCTGCATTTTTCTCCATATCAGTATTTTAGGAAGAGCTTAGTGTGTTTGGGAAGGCTATTCTGCAAGGCTGTATTTATTCAAAAAGACTAGAATTTGGGCGTATAGCACAGCAGGGAGAGGCAAATGTAGAAAGGCTTGCGTTCTCATTCTGTTGGTAGCCACAAAGTTTGAGAGGTGACCAAAGCCAGCTCCGATCCAGCTGCTCGCTTCTTGCTGTGTCGCACCCATCTTGTTTCGGGAGCGCAGGGCTCGCGGGGAGAGCGTCTGGCCCCGTTCCCTCTGCCGTCGGGATGGGTTCGTAGCGCCCACGGTCCTTGCTGGTCAGCTGAGAGGAACAATCGAGGCAGTTTTCATCTCCCGGCAAGCGTTGGGAAATGCCCTGCGTGAGCAGAACAGGGTTTTTAACTTGTGTTGTCTTCCTCTGAAAATCTTGTCTTGATGCCACCTGAGCTCCGTGAACTCTCTGCAAACACAGATTAAAAAATGAAATATCTCAGTATCAAGGAATGCGGCGGAGCTGAAACATGAGTGCTGCTTGTGTTCACCCCAGCCTTGTCGCTTTGACATTTAGCCCGGTGCCAGGGTCATCCTAGTAAACCTGAAGATGTCTAATTCCACCCAGCGTGGGTCCTTTTCACCAAATAATTGAACAAATAGCAGCTCCGGTTGATGTTCAGTGAAAGGGTGCTTAATGGCCCTTTTTTTTTGACAGGATGGGAGCTCTCTGTATAGAAACAATTCATCACAAATGCTTCACGTTAAAAACAATCCACGAGGAGCAATACTTAGCATTCCTAGTGCACAATTCATTGGAGAATTTCCGAGCAATTTACAAACATTAGCTCAATAAGCCTCACAACACCCATTTGAGATCAGAAAAAAATAATAGATAAGATACTCCTCTTCAGCCTGGCTGTGGCACTAAGGAGCTGTAAAGCTGGAGGCTCTCCCCAGCTCCTGACTGGTCCTGTCACCAGTGCCTGATGGTCCCCTACTGACGTGGGCATCCGCTGGTCCTTGCACATCTTCGCAGTCCACGCGGTGGAAGATGTGCAAAAAAGAACAGAGGTTTGACAGAACCGCCATTAGCTTTAGCCTATACTCAGTTGATGTGGAGATCATAAGTATTTAAAAAAAAAAAGCCCTCCAAAGCCAAGGCAGATAAAATTAGGGTGGGGATGTGGCTAACAAAGATGCAGCCTCATCGGGTCACTGGTAGTGTCCCTGCAACAGTGTCCAGAAAACTTGAGTTCAAGTGAGCATCCGAGCTAGGAGATCACGTCAACACTGCGGAAATCCGGGTCTCTTCCAGCTCGACAGCTAAAACCCCTTTACAGATTTCGGGATAGGAAGTTTTAAAGAAACACGCATTCAGCTAAAGTGACAGCGTCAGTTTATTTACGCGCAGTTTCAGTAAACCTCATCATTTCCCTCCTTCCCTCTCTGATATGAGAGATTGCTCCTTCAGCGTTAGCATCCCGTATTCATGTTAGGGTCCTGCTCAAGGTTTAACTGAAAAGGAAGAGCTGTGATTGAAAGCACCAGTTTGTGATATGGGGATACTCCCATAATGCTCCTGTCTGACCCTCGAAGCCCGTCAGGAGTGAGCACAGCGCGGTGCAGCCGCAGTCGTACTTTCTATTGGCCGCAGTTGGGCGCTGAAGAAGGGAAGAGGCGCCCGGCTTGCCTCCTACCAGGGATGCTGTTGGCACATGGAAACTTCTGCGAGGTGTACACAACAAGAATAGTCACAGCCACTTATAAAGGTTGACAGGAATAAATAATAGTTGTTCCTATTCTAAACGTAAAAGCTCTGCCCAACTTTGCTGTTTCAACATGGATGGAGTTGGGCAGCACAAGCTGCTGGGCTGGCACATCTGAGAAGCTCTGGGTGACTAGAAAGTCCTGAGCCTTGCTCTCTGTAGCTGTCGGTCATTAGCTGAAAACCAGACCTAGATAACTTTTTTTTTTAATTATGAAATGGGAAAAACATAGCTACATAAAGAAAAGAGGAGGCGTTAGGCTGCGAACATCTCCTGCACAAGGGCAGGACGGTGAGGGTCCCCCCGTCTTGCATAGCCTGGAGGGTGGAGACACCCCATATCGGCTCGTTCCCCAGCAAGTACAGGAGGGCGGCATAAAGAAGTTTGCACTTTTCCAAGCTTTTCCCCTTCCTATATGTGTTTTCTGTGTTCCTGGGATGCAGCGATGCTACAAAAAAGGTTATTGGGAGGTGCCTAGATGATAAGGGTTGGTCCTAAATAATTGCTGGTTGCCGCTCAGCAAAAATAAGGTGGATTTCCGTCCCCGGGTAGAGTGACTCCTCACAGTTAAAGGCTGGCAAAGGTTGAAGAGGTCACAAGACAGGGCCTAATTTGCCATGTTCCTTTCCTTTCAAAAACAATGAGGGAACCGGGGCCTTGCCGGTGGGCAGATCCCGCCTGGATCTCCCTGGAGTCAGCAGGAGTTGGATCGAGTCCCTTTGAATAGCGAGAGTTTCCAAACCGGAGGCAACGCCAAGTGTTTTTCAGAAGATTGATCATTCATTACCTTGGAATGTTTCGATGTAGAGGTCATTACTGCTAATATAAGTTGTGAAAAAAATAAAACGTATTAAAAAAATAGAGACAAATTCTCATCTGGTGTAAGTCATTGCCTTTGAAGTCAATGAGTCATTGAAATCAACTTTCCCACACCGAGCTAAGGATATGGCCTGGAGTCAATACATTTGTAGTTGTTGAAAAATTAAAAATATAAATTTGCCTTTCCCTGGCAATAATGTTCTGTTTACAACAGAGATCTTATGCTTTAAAATAAGTTCATTAACTAATAGGAAAGTAATATTTCACTACCAGTATTCTTTTGGGTATAACTATTTATGATTAAATTTTATTAAACTTTTTTAAAATTAGATTTACATTTTGATGAATCTAATAGATTTCAATTTTGTATTTTTATAGATTCTTTCTAAAGTTTTTCCTCAAGTGCAATCAGAACTGTTTGAAGAATGCAGGCAACCCGCGAGACATGCGAAGATTCCAGGTACAGATCTCTCTTAAAAAATAAACGACATATAAAAGACTTACTCGCATCTTCATCTTGAGCTTTTTTAATGAAAAAACAGTATCAGTGCACCTACTTAGAGTAGTTCCAATGCTGCGTGCCTTTAAAAAAAAACCACTGTTGGTATTTTACATGTCGCCCACTGGTTGTTGCCGGTTGTTGGGAGTCGCCGAGTTCTGCGGTGGACTGTAACGGATCAATGCCGAAGCAAGCGGGTCTCTCCTCAGAAGGCGTTTCCGTGGTTTTCCTTCATACTAACACCTTGCGTTGTAGCGTGGCGTGTGCTCAGACCCGCAGAGGTTTTTCCGCATGTAGACGGAGGAGCAGAATCTTACTAACAGACATGATGGTGGAGCGCAGGGAAGTTTGGATCTCACACAGGGGATTTTCACGTTCACAAATTGTAAAGCCAACAGTGGTGGTCCAACCCCCATGTTTTTATTCCAATTGTGTTAGAAAATGTTTAATACTTCGCTTTCTTCTTACAGCTTTTGAAATATCCTGTGGTGAATCATAACACTGCAGAGAGGCAGCTGACGTGATGGACAAATGATTTCCTCTGTGTTTGGGGTCATTTGAAATGATTGTTGGGAAATATATGCTTCTTATTTCAAAATATTTCACAACGGTTCATATTTGAGGCTAATAATAAACCAGTATTGAGATGTTCAAAACTTTCTTATTTTTGAGAAGAATAACTTGTGGTTAAAGTTGATAGCAAAACATGTGACATCTGTTTTCACGCACAGCCAACCAACCGGTGAAGCCAGCACCCTTGAGCCAGCCAACAGAAAAGATCTGTAGCTGGAAAAAATATTTCTTCAAAACAATTGAGCCAAGCTCCCATTTTTCATGCATCTCGGCTTCACGTGGCATTGGTGATATTGATCCATCTGAACAGAACAGAAGGTCAAACCTGGAATGAGTGGAAATGTCCTCTTTGTCTCACCGATGACTAAATGAAGCATCAGTCATGAGTGATCTTGTGGTCGACAATGGAGCCAGTAGGCACTAGAAAGACTTTCCTGGGTCTCTTTAGCTAATCTCCCTGCCTCTCAGAAGGTTTAACTGGACTTAACAGTATGTCAGATCTTGAACAATATTTTTAACTGGTTTCACTGTCTCAGCACCTTTCCTTAGGTGCACCGCAGGAATAAGCCGATATAACAAAGCATAGCATGTCTACTTTCTTTTGCTGAACTACAGTATTTTCCCTTGGTGACTGACCTATATATACATGACAGAACAAAAATAGTTGTCATTTTTATACACGCCTTTCTCTGTCTTTTTAATATACCGCGTTCTAGGAACCAAACCCAGAAACCTTTGCTGAAAATCGCCCTTGTACGTTTCGCAATATTTCTTAAAGTCTGCGAATCTCGTTAAAAGCGAAAGCAGATAGCCCAGTGGCCTGGCAGCAGCTCTGCGGCCGAGGTGAGTGTGCAACCTCAGCACTCTCCAGGGTGGATGTTGACAAGAGGGAAAGTGTCCACTTCTGGGAGGAGAAAGGTAGGGGAGCCGAGCAGCCTGGCAGAGAACTGCCCTCGGGCTGTTCCAAAGGGTACCGCAGATGGCTGTCTCCAAGGAGGCAGGATACACAGAAAAGGTGCTGTGATAGCTGAAAGCTAATTATGGGTTGTGAATAAGAAACAGGATCAGAGGTGATCCAAAACATAGAAGCAGACAAGGGTTTTCTTCTCGTGCCTTGGAGCCGCTCTGTGCAAAAGGAGGCTGGTTTTACCCCTTCGATTTTTGTTCGTTACGTGTTTGGGTGTAGGAGCTGGTGTGAGAACCCTGGCGATCGTTTTTGTTATACCCAAAGGTGAAATAAATGGAAGATGAAAGCCAAAATGTGTAGTAGCTATTGCTGCCATCACCAGTAGGGCCCAACTTAGCCATTGACTTGAAGGACTCTACTAACGTTAAACCCCAAAGAAAATGCTGCAGTGATTACTTCGTTTAGAAAACCTGGAACCCACACCGCAGGGTCCGTTGCTGGAGGATTTGAATAAGATGTAAATGTCTATCCGGGATAATAGCGATCGACCTACGAAGCCGCGTTCCACACAAACCCAGGCGCATCTCAGGGTTTCCTCTTTGGCTTGTGTTCATGCGATATCGTTTCCGGAAGGAGTCTCACAACTCCATTGTGTAGGTGTTTTTATCGGGAAGGTTGTGCGTTTTGCATATGTTCCTTTTCCATTTTCTACTGAGAAGCAGCTGGAAGCCAAAGAAGGCCCTATCCATCATCTCTTCTATGGCCGGACTCTGAACCTGGACACAAGAATAGGAGCCTTTCACTCAAAAATAAAGGAGGAAATTCCATTGACATACCAGGGTCAATCACCATCCAAATGAACTTGAGAAGGGATACTTTTCATGGATTGAAAACACTTTCACTATTCATATTCAACTCGGTCTTTTCAGATGCAAAAAAGTTCATTATCAGACATTAAATGTAATTGTAAAACTGACCTGGAGATCATTTACTGAAGAAAAAATGGGGAGTTACGATGGTTCCTGATTTATTAAGCTTTTTTTATTTGGAATCCTCACAACCCTTCATTTGAAGACAGTCTCAAGTGAACAAATTTTAATTAGATAAACTATCTAATCAATATATCAACAGATCAATCAAAACAGCAGCTTTTAAAATGAGTGGCTAGAGGGGTGTTTCTGAAACTAATGGCTAGAAGAATATTTCCCTGAATTGAATTCATTTGTTAGCATAATAGGAGATTAAACTCTAATTAGTGTAGCAGGTTCTGAAGAGAAACAATTGTGAGTTAAAAATCACCAGTGTTAGCCACGTAAACACAGATGTAGTCATAGCTGTCGTTCACTTTGTTTAAAGCGAAAAGTAACAGGCGGCGGTGGTGTTTTGTCTTGAAAGAAGATCTGATTCTGTATCCGCGTTTGTGGAAATAAGGCAGGTTTTTTTTTTAAATTTGGTTGGTGTTTTTTTTTGTTTTCTTTTGCAGGTTGTTGTATCAACAACAGTCAATGTGGATGGCCACGTGCTGGCTGTCTCAGACAACATGTTTGTACACAACAATTCCAAACACGGGAGGCGGGCTCGCCGCCTTGACCCCTCAGAAGGTACGGCCCCTTCTTATCTGGAAAATGGTAGGCACACATTTACATGTCTTTTTTTATTTGCGATGCTTTCTTTTTTTTTTTTTTTTNTTTTTGGCACCGTACTTTATGTTGATACACTACTACATTTACTTTTACATAATTTCTTCTCTCATCCATCAAACCGCCCATTAAAAAAATCCATTAGTATTTCTCAGCCCTTGTCAACCAGAATACGGTCGCTCCTGAATTTGCTTCTGACTTCTTTCTTTATTTAATACTTACAGTTTTGCAGTCACAACCAATTTTTCATCTTTTTCTACTTTTTTTTTTTTTTTCAGTCTTGTTTTGCTTTCAGCTTTTTCTTGCTATTTAATTTGACTTGATTTTATTTTGGCTTGTCATATTCCTTGATCCAGAGGTACAGTCTCAGGTTATGTATGCAAGTTTAAGTGGATGGTAAAAACATGACCGAATCTGTAAAGAATTTACTGTGAGGTCAATTTCCTGTGGCTGGGCCTTACTGCAGATTACGGCAGGAGGGGGTTTGTATGAGAAAAACAGCATAAAATGTTTTTCTTCAGACTGACTCAATGTGATTGACTTCTTGCCTGAACCGCTAAAAGAAGATAGTCTGAGATGAAGAGGAGAATGGAAAGTGTCTCTGAAAATCCAGAATTGTGAAATAGTATCTTTCTGGAGCCCATCAGCCTCCGCATCACTCGCACACGATTGCAGCTGCACTCGTACACGTGCACACACGTATTTATTCTTCCCACCAAGCCCCAAATAATCATTTAGATGTAAATATCGCTTTGTTTGCGCTGTAAAATACACCAACGTAAAGGTACAAACCGCATACAAACCGGCTCTGAGGTAACTTGTTTATGAATAGAATAAATAGAATAGAATGGAATAGAATGGAATGGAATGGAATAGAATAGAATGGAATGGAATGGAATGGAATGGAATAGAATAGAATAGAATAGAATAGAATAGAATAGAATAGATCAGAACAGAATAGAATAGAATAGATCAGAACAGAACAGCACAGAATAGAGTATTTTCAGTTGGAGGAGACCTACAATGATCATCTGGTCCAACTGTCTGATCACTTCAGGGCTGACCAAAAATTAAATGCACAGGGGTCAAATGCATCTTCAGTTCTTCAGTTAGACTTCTCAGGACCAGTGGGATTTGACGTACGGCTGCGTGGCCAGGCCACGCACATCAGTTTCCATGGGACTCCTCTGGCGAGTTGTTACTAACATATTGACAGGATCATGGCTTTTTACACTAATAAAATTAATTAAAGTAGTAACAGAATACTAAGCTGCTAATACAATCATTGTCATTTTACGTTTCAAATAGTATTTACCAATGGGCACCTAGAGAAATGAATGAGGCAAGCAACAATTATCAGAAGGAAATACGATCTAGACATCAAAAAATGGAAAACGATTTACAAATCTGCTGCAGTCCACACACACAAAACTAATTTGTTTTTCTGCATTAATAACTAAGGTATAAGAGAACAAAAATATAATAATTAAAGGTCGCCCTGAGCACCAGAGTCATTATGGTCTATGACGTATTGTTTATCTCTTTCATATGCACTGAAAGTAGGTGTGTGTTTTGCCTAGCAACCGTCACTAATGAGGTTCACAATTAAGAAGGCTGAATCCTCTCCCCTAGTCCTCTCCTTCCCCAGAGAGCGAGAACTAGCAACATTATAGGTTCAAGTAAGCATGCTCAGCCCTGTGGTGTTAGGTTTTAGTCTAGGTCCAAATTCAGCCTCTTCTAATGAGCCATTATGATCTTAGCAAAAAACAAGTATTTATTTTTGTAAGCTGCATGAAAAAGAATTTGACTCTAAGCAGAAAATACCACTTAGAAAAATAAAGGCCACTTTTACACGCGGCAGAAAATCTACATAAATGTCACCAACCAATAGCTCCTTTTTTTGCGGTATGGTAATTGATTTGCGTTATCGAAACGTTAAAAATAGAGTGCCAAATCCTCTTTGCCTAACCTCCCATAAACGCCCGTTCAAGTAAGCTGCACCGTTGCAAATGAATGTGAAAATCTGAGCCCCGCTTCTCGAAGTCCTGCGCCTAACAACGATTACAGTCACCAAATAACTCAAAGCAAACACTCCTGTAAGAGGGCGGCAGGGAATCCAAACGCCCTCGGATGTAGGAGGGAGCGGCGGGGCCAGGGCGGCACAGGCGCCCGGTTGAAGGTCGGGGCATCGCGCGCGTCGGGCGTCACGCAGAATGAGCGTCGCCCGCCCGCTCTGCTCCCCCTGGCATCAGCCCCGCGACTCCCCCGGATTTTGGTGGAGCCGGAATAAGCTTCGGCCTCTTAAAATGGGGACGGTGTCGCCTGCGAAGAGTATTCCCGAAATCGTAACCTTGCTCGCTCGAAAAATCTTTGTTTCCTCCTGGTCAGGTCGTAGCGCTGGATATTGATACCCTCCTTAAAATCAGGGTGTTTTATGTCATGCTTCAAGTTAGTTGTGTCCCCGTGCCCGTCGAGCCGCGTCTGCCATGCAGGACGGTATGCTTTGCATTAGTAACACATTCTTTAAAGAAAAGTGCCCGCTAAAAAACCGCAGATATTTACTTCTCTGTAGCCTCTCCTTGCTAACACCTCATTATCCAATCATCTAATATTCACCAGCAGTATATACACACACTCGCAGATCGTTTCCAAGTAAACTAATTCCCCCTGCTGCTACTGTGGAAGGTTGCCATTGAATCCTTTGAGCTCACAAAAAGCACGGCAAATTATTTACAGTAGTTGAATACAACTGGAGGAAAAACAATTGTT
>VUYV01000063.1:2645595-2648095 GCA_008711295.1 Anarhynchus alexandrinus | reverse complement strand
ACAAAGAGCCTTTAACTGTTTACTCGACAGACTGCGGGGATTCGGGGAGAGTTCTTGCTGCTTATTGGCTAGATAATGCAGATTGCAGATGATGTGCAGATGATGTGCATTTTGATGAATATTTTCCCACTAGACTGCAACTGTTTCTATCTATTAATTTAGATCTAATGGGAAAAGTGTGTTCCTGGGTAGTTTTAAGCTAGGACTTTTTAAACAACGCACCGAGGCTATGTTCTTCTGTCTGCCTCCCATCTTTTGCTGAAACGCACTTTTAAGTGAGGGTAGCATCTGAGATGCCCATCTTCCATCTGTCCCCGAAGAAATCGCAACCTGGGCGGAACCAGTGCTCGCGTTCACACCTGGGTGCCTCGCTTCTGGCTGGCGGGGGGAGAGAATATTTGGGTTTTCTTGATCTTTCCCATTGGGTCGCTACCGGAGTCGCCAAACGGGATGGCGGTGCCCGTGGTGCTTTTGGTGCTAAGCATATATCCTTAAAGCCGGCGTCGTTTCGTAGTCGGCTGCAAAGGCGGTCACCGCAGGTGGGGCTGCGCGCGGTCGCGGTGACAGCCTTCAGAACGAGCACAGCCCCCGCAAGGCTTCGGCCGAGCGGCCTGACAAGTATGGCTGTTTAGCTAAGATAAGTGCGCAGCAAAATAAAAAATGAATGAATTAAAAGCCTTAGCCTGAGTTCCAGATACTTGAGCTGTTGCGAGCTGGTGCAGTTCCATGGCGCGCAGGGAAGCGCCGCAGATTTGAACCAGATGACGGTCTGGCTCTCGGTGCACAGCCCTGGAATTTTGAAGTGCTTTACAGGAATGTCTTAAACTGATTTCTTAGGTGCGCATTTTGCAAATTTGGTGAATTTTGCTGGTTTAAACTTCTTTCTAGTATGTAAACGCAAACATGTATGAAACCGTATGGAAAAGCCGTTCGTTTCTTCTTTCCCGGGGTCGTCTTTTGTCTTTATTGCTGAGTAAAGATGTTCAAAAGAGTTGTGAGAAAGTCAGGAGCTTCTCCCGCCGGAATGAAATTGTAATAAAGTTGCATCACTAACAACACCTTACCGGGAATATATATTTAAAACACCTTTTGAGGGAGACAAAAGCCTATATCCCGGCTATAAGAAAATAAAAAGCTAAAGCCAGCGCCCGCCTGGCCGAGAAACTTGTGCCTGCTCCGCTTTATCCTGAAGTGATCGGGGGACGGAGATAGTCTTTGGAAATGAGAGCTGCCATTGAGAGCGAAGGCAAGCCTCACTGTATTTCAGAAAACGAAAATGATGTAGCCCTGGAGGAGGGAGGGGCCGAATCCCCAGGGCATCTGTTTCCCATCAGTGTCCCACCATGCTTGCAGTCTGGCTTGGCACTCTAACATTTAACCTTCCCAGCATGAGGTAGACCATAGGGCAACAAGGCTGCGGAATAATGAAACAAGAGTGTAGTGTGGTGTACAAAGCCTTTGTGAGCCGAGAAGTTGAGACATTAAATGATCAGGGCGCAGCGATATGAAAGTTCCAGATTTTTCTCAAAAGCCCCCATTAGTCTCACGCAGAAGGAGGAGCGCGCCGCCGCTCAGCAGGCAAAGGCGAGGCCTTTCCCCATCTATCCGTGCCTTTTTGCCCGCTGCTTTCAACTATTATAAAGATACAATTACCTTGGGAGATTGTGGCAGTTCAGTTGATTAGCACGGTGAATTAAAAGAATGAGTCACAAATGACATGTCCAGCTCTTCTCTACTAGTCCTTTGTATTCCCAGTGTACCTCACCCCTGTTGTAAGAAGGTCAAAAATTAGAGAGAGATAACAATTTTCAAGCAGCTAGCACTTAGGAGCAGAATTAACAATCATTCTGTATGTAATTGCCAGTTAATAGTAAATTGCCTTCTAGACTGTAAAATGCAATATAAACTGGTGGGCACCTAAAATTAAATTAATGAGGTATTTGCTGCATTTAAAAGTGAATAGTGCAAATTAATAACTGGGTACAATACTTGTTTTAATATATATCGAACAGTGCATCGTTTACTTGTTTAATAATAATTTTAAAAGTGCCACCTGAAAAATTCTCTCGCTCTCCGGGAAAATCGAGTGGTTTGTGCAGGTTGTAGCCATGATTTTGCTGGTAAAGTCTTCCAGGTTTCTAAATTAAATATCAGAGATTATTTTTTAATTAGAATATAAGCACTGCAGTGTTATTTGATTATGGCAAATTGTGATTTGTATGCTTCTAAATGAAATTACGTTACAGATAAAATTGCACCTTTATACACATATTTTTAAGCTCTGTAGCTTCTGGTGGTTTACTTTAAGATGAGCGGCAGTACCGTATTTACAATGTGTTTGTGCCACCGCGTTCCTGCTTTCTCTAAGTGCGTATTTTGCATAATGATTTCCTTGTGAATAAAGGAAGTATAGTCCGTCCCGGAGTATATTAAAGCAGTGTCAAAGAATGCTACTTGGCACTCGGGACCTTTAGCGCTGACTGCTTTCACCCTAAGGTTT
>VUYV01000063.1:2638095-2643095 GCA_008711295.1 Anarhynchus alexandrinus | reverse complement strand
CCAGTATTCCCATTAAATTAATTTGTACCCTCATCGAAGTGCTATTGAGCTGAGGAGAGACGTGTCCACTGACTTCATGGCCTTTGCATTGGGTCTAACATAACAGGGAAATAAGGAAAAAGCCCAGAAGCTCAGGGTTAATAAGAATAATGAGTCTATTGTATTTTGGAACTTCTTATACTGCTGCGTATTACAGTGCTACTGCTATAATTAAAAAGCTTGGCAGTGTTTTCATGTCAAACCTTAGCTGCTGGGAAGTCTGTGTCTTATAGACACATTTTTTTTTGGCCAAGTGATTTTCATGAAAGTTGGTTTAAAGACACTGGCATGACCCTGCAGCCTCATGTACTTTTTTTTTTTTTTTCTTAATTAATTATCACAACTGTAGCGAATGCAATTTGCTGAAGAAAAAAATAATCAAAAGGGGTTTCAAAAATATTTTGTATTATTTATATTTTAAAATAATTTCTAAGACGTCGTCCATTATGTAGCTTCTTAACATAACCTAATGTTTCTAAGAATTTCTTTAAACCCCTTTGGCAAGCATATGGAACGCAGGTATTTCCACAGGAGCTGTTAGTCAATGTAGTTGCTACTCACAGGCTGAATATAAATTACTGTAGATGACTATTGATTTTTAAATACACAAACTTTCATTGAAACCATGCAAAGTCGCACGACGAGAAGAGCGCCGTGGTGGCTCTGGTGTTCCTCAGCGGACGTTTGCTGGAGGTGGGGTGGTGCCGCTGCCCGGCGCGGGCTGCCCGCTGGGGACAGTGGGACAGCACTGGCGGTGGACGTGCGGTTTATAAGCTTGAAAGTTGCAGTCTAGCACTGGAGAGTTCTATATTTTTAATTACACAATTTCCAACATATACAAATATTAAGGGGGGAAAGAAAGGATTTTTTTTTTAATATATATATATATGCACAATCTTGAGAACATCTGCTTCCATACGGATGTGCAGCGTGGCCCCTCAGAAAAGTTGTTTTAAATCTTGTTAGATGCCTGAGTAAACACCTTCAACATTTCCAGTTTTCTCTAAGCTAAAATATTTCAGTATACGAAAATATTTTTATTTTGTACCACATAAATATTTTTAATTTCTCATTGAGAACTAAACCAATAGTTTTACACGATTCTGAACAATTAGAACACTAATAACATGGGCTTGCTTTCTGTTTTTAAAGTTGCAGCATCCACTGTGCTTCAGCATTTAATAAAGCTTTTTTGTAGATTAATTGAATTCGGTTAGTTATTGGAGGGTTTTTTTCCAATATCCCCAGGTATATCCACAGGTAATACAGAGATTTCACAACTCCGAGTAAGAGGCGTTTTTGTTTGAAATTATTATATGAGAGAGGAATATTGTTGTAAAAGCTATGTTAGATGATATTAGGGATCCGATTATAAATCCTATTTGTCTAAATATTACATTAAAATATTACAGTATTATATTCTTACGCCGGGTGAGCGCTACCCAATATAAAGGGAGAGAAGTTGTGCGGAATACCGGCTCTTACGGATGTTTGCCGAAGCATCACAGCTCTCATACGGTTCTGAGAGGGATAAATACCTTTGAGGAGCTGAGCCAGCGCAGACAGGCAAACGATCGGGTTTTCCGTTCGCTGTGATCAAGCATCGTTTTCAGCAGAGCACCCGAAATTCTCGTGTTTCGGAAGAACCGCAGCCCTTGGTCGTGCACCCTCCTGCTGAAGGAGCAGAGATGCCTCCTCCAGGTTTCTATGGCAGCTGATGCACATCAGCTCCATCAGCTCTTTGGGAAGGGGCGGCTGCAGCTCCTTATAATCCAGCGACGTGGCACGGGGCTGGTGCTCTCAGCCAGGAGGAATTTCTGTGCTCGCAGGCTCCGGTAGCAGAATTCTGTCAAATGTGTGCAGGGGAGCAAGAGGAAGGAGATGGCTCCACGCAGACCCATCCGCGGAAGGAGGTATTTATTTAGCTCTGAGGCCTAGCAGAAGAATAAACCCCCAAATAATAGCACAAATATAAAAACAGATGCAAGCTCAGTTTATTTCAGTAAAATATATCTTAATTAGTAAAATACCTTGGAGTATTAAATAGTTGGAATGTAACGTTTTGCTGCTTTGATGTAATACCACAGTAATGAAATACTTTACCAAATCAGCAATATGCCTTATTTTTTTGGAGCAGAATATTTTGTCCTGTTAGTCATATCATGTTGTTTTCATAAAATGCCATGTTTTATTATAGTTACATATGTATTAGACTGTGGTGTTTCCTTGGCGTGATTGGAGCGTTTATAATTAGATATCATAGAGGTTTCCTTTCCCCTCTCGCTCTTCACTGAACTTCTGCCAAGCCCCTCCTTTGCAAATCTCCATGCTAATGACTGATGAGATCTGGCTTCTTACTGGTGGGATCCTTAATTTCTCAGGATTTGCTTGTTCTACGTGTTTAAATCATGGTAAATTTGGAGATATTTTACATGGCAAGCTGTTCTGGGATTGAAACGTGTGATGGGGTCTGCTCTGGTAACTCAGTCAACTGATAGGCCAAGTGTTCTGCATATGGGTTTACTCTGAGTGGTTGCCATTTGCTGCTTCATACTTCACCTCTTCAATTAATTTTTCTAATCCAGTATCACTGACTCTAAATATCTGTAAAAGCAGCAGAGTGATGTCTGGACCATACAGTGGGTTGGGTCGATGCCTTAGGATGTCCATGTCCCAGGTGAAGCTTTCCCCTCCAAGCCATAGTGTGGCTCTCCGGGGCCAGAGGCATGGTCCATCCAGCCAGATGTCCATCCAGTGGCCTCGGGGGGATGCTACAGGGAAGTGTACAAAAACAGAGATTGTGTGAGGTCCTGTCCCTTGTGTACCACCTGCGCTGTGGCATTCTTAACTCATTTTTGTGGCATGGGGAGCACAGAGGTGGGGAGATGACAAGCACCAGTTGGGTAAGAGCAAGGGTGTGGAGCTTGCACCGGAGCTGGGTGCTTCTCCCACAACTGTGCCAAACCTCACCTTGAAATTTTCAGCACCTCTCTTTGAGGTGGGTTGCTGTAAGGGTCACTAAACTGAAACCACAGCTCCTCCTAACCTCCCCCCTCGCAGTCCCCTGGGGTGTCGCTGTGCCGGTTCCTCCAGCTGCCTTATGGAGAGGACTCTTGACCATGCAGAGTCCTTGCACTTGGGACGCCTGTCAACTTCAGCCCTGCTGTGGGCTGTAGCCTTGCCTCGCCTCAGCCTCATGGCCAGCTGCACCACTGGGATGTGTGCCCGAGTTTGAGTAAACTGCCCTAACCAACATAGAATCATGGAATCATCAAATGGTTTGGGTTGGAAGGGACCTTAAAGATCACCCAGTCCCACCCCTTGCCCCAGGCAGGGACACCTCCCACCAGCCCAGGTTGCTCCAAGCCCCGTCCAACCTGGCCTTGAACACCTCCAGGGATGGGGCAGCCACAGCTTCTCGGGGCAACCTGCGCCAGGGGCTCACCACCCCCACAGTCAAGAATTTCTTCCTAATATCTAATCTAAATCTCCCATCTTTCAGTTTAAACCCGCTCCTTCTCATCCTATCACTCCACTCCCTGATAAAAAGTCCCTCTCCACCTTTTCCACCTTTTTTTTTTTTCCCTTGTGATGCCTTTTCACTGGTGCTGCCACCTTGCTTCACAGAAACTTCTTTTTCTTTGTCTTTTTCTCTTTTTTCCTCATTCCTTTCTCCCTTGTTTTCCGCATTTCTCCCTCTTGTTCGTTCATTCATTCATTCATTTAAAGTAAATCTGTAGCTATTATGATGGTAATGACTTTTTTGGCAAGCATAAGGGCCTGAAACACAATTGTTCTCAGTAAAAGTGGAAACGCAGGCGTCCTTGCAGAATCCGGGGTCATGAAGATACCAGTGCTTTACTTGTGACTGAGTGCCACCTACCAAAAGGTGTGCCAAGGAACCAAAGTCCTGCGGTGGGACAGCCTGGTGAGGCCGGGTGGTCCCTGAGCACTGGCTGGGGGTGGTGGTGGGGCTGGAGCCCCCCATCAGGGACTTCTTGGTGGCCTCCTGGCACCCCTCCTGCAGCGAGGGTGCACCAGCCCTGCTGAGCATCCACACCCATGAGGGTGTTGGAATTCCAATCTTGAAGATTAGGGGGCACATTATTAGACATATGGCGTATTTACAACCTCAATCTACTACACATTAATGGAGTTAGTAGAGGACACACATTCTGTGTTCTTTGATGATTATCCGGCCCTGCATCCTCGCTTTCTTCCTTCCTCCCCTCATCCCTCTGCTCCTTCCTTCCTGGAGGAAGAAGGCAGCGGTTGGTTTGGTAGGTGACTGGGGCTGGCCAGGAAGCTTTGTCTTATTTCTTCTCCCAGTTCACTTTTTAGTACAAAATCTGTTCTTCTGGAGATGTTCTGACCTACTCTACAAAAGACTCCGAGAGGGACAGGCTCTTCTTGAACAGGGTGAATTGACAGTTGTCTTCAAAGATGTAAAAGGTACAAATGAGCGTCCCTCTTTCACTGATGTTCGTTACGCCCTTTTAACATTTCTTTGCCAACTTCTGGGTGATTTTTGCGTTCCCCGCAGGAGCTCATCCTCCCCGAGGCCGGGGCGCGTGCTGCGTTCCTCGGTTGAGGGCTGGATGAAGGGGCTCCAGTTTCAGCGAGACTATAAAAGCCATAATCAAACGCGTTCTTGGCGATATGTAAACAGAAGTGTTTGAACGTAATCCAGTCGTTGTCAGCAAGGGTGTTCTTTTCGCGACAAGGCGGCGGGGCTCTCCCCTTCTCTGTGGGCAGCGGCGCATCCCGGTGCCGTTATTCCCTGCCAGGTTCTCCTGAATGGGAGGACCATCCCTCCGCCCGCCCCTGCAAATGGCATCGCAGGTGTCAGCTCCTGGGGTGCGCTTTGCTTTCCAATTAGGGAAAAAAAAAATAATCAAAAAAGAAGGCGTTTTTCCCAATGTTAATATGAGTATTTTAAGGAAAATTCTATACCATTATCT
>VUYV01000063.1:2613095-2625595 GCA_008711295.1 Anarhynchus alexandrinus | reverse complement strand
CTACCATGTGTTTGTTTGTTTAATACCCATAAGACTACATCATTAAACCTCAAGCACTGATTTCACTAATTCAGCACTACAGCTACACGCTACAGCAGCAAACACCTTTCCTAGTCAATCATAATTGAACAGCTGGATGTAAAACGCAATATTATTTTTAGGCTCGTATCTAACTTTGACTCCAAACCCCAAACAGTATTTTCCTCCAAAACAAAATGCCTTCCTATCTTTGTAATACGGCCCACTAAATATAGCGAGAGCGCCGGGATAGCGTGTGATGTATTTTACCCACTTTATCGGTTCCTCGTAATTACAGATGCCACCGCGCGCTGCCAACGTTATCGCCCTTCTCTCTTCTTCTGGGGACGATGGCTGCGCGTCGCGAAACGTAACGCAGGCTGTTTGTCTTTTCTTTAGGAAGTATTACTTAAGAGAGCAGCAGACCTTGTCGAAGCCCTATACGGGATGCCCCACAACAACCAGGTACGTCACGAGCGCCGTCTTCGCCTCCGCACCCCCCCGTGTGTACGTCAGCCCCTGCCATTCGCCGGGCCGGCGGAGCACCAGCACCTTCCCGGTGTAGGCAGCGGGGCTTTGCCCGCCACCGCGAGGGCAGTCCGATGTGACGCACCGCTCGCAGGGAAACGCTTCATCTTCCCGTTCTCTTCTCACGGCTAGTTTGCCCATCAGAAATGACAATTAGGCGTAAGGTGCCAAAAGCACAAGCAATCATTAAGGCAAGAGGATAACCTTGAACTCGGGCCAAAATATACAGTGACTAATGGGGAGTCCTAAAGAAATCTGCTAAACAGAGCGGATAAAACGTACTGTATTTTGCAAACTGCTGAAAGCACGGCTACTGCCCCGGACGAGAGAAGCGCGTGTTGCAATTTTCACATGACTTAACAGCGCTGAACTGTAATTTTATGTTAATTTCTTTATTTCTTTGTCCTGACTGCGTTGACGTGAAATTTCCTAGTGCCCCGGTATGCTAGGACATAGAAGGTGCAGTTGGGACCAGCAGCAAAACCCCCGCCCTTACTCTCCTTTCACGTGAATCTCTCCCGTAAACGTTAACCTTATCGCAACGCGGAGCGTTTGCGCGACTCGGTTTCTCAGTTGCCAGTGCTGGTTTTATGTCGTTGTAGGAAATAATCCTGAAACGAGCGGCCGACATTGCTGAAGCGTTATACAGCGTGCCGCGCAACCACAACCAGATCCCCACTCTAGCCAACACTCCCGCTCACACTGGCATGATGGGAGTCAACTCCTTCAGCAGCCAGCTCGCCGTCAATGTTTCCGAAACATCACAAGCGAACGACCAAGGTATGTGGGATTTCAAGAGTTAATCCTTCACGGTTGTTGACTGCTTTCGGCCGGTGCCCATTAGTAGGAGCTGATGTCACGGCTGTGTTCTACCTCTTTTTCTCCCCGTAGTCGTTATGTCTGAGCGCGGAATGAAATGCCGTCTTTAACTTTCTCGTAATGTTTAATTCTTCCTGTTCTTTCGTTTACTGTTATCATAAAGCATCTCCAGTGATAAAAGAAATTGGCAAAGTGTAGAAAGCTCTTTATTATTCGCAGTAAATATACGACGTGTGTGTTTTTATATAAAATAATTATGCCTAGGTATCTCCACCTGGTTTTGGAATATTTACACAGATAAATCTAATTTGATGTCTGTGATTTTAAAAGACTTTGTTTATAGGCATGTGTGACATATATGTTACTAATAAAAGTAATAGTTGATTTAATTTACCTGTTGTAATTGAAAATGCATGCAGCATATTGCATTTAAAATTAATTTTGATACTAATGAAAGGAGGGAAACAGGATTATTAGATATGTTCAAACCCATATTTTTTGCTTGCAACGTAATTATTAAATTGATTGCTCAGATAGGAACAAATTGTTGTTTAAAATCCTGATTCCGCTATGTTTCCTCTTCTAAAAAGATTGTCTTTTAATGCATTTCCAAGCTAATAAGCCTTATAAAATTCTGTACTTGATCTTGAATTAGTTTTCACCGGTGGCTACACATTACGAAAGTACGAGCTTGTTGCTAGTATAAAAATATCAATCATAAACCGAAGACCCCAAAACAGCCTTTTAAAGTAAATCACCGCAACAAAAAAAAGTTTTTCTTGTCAGCTATGGCATTTGAAGGTCTGGAGAGGCTGAAAGTTCATTCAGTGTGTTGGTACAAAGCGGGACTCGAGCCTGTTGATAATTGCTCCTAAAGACAAACGTGAAGGCACCTGACACAGCTGGATCGAAGAGAGCTTTTGTTGGCTGTCTGTGCTAAGAGGAGAGACAACATAGAGTGCTCGCGGATGATTTAAGTAGGGTTGGCGTGATAAGGTTATCTCAAACTGCAAGAGTTGATAGGGCAGTAAGAGACAACTTAGAGCGAAGCTGTGCAATCAATTAAAACTGTGTAATATATGCTGCATGAGGAAACCCCCCAGCCCTAAGTCTATATTATAAAATAACATTATTTTTTTGGGGTGGGGGGGTTTCTAACACAGTAGGTTACAGTCGCAACACAAGCAGTGTTTCCCCGCGAGGATATGTTCCCAGCAGTACTCCTCAGCAGTCCAATTACAACACAGTCAGCAATAGCATGAATGGATATGGCAATGCCGGCATGCCCAATCTAGGTGTACCAGGTTCCCCTGGATTTCTTAATGGCTCCTCAGCTAACTCTCCTTATGGCAGTAAGTGTCTATTTTTGGTAACACATCATCATATAGATTCATATTTACTACAAAATCAAATACTTGCATTGTTTTGATTTCCTATACTGTGAGCTACTGGATAAAAGGAGGGGTGACTCTGGAGGCTGGACGTAAAAATGAATATAATAAATTGATCTGTTTGTGCCATAATACGATCTCAGATAGAAAATAATAATAATAAAAAAAAATTGGACTGCGCAATTCGTAACAAAAGTCCAACACAAAAGAGTTTGCCTGTTATCCAGAGAGTGGCCAAGCCAAGGCATTTCATTTTTTTTTTTATATATATTTTTTTATATATATATATATATATATTTTAAGAGGCAAGGCCCTATCACTCTCTTTTTCCGTGTTTGCCGTGAAAACCTCAATCTGAGTCCTGATTATTTTTGCTTTATTGCAGTAGTGCCGTCAAGCCCTACCATGGCAGCCTCTTCGGTCACCCTCCCTTCAAACTGTAGCAGTACACACGGCATTTTCTCATTCTCACCTGCCAATGTCATCTCTGCAGTGAAACAAAAGAGCGCCTTTGCTCCTGTTGTCAGGCCCCAAGCCTCTCCTCCACCATCTTGCACCAGTGCAAATGGAAATGGACTTCAAGGTGAGCTGGATCTCTCTCGATTTTCTGTGTATTGCTTTTTTTGGTGCGTACACTCAAGCCCTGGTCGTCTATTTTGGAGAACGGTGCTGCGCTGTGGTTTTAGGTTGCTGGTGCTCTCATAGTGATGCAAAAGCAGGAGAAGAAAGAGGGTAGCACCAACGGTATGCTGAGATTTTAAGCAAATCTTAGTTCACTTTTAATACTTGCGTTAGAGAAAACATTAGTTGTTTTTCTGGCATTTTCCCTTAGGAGTTTGTGCCCGAAATTTTAAAGCGAGGCTCTATCCCGGAATGCTTCTCAGAGCTTTTGTGTTTTCCTTGCGTTTATACGTTTTCCGAACACGTTTCTACAGCTGTTGAAAACCCGCGGCATTCCAGCATAACGCGGCGCGACTTCCTCCTTTTACATGTGGTGCAATACTTGTTTTAAAACGCGTCAAATTAGCCGAAATGGGGTTAAGCTCTCACTGGGCGGACTACCCTTCCCTGGGAGTCGCTAGCCGCTTGTGCCCCGAGTTTGCATGCTCTGCTGGTCCCGACTCGCTCTCTCACTGTGGTGTTGGAGTGGTTACTTCCCTAAATGAAGAACCAAGTATTTTAATTAAGGCAGGCGATGTTAAGCTCCTGCATTTATTTTTTTTTTTTATTCTGTGGGGTTTCGTGTGGGTCGCGCGATGAACAGTTTATAAATCAGCTGCAGAGTTTCCGTGGTCACTTTCTGGCAGTGGGGCGAGGGGAATCACAGTACAGTGTACATCCGGTGGAGGAATAAAAATACGAACAAGGAAGTCTTCCTTTGTGTGGCATATCTTCAAGTTTGGAAGATGATGTTGTCAGGTGCATTAGAATCGTTGAAAAGGTTTGTTTGCCTCCGATTTGCAAATAACGAGCCTCGTTGAGCAGTGGGGTAAATTGAAGCCCTACAGATCCCATGGAAATCGGGAGAGGCTGCGGAGACGCGCACCCCGGAGGTCGTCTCTCCTCTTGACTTTCTTAGTTAAGATGTGGGTAGCGCAGTGTTATTTATTCTTTGTGTGGCCCTAATATGATGAGCGCTCGCAGGCAAACAGATGAGGACGGGTATTTTGATTTTGCTGAACTAATTCTGGACACCTGCATTTCGCGGCATCGAGCTTAAGGTACTTTGGAGAGACGTAATCCCACAGAACTGCCTGTCCACCAAAAAATCCAGGCCGTTTGCGCCCAGGATCTCAAAATGGATGTCCCTGTAGCTTGTTATTAACTTCTTGGCCCAAAGAAGCATCCGAGAGCTTATTATGCGCTCAGGTCAATGAAGGGCTGAGGATCCAGCCGCACAAATCTTATTCTAGGATGGATGTTAAAGAAAAGGATAATTAGATTAACAATTTCTTTCGTTGCGTATGTCTTTAGCGGAAGCTTTACTATGTTACTCTAAGTAGAAAACTATACCCAGTATAAGGAATATTCTTAGAAAAGATTATCCATTCATAAAATAATCTAGTGTCCAACTTTCCTCTTTTTATAAAAATACACTAGTATAAAAAGTAAATACTAAAATAAAATAAAATAAAATAAAAATTACAATTAAAAAAAGAATTTGGTAACGTGGCTTAGATCTGAGGCAGCTATTCTGTAGCTATTCTGTAGCAGGTATTTATATAAATATATTCTCATTAACTTGTTGGTATTTATTTACTCTGAAAAAAATTATTAAAAGATCTAAATTAAAATTATAAAATTTTCTGTAATTTCAGTATGTAAATAAAGGGCTTCCCATCAGATATTGAAGGTTTTAGGAGCTGCAAAGTGGGGGTTTCAGCCAAACTGGGCAGGCTAAATGCCTGCACGAAGCAGCCAGTCTCCCTTGGCACCTCCCCAGCCCCCAGTAACCGCACGTCTTCATCTTCCAGTACAAAATGCTTTTTCTATAAACGCCCGGTAGATTACTTCAAATCAACCAGCAGTGATTTTGTTAAATAGGTCATGAAGTTAGCTCGTGAGCTGAGACCCAGCCCTGCTCTGGACTAAGCTTTTTCCATGCCCAGAGAGCCCAGCGAAGACCTAACGATCCCTTCAACCCCTGATTTTAGGATGCTGCAATGCAGGCGGCAGACCTGGTGTCACCCCGAGGATGTCCAGCGCCCCGTGGGTGTTGCTGGAGCTGTAGGTTAGGTGCCCCTGAGACCTGCGCCGCTGCCTCACTGCACTGGCCCTACACCACCCAGCACTCAACTTCTGAAACACGGAGGTGTCCTGATGCAGGGATCTGCAGAAATTTGGGGTTTTGGTTCAGCAGCCAAACGGCCAACGAATAGAAGTATTAGGAAAAAACAAAAAAAAGTCATATTTTCCTCACCCAGCTGAAGCAGCTAAAGGGAACCATTCTGTGTTGAGTAAAATGACCCAGAGAAATAATAGCAAGAACGCCTTTCTGGTCTGGTAATCAGAGCACTGAGTTCCCGGGTTGTGAGAAAAAGTTGAATTATTTATGCAAAGTAGCACGACACCGTGAGGTGATGCTTCATATCGTGAGAGTTAGGGTACTCTAGTGAAGGGTAAAATGTAGGGGTTCAAGTCCCCTTGGGCCGAGGAGAAAATCAAACTGCAGCTGACGTATCCTTGGTGAGTTCCTTTATCACCGCAGCGGTGAGGCGCCATCGTTTTTTCCAACCAAAGCTCTTGAGTTAATTCAGACTGAACTCACGAAAGGCTCCAGGTTGACAACACCTCACCCGGCTGTCCTCACAGATCTCAGCCGGGGCCTTGAATTGGACTGCAGCCAGAACTGAATGGCAAGACAGGGACGAATTTGTCACATGCTTCCTTCCTATGACATCATAAAGAAACACCGGTGATGCAGGAGATACTTATTTACACCGCCTTTTACCTGTATGGTTATTTAGGGGGTTTCTGCTTCCTTCTTCCTATTTTCTTAGTCATTTATTGACATTGAGCCCTTCTCGAAGTTTAATTAGTCACGTTCTGAACCCTGTACAAGCAGGTTGAGAGTTTTCTGATCAGCACATTTTCTACATTAAGTTACAATACGGCGTTCAAGAGCTGCAGTCCAACGCAGCTAAAGTTTTTCGGTGATGTTCAAGCACAGAGCCTCGTTAGACAGCGGGATGTGAAGGAGCTGAGTGACAGCTGAGGAGCCCGCCCCGTTAGGAACGGTGACATACGTTTAGTCAAGCCAAGAGAGAAGTAAGAGCTCGTGGTCACTGTTGTATCTGAGGTCAGTTGGGCAGTTTATGAACCTGGATAAGAAGGGATGACGTGCTCGTTTGATCACGGGGCAGGATGTCCTCTCTCGTTGCTCGTTGCATTACCTTTCCCCACATAGACTCTGCTCTGAAGTAAAAGCCAGTTGGCCAGTTTTCAGGCAAGCTGGTTGACCCCGCTGTGGCAAGGCGTCGCACACCAGCACAACGGGGCCAGGCAGCCCAGGTTTCGCTATGAAGGTTTGTTAGCACTGGGCAGAGGCAGAGGCAGATGAAAGTGTGGCAAACCCCAACATGTAACAAGGGTAGTCCTTTTACAGGGATTTTGGGGGTTAATTGCACTGATCCTTGCTGCGCAAACCACTGTAGGATTTGCCTGTGTGTGGAAAAAACTGCTATTCTTGGTACATGTACGATGGTGAGAGAGCAGGAGCAGAACTATGAAGCTCCATCTGGACCTCAGGTGGACTGTTTTGTCTCCTAACGTAGTGTAGAGGTAGAGCTGCTCTGAGTTCTGGCTTGTGGTAACATCACCCTAAGCATGAGGACCAGCCGAGCCCACCACACCAGAGGCAAGATCTTGCTGCTAGTAAGCACGCCCCCAAAAAGCCCCTCTGCATTTTAGGACTTACTGCCCAAGAGGGAACATGGAGAGGTCTATAGCCAACAAGGGGCTTCACTTCTTTTCTGAAGAGATCCAAGACAGAGGTTAAGAAGAAAAGAAAAATAATAAAAAGGAAGACAATCTGGGGAAATCCTGGAAAGGTCGGCGTGCAGGCAATGCCAGCCCGAGCTAACATGTAGTCCTCCTCCTTGCTGCCCTCGTATGCCACCCATCAGCTGCACACCCATCCTTGGCCAACTGACACCCTAATTAGGGTCCAAACTCGGAAGCAGCAGCTCACAGAGGAGATACCCCTCTTGCTGTTGTCCTGCGGGCATGACCCATTCCTGTGAGTATGTCTGCAAAAAAAGGGCCTTTGGGTCTTATCCAAAAAGCCACAATCTTGGTAATTCTGTATGACTTCCATTGCATAGCCTATGATCAGAAAGTTTAGTACTTACACTTTTTTTTTAAGAGCAGGATGCCGGCCGATGGGTTCCTTAGGGCAGAGGGCTTTTTCCTCTTTAAAACAATGGATATTTAAGGTATAAAATAAAATTTTCAGTGAGAAAGTGCTGGCTTGCTGCGAAGTTGGAAGCACAATAGGTGTTCAAAATTTGGTTTTCAATTGTAATTTACTTTTTATAGATTCCAAAAGTTATTGCTCTCTGGTTAAGCTTTATGACTGTAACGCAGAGCAAAAGGTTCTCTATATTCTTTTAAAATTGCATCCTGCTTAATTTTCTGGTCTTCCCCTGGATGAAACTGTTAAAATTATTATTAAAAAACTAGCCACCCCATTTTTCTTTAAGAAGGCATTTGGTATCAATTTGCACAGCGGGAAACGTAGTGCAGAAAATCACAGTTGTCAGATGTTGCTACTAAAATAAATAGTGAAATAAATGTCTGGAGCACCAATTTTGCACCCTCCCTCCCATTGTGCCACAGATAGAATTCAACAAAAATGGCTAAATCGACTAAATTAAAAAATTCGGACTTCTTTTCCCCATAAATGTATGCAGCAGATAACTTAAATTTTCACACAGCAGAAGCCAAACATGAGATTACCGTAAAGGTGTGATTAAGATGTGCAGGGTATTAGTACCAAATAATGATGTGCTGTTTATTAAGGTATTTATGCACACAACCTCTGGAAGAAAAATCTGGACTTTTTTTCTTCTAAATTGTTCTTTAAAGAAGCAAATATCCGGATCAGCCCTGGGCTTTTGCACTTAGCGTGCTGGAAGAGCGTATCTCGTGCTGGCTTCCAAAACACAGCCCTCGTGTCCTGCCATCACCTTGATGTAGAGTGCGATGGCAGTTCCCTGCTGAACCTGAACCAGAAAAGATAGGAAGACACCATATTTTGGGTTGACTTGTGNGCTGGCTTCCAAAACACAGCCCTCGTGTCCCGCCATCACCTTGATGTAGAGTGCGATGGGCAGATATTTTGGGTTGACTTGTAGTAATCTTGATGTCCAGGGCAGCTGAGGGTTGTACTGCAGCATAACCAACATAAGAAGGACATGGACCTGTTGGAGCGGGGCCAGAGGAAGCCCCAGAGATGCTGCGAGGGCTGGAGCCCCTCTGCTGGGAGGACAGGCTGGGAGAGTTGGGGGGGTTCAGCCTGGAGAAGAGAAGGCTCTGGGGAGACCTCAGAGTCCCTTCCAGTGCCTAAAGGGGCTCCAGGAGAGCTGGGGAGGGACTCTGGATCAGGGAGGGGAGCGATGGGACAACAGGGAATGGTTTGACACTGAAAGAGTGGAGATTTAGATGAGATATTAGGAAGAACTTTTTCCCTGTGAGGGTGGTGAGCCCCTGGCACAGGTTGCCCCGAGAAGCTGTGGCTGCCCCATCCCTGGAGGTGTTCAAGGCCAGGTTGGATGGGGCTTGGAGCAACCTGGGCTGATGGGAGGTGTCCCTGCCCAGGGCAGGGGGGTTGGGACTAGATGGCCTTCAAGTTCCCTTCCAACCCAAACCAGTCTATGATTGTATGATAACAGCACCTCAAAATGAGCTCCTGTGACCCCCAGTTCAGGTGCACCCCACGCAACCAAACCTCTCTGGGGCTGCCTGGCTTCCTGCTGCCTCAAAACTCCCAGGAGAAGTCAACCTGAGAGTGCGTGGTTGGACAGGTCTAAACGCAGAGCTAGGTCATCTGCTGGCCCGGGCTAATGTAGTGTGGAGTGTGGGAAATATGATGGAAATATGATAAGGAAACAAAATGTTCTGGGTAGAAAGGGTCTCCGCCAATATACGCACTGTTGTCCAGTTAAGTTTTGTAAGTTTGGTCGCTGTTTAGGTTTAAAACATGCAGTATTATAAACTATGCAAAACGTTAACTTCCATTTCGGGAAGAAGTTTTTCACTATGAGGGTGGTGAGGCACTGGCCCAGGTTGCCCAGAGAGGGTGTTGAGGCCCCATCCCTGGAGGTGTTCAAGGCCAGGCTGGACGTGGCCTTGGGCAGCCTGGTGTGGTGGGAGGTGTCCCTGCCTATGGCAGGGGGGTTGGAACTCGATGATCTTCAAGGTCCTTTCCAACCTCAACCATTCTATGATTCTATGATTCTATGATTTCAAGTTTGACGTATCTGATAGGTTTTATTGGTAGGGGGGAAAGTAGCAGAGTTGGAAAACTTCAACCTGCTTCAGGAGCATCACTTGAGATGATGTGTTTGAGAGAGACATGGGCCCATGCAAGTCTTCTACATCATCTGGCCTGCGGGACCAGAGCTGCTCGGGGCTCCCGTCGCAGCCGTCGGAGCAATTCTGGTGGTGCAGACGGCGCTGCTGGAGGAGGTTGCGTTACGTACGAAATGTGTACGTACCCAGCTCTCCCAGCCCGTAAAGCTGTAACAGCGAATCCGAAATAAATTAATATTGTTGAAATTAATGAACTGAGAAATTGAAGTTCACATCACTACACGAACAAATTTATTAATATCTGTTGTACATAAATTAATGAGAAATATCATTATGGCAAAAATTAAACAACACTAAAATTAAAGACTGTCTGAATTATGTTCCTACCAAAGAGTTAAGTAGGAGAAAAGCAGTAGTTGTTGGCATCTGAGTCGTTATCTGTTAGAAGAAAAGGAGGTGGCTGGTCAGGCGTCGTAATCTCATGCCTTTTTATGGCACGTGGTCTCCAGAGTTGGCTTTGGTCTTAGAGAGTCCTTGACTTGCTCGGCCCCGTTGTTATCATAACGTACAGTCATGGAAATGAAGGTTTTTCTGGGGATGGAACGGTGGTTGGTGGGGTTCCCGTGGGGGGGGATGTCCCCGAGGGATGCCCGACACGACCAGCGGTGACCGTGTTGTTCCTCAGCTGCCAGGAGCCTACCTCCCACCTCGCTCTCAGCCCCGCGCTGGGAGAGGTGCCGCGGGAGCCGGGGTGCTCGGGGCGCAAAACCCCGCTCAGAGCCTCCTCGCGCAACGTGAAGCCCTTGCGGAGCGTTGGCCGTGGCGTGGCCGTGGTCCCTCGCGCAGAGGAGGGAGGAGCCCCGGTCTGCGTCCGTCCTCCCGCCCCATCCCGGTGCTGAGCATCGCGGTCGCTTTGAACCAGATGTGCCTTACACAAGCGTGCTAATAACGGCTGATTTTTTCTTCTCTTTTTCTTTTAGCGATGTCTGGGCTTGTAGTCCCGCCAATGTAAAGTCACTTTTGTTTACCTACCGTAGCACCAAGCTTCAGAGGATGGGCTTAGGGGACACGTTTAGTATATTAAGACATGCTGATGGAAACAGTATCTTCACACAGAATCAGCAACCAATCGANAAAAAAAAAAAAAAAAAAAAAAAAAAAGACTTTGTTTAAAGATTTTATTTAAACTATTAAGAATCTACATGCAAACAACCTACTTCTTCATGAACAATTCCATTTTATTGACTGAATTTTTCTCATATTTTCACATTTCTCAGTCCTGAAGAATAAGGAAAAAGCGACGCCTATTTTGTATAAAGTTTCTGATTACGTCTTGGCTATGTCTAGTACTTGCTATGTGTTGGGAGAAACTTTGTGGATGCACCATTTTGATTATCATGAAACACTGATGAAAAATGCCTCCGAACATTTTTCTGTACTCATAACTAGATTCACAATGGTTGTGTATCTCTATAATGTGAAATATTTTTTTGTGGTGGAAAAAAGGGGGCCAAGGAGGTGATGAGCCATCAANAAAAAAAAAAAAAAAAAAAAAAGAAAAAAAAAAGAAGGATGAAGATAAGATTAGAAAAACAAAAAGCGGGGCGCGGGGGCGGGCGCGGGAGGGTTTATCATTGCTTAACTTCATCTTAATGAAATGGAACTTTGTAACTTATTGTAGTTAGAAATTGTAACTTTGATATTGAATTCTCTTGCCTTCAACAAGCACACTGACAGAGGGAAAAAAAATAAAATAAAATAAATTGCTACTGTCTGTTGGTAAAACAAACAAACAAACAAAATATACTTCCACTGCTAGAGCTTCCTGTTAAGCAAGTGTGATCTGCGACATTTTTTCAACTTTTGCTAGCACTGTATACTATTGCATTCTTAGGCTACTGTGAAGTCTATGTTTCTTGTACCAGAAAATTGTCCTTTTGACTTCTAGCTCCTTCCCCCCTACTGTGTTTTGTATGTGGTTATAAAATTGTAGACTTTTGTGATTTTGCCAAAGTTGTAGCTAAATATTTATACACTTGTCTTGAATTTTTTTCAGATCCACTTAAATATTTAGAAGAGCAAATTTTATTCCTTATGAAGCCTATAAGGAATAAAATAGTCTTATCCATTGCAACACTTTCTTTCACATAAACACTTGCAGTCACTAAGGGAATTTATTTTGTAACATATCAACTATAAATATTGTATTTATCTTTGAAATTTTGTATATTGCTTTTCATCGTTTGTTGTTCTTTTATTTTTGTTTGGGTTTTTTGTTTTTTTTTTTTCTTTTCTTGTACGTATTGGTTTTTGTTATGGCCTGGTATCGTGATGCTGAGGATAGCATTAAGCCAAGAACCGTTGCCTTCATGTTTTCCTTTTAAAATAAATTAGCGTCCGTACATTTCATTTGTACTTCATAAAGTTGCTATTATTTAGACTTTCCATCTTTTTTTTTCTTTTTTTTTTTTATTTTTGAGGAAAAGTCAAATTCATTGTTTATTTTTATATTATTTTTAAGTTATCAGAACAAATAATTTTGAAAAAAAAGTTGTTTGTTGTATAGTCAAATCAAAATTGTGCCACATGGCTGTAATGAATACTAGTAGAATATGTGCATGTGATACAGCCACAAAAAAGATGAATCTATTTTGTGGTTGCATTTCTCTCTCTTTTTTTTTTTTCTTTTTAAAAATTTTTTATTTTTTTTTT
>VUYV01000063.1:2597351-2613065 GCA_008711295.1 Anarhynchus alexandrinus | reverse complement strand
ATTTTTTTTAAAGATTGTAAAAAGTCATTTTTAGCTGCCACCCATGACTTTGCCACATAGCTGAACTGTGTTTACTGGAAAAATTCAGAGGCCTAAAGTTTAAAATAAATTCACTTCTGATGTTTTAATTAAAATGTTTGCCACATTAACTTCTCTGATGCCTTAAAAGTGAACTTCTTTGAAGAACTTTTGTGCTGTTTTATCACAGGCTTACACCACAATTGTTAATCACTACTTCATTTGGATGATTTCTGGTGTAAAAAAAAAAAAAAAAAGAAGCACAAACCTGGTGTACAATTAAATCACTCCTTTATGTGTCTATTTTCTGCTGCACTCTGCATTCTCCCGAACCCTGCACTGTTTAAAACAGAGAAAGGTTTCACGTGAAATCAGGATCATCCATAATTTTTAAATGTTTGGGGTTTGTTTATTTAGGTTTATTGGGTTTTTTTTAATGGAACTTTTTGTAACAGACCCGTAGATGACTGTACTTTTTAAACTGGAATGACCTCCGTCGCATATCGTGGCTGTTAGTGCCAAATCCATAGAGAAAAATGTGGACTTTTTGGTTTTGTTTGGGTTTTTATGTTTTTGTTTTGTTTTGTTTTGTTTTTTTTTTACTTTGCACTAAATAGTTTGCCAACGCAGCACTGCAAAACATGTTGCAAACTGCAGCAGAATTAAAGTTTTAACCAAAAAGGAGGGATCTCTCTTTTTTCTTTTTTTTTTTCTTTNTTTTTTTTTTTTTTTTCCTTTCTGGGCAGAAAATGCACATTTTAGCAAAGCGTTTTGGAAAGGGTTTAAAAGAACGATAGCGCGTATCACAGCCGATGACCGCCGCGCGCGTTTCCTTTGCGATGGCGAATAAGGCTTAGCCAAGTGGGAAAGCCTGAGAAGTCACTTTGGAACTGAATTGCCTCCGTTATATTTTGTCTGAGTAAGGTTTTGCTCGAAAGAAGAGGTCACGTGTACATGTTAAGAAAGTTTGCAAGTTTCTTCATAAATGCAATCTGTTTGTGTTTTAGATTACTTAGTCAATGCACTCATTGCTTCATTGTCTCCAGACGGAAAGCTTCACTAAATGGTAGATTTTACTGTTAAAGACCCTACAATAAGATTGTTTTATCTGTACATTTTTTCATATATTTAACTGTATAAAAAAATGTTCATTTTACACAATATTTAATTAAAGTATTTCTTGTCTGTGAATTTCATTTTTAGTAATTTTATCTGGTTTGCTTATTAAAAAAAAGGTGACGGAACACGAAACAAAGCAGAAAATGCAACAGCGGGGGTTTCGTTGCTAAATGTCAGAAATTCCAAGTTACGTCTCGGTTGAGGAAAAGCACAGCCCTTGAGGTGGGCTCGTCGGTGCCCCGGGCTCACGAGGATGAGGAGGCTGAGGAAGGAGAGCTCTGCTCCGCAGCCCGGCAATGACTTGTTGCTCAGCCTCCGTCAAGTATTTCACCAAAAGTGTGCTCCACGCACCCCTTTTTGTAAAGTGAAGGTAACAGCAGAGTAGTAGTTTATTTTTTTTTTTCTATTTTAATATCATATTGTGAAAGCCTGTAAACAGGAAAAGTTATTTTAAACGTAGCACAACCCGAATTTTCCATGCAGGGCTTCGACACCAAAGGTCGACATACTCATCTTTTAAAGGCTGATAAGGATGCAAACGCTTTTGCTAATTATAATACTGCAGACAAATGTTTCATCCTCTGGACGACAGTACGTGCGATGTGCACGTCATGTACTTGGAATAGAACGATACGGAGGAGGGCAGGGTGGTTTTGTGGGCGAGAGTTACGACGCCGAGCCTGGGGCACGGGGCTGGGGTCCCCTCCCCGCTGCCAAGCCTGTGCCCCCCATCCCTCTGTGCCCACCGCCACCAGAAAAAAAAGGGGATTTGGACCAGATTAGGGGTCCGGCTGCCCGCGCAGCAGGCAGAGCAACGCCAGGAGAGCAGTCCTGGTGGAGCAGGGAGTCCGTTACCTGAGTTTTGTTCTGTCGTTACCAGAGGGCTGCCGACAACTCCAAGAGGGCACTGAGAGACTCCGACCTCCACAGTTAACGTGCGTCCTTGTGTACGTGCGTACGCTGCCAAAGGACGCGCCGCGTGCCCGAGTCTCTCCTCCCTCACCCCGGGTTCCAGCAGTTAAGTGGCGGAGTGTGACGAGAAGGTGTAGTCACAATTTACGAAGCAGGAAAACCGGCGTGTTTAACTACGGCTCCTTTCTTCTCCAGTATTTCCACAGTTTTCGTGTTTGATGAAAACAGGTGTTAAAAATATAGAGCACTTTGGGTTATTATTATTATGCGTTGAAAACGGTTCCGCTTTGAGTATGTATCTGTGTATCGTGTTTAAACGGCGGCATAATCAGATGCATCCTGCTAAAAAATAAGATGGTTTATAGGGATGAAAGCCTGCATGATGCCTACCGGCGCTTTTCCTTTCAGGTTTATTTCAAAGGTTTGAATAATGAGCATCTAAATGGTTTGTCTAAGTTCCAATGCAAAGAAAATACAAAAGGAGAAAACCCATACACGCTAGGAATGACAAGTCCTAGAGCAATCCACCACCTGCGACGCATCCCTGCCTGTGACTTGGTACCAGCCCTGGCGAGAAAATACGTTGCGTCAGCCTATAGCGAGCGTAGACATAGGAAGATGATAAAAGTTCCTTAATCAAAATGAAGGAACAGATTCTCTAGAAGTATACGCCAATTATTGCAGAGCAGCTTTTTAAAGTCTTTCAAGCTTTTAAAGATTATTCAAAGCACTTGAAATAGGCTTCAATCTAATGCCTCATTTCATTGCATTAAACAGCCTAGTTAATAAAGAATCAATATATTCAAAGGGCAAGGTTATCTTTTGTCTATAAGGGGTGGTGTCATTCTGAACCTTTTATAGTTCAAATGCTGAAAAAGACCTCATGAAATCCATACTCATCAAGTGGGTCAACTAGAGCAATAAAGAGGCCTCTGAAAGAATGGCTGCACTCCTTTAAAACAACTATAAGTCTTATCTCCCCACATAGTGCGCGCCAGGCTCCGCCAGAAAATGTCAATTTCTCATCAAGACAAGAGGCCCAACGATAATTTTTTTCCTAGAGAATACACACAATTAGGAGAATGCAGAAAGGCCCCATCAGTGATTTGTAGCTTATTATGTCACCAGCAAGCTGCGATCCGCCGCTAAGCAGATAATAAGGGCTGTTGATAACTAAAGTGTCAATACGCCAAAGAACGATTTTTGAATGTGAGCCCTTGTGCTTTTTTTCCCCTCTTCGTGCAGATCGCGGGGGCCGATAACGGTGCATCTGCCAACCGACACCGCCTGTTGGACCTCACAATTAATGCCGTGAATAAATGGCACAAAAGAGTTTGGATTCTTTATACTCTTTGAGACAATTCCCTGTTTTACCCTTCAAGGAGTTCTTTTATGTTGGAATAAGGTTGCTTTTAATGAAATTTAAACTCATCAGAGGAAATCAAAACCCTCAAATCAGATTACAAATTGATTTTTTTTGGTCACTTGTCATTATACAATGTACCGCCCTAAGTTTTACAGGAAAAGGAAGAGAAAGCACCCAGTATGGAGTCAGAGTATGCAAACAATCTCTACAAAAGCATTCAAAGGAGGAATGTTCCTACCTAAAGTCCCAGAAGTAATAAAAAGTTTTAAAAAGTTGGTGTGTGTCATTTAAAAAGTGATCATTATCTTTACTCAGATACTTCATAAAATACTAAGGTTTTAAATACAATGAACTATACAAGAAATTTAAATTGTATAAATTAAATAATGAAACCCATGCTGCCTCTTTTTCTCATATATAATGCTACAGTTCATTGTTACATAGAAGAAGCCAAAATTTATTTCTCAGTGCTCAGATCAAAAGTAACCAATGGAGGATCTGAGACCTCCTGGTCTGGTTCCCCATTTCAGCTGGTGACATTGCTAGTGCAATTCCATAGACTGGTTTGAGTTGGAAGGGACCTTGAAGATCACCCAGTCCCAACCCCCCTGCCCTGGGCAGGGACACCTCCCACCAGCCCAGGTTGCTCCAAGCCCCGTCCAACCTGGCCTTGAACACCTCCAGGGATGGGGCAGCCACAGCTTCTCGGGGCAACCTGAGCCAGGGGCTCACCAGCCTCATTTTGAAAAATTTCTTCCTTATATCTAGTCTAAATCTCCCCTCTTCTAGTTTAAAACCATTACCCCTTGTCCTATTGCCACAGGCCCTGCTAAAAAGTTTGTCCTCATCTTTTCTGTAGCCCCTTTAGGCACTGGAAGGGGCTCTAAGGTCTCCCCAGAGCCTTCTCTTCTCCAGGCTGAACCCCCCCAACTCTCCCAGCCTGTCCTCCCAGCAGAGGGGCTCCAGCCCTCGCAGCAGCTCCGGGGCCTCCTCTGGACTCTCGCCAACAGGTCCATGTCCTTCTTGTGCTGACGTCTCCAGAGCTGGAGGCAGCACTCCAAGTGGGGTCTCCCCAGAGCAGAGCAGAGGGGCAGAATCCCCTCCCTCGCCCCGCTGGCCACACTTTGATGCAGTTTGGCTGGTTGGAATACAATGCTGGAGACAGAGCCTATATAGTCGTGATTTTTTTGATTTCTCATACATTCAAATAAAGTAGCAGTTCCACTGTAATGGTTTTGTTTCATCTTTATTGACTTCGTAATAGTACCAAAAGGGAATGTGAAAAAAAAGGGTGCAGTTAATTGGTCACAAAATGGTACATTTTTGCTGCTCACAAAGTTTTTAGGGTATTTCAGTTGTTACGTGACTCTTTTTGCATTTACCTTGAGATAAATTAAACTGTTTGAGAAACAACTTTGTAACAAAAGACAACAACTACCCTCAGAACAGACCAAGTGGGGGTGGTGAGGGCACAAAGAAATTATCTGAAAGCTATTTTGCTCCAACCAGGCACAAATGACAGGGTGCTTACTGTGTACAATCTAAAAAAGAAAAATCCAACTAAAAAAAGGAAACCGAGGCTGGAATTGGTCCGGGTGATACAGCCAACAAAACTGAAAGTTGCCCTCTATCTACGATGAAACATATGATGGGGACAGCAAGGGGAGGATGGAGAGAAGAAAGGAGGAAAATGTGAAAAAAACTGTACGATGCAACCCAATAAAGTTGTATGTAGCGATATCTGTCGTTGCGCTGTGGAGTTCTGTTGTGGGAGCAAATGCTCAGAGACGGCTTTGCCGCTGCGGTGCCTCGGTGCCGCTGAGGTGCGGGGCGGGAGGTGCCGGGTCACCGCCGAGGTCTGCAAGGGGGGTCCCCGTGTCCCGGCTCTGCTGCTGCCATCACCTCCTGCTCCCTGCTGCAGCTCGAGTCCCAAGAGTAAAAAAGAAAAAAAAAAAAAGAAAGAAAGATTTGCTGTGCGCTTTGCTCCACAGACACAAAAGTACTGTAATGAGTAGAAATAATAATAAGAATAAACAACCAATCTCTAAGAACCATCTCACAAGGCTGTTCGGGCAGGCCAAGCGGAGCCAGGAGAAAAAAGGGAAATAAAAGCAGCAGAAGATAGGAGCCATGCTGGAGAGTGGAAGCTCATTCCACGCTGCTTCTCCATCTTTCTGGTTTATCAACGTGCCGCATCTTAGAGCGAGCCACGAATCCAAGAAACTCTGTAGTATCCAAAGTATCTCTAAAAGGACTTCCAAGATTTCTCCCCAGCTACCCCCTCACTTACGTCATCCCTTAAGACACAGTCTGGACGAATGAACAAAAGCCAAGCAGTGGGTAGGGAGCAGCCAGAGGCTCTGATGGGCCAAGGGGTGAAGCCAGGTGGGTCCTCACCTCCATGGGTGGAGGAGGACCATCGACCGCAGCCTCTGCACAAATCACCTGAGCCGTGTCCCTCAGCAGGTTAATGGCAGAAAGGGGTGGGCACGGGAGCAGTAGGGGCCCAAAGCAAAGTGACTTCATAGACTTAATCACTTATTTAAACAAATAAATTCTCTGCGTGATGAAAGCACTGAGCATAAATGAATTTGGAAGAAAAGTTCCCCAAATGTACCCAGCACATAGCATGGCCTAAAATGGGACTGGCAGTTGGGTACATCTTTGGGTAAATATTAGAACAAGACCATGAGGGCAGAGTGTGTCACAGCAAGACGGCGCTACGCAGCTTTGAATGGGCTCAGGGCTTCTCTCTTCCCTGGAAATCAGTGAAACAGCAACCGTAGGCACTTTGTAAAATAAATAATTCCTTGTTGCCACCTCTTTTCCCCACTTTTAAGGAAGCTGAAGAGGCATTAATGCCGAAACAAAACCCGGAAGGTCCATCCAGCCAATGCCCTGCTCCTGCTGAGGAGGAGGAGGAACTCATTAGTGGAAGAGCTGTAGTAAAACCCGTGTCCTCCTGTGCCAAAGATCTTGAAGACGAGTGACTGGATAGAAGAATCACTGGTTAAATGACCTGAGGTGAGTAGGAAAGGAAGAAAGTCTGCAGAAAAGGGTAAAACAGCGTTAGCAAGTGAACTGGTGCTAAGGCACAGACCCCCAAAGTTTGTTCTGCCTCAGGGGTGGAGCGTTGAGTGCTCTCTGCAGGGAACCCACAGCCCCACAGCAGCTCCTTCGCCCCACAGCAGCTCCTTCGCCCCACAGCATCACTGTTCGTCCCGGCACTGCCTCGTAACACAACTCATCACTACTCAGCCGTACGATACTATGAGTGGTAAGTGCTCGCAGAAGCAATAGAGTAAGTCTTTTTTATCGAATGAGGATGGAAGAAATAGAAAAAAAAATACTATTGAACTTTTTAGAAGTTAAATCAACTCACAAAATCTTCATAAAACACATCAGAAGGAGACGGGTGTGGGTTTTCTTGCAAGGACAGAGGTCTTCAACCATTCATCGACATCTGTGTTTCCCATGCAGTTCTGCTTTATTGTCGGGCCACAGTGTGACCTGGGGACCAGGTATGTCTTTGGGTGCTTTTGCCACATTGTGTCCCAAATGAGGCTGAGTTGCCCCAAGGCTGCGTTGCCACCTGGATGCCACCTTGCAGCGTGGTTCCTGGTGGCTCTACGTTTCCGCCGAGTGAGAAGTCACGGCCGTTACAGTGGGTCAGCAAATCGAGCAGTGACGTCTACAAGCGAGAGCTACTGTTCTCTTCTGGAAGAGAAAGGCGCCAGGTCCCGGGCAGGACGGAGAGGGTGTTTGTCAGAGAAATGCTTTACCCTCTTTCTGTGCTGTGTTTGTTTCTGCCAACCCCTACGCTGCGGGTTGCGGTGGGTGTCGTGCGCAGTCACGACCCTTAAGAAGCTGCTGTGCAGGAGCCTTTCAGAATGTCCTACTGTTTATCAAAGCATAAAAAGAAGCAATCATTGTTTTCTTTATGGGAAAAGTACTCATAGGCCTGTTAGTTTTCAGCCCTAAACCAGTATTTATTGGCTCAAACCTGCTGAAATAATGTTGAAGACTCATTGTTTTACGGAGGTCTAAGCCAAACCCTCCTCGCCCACCTTCGTCCCTGCTCCAGAGCTGCCCATCCCCAGTTGGGGTCTCGCAGAGACCCTTCAGCAGCTCAGCCCTGAGGAGGGATCTGTCCTGAGCACAGGGAAAATACAGACCGAGCGCAGCGCTTTTAAGAGGCGAATGGTGTCCTGAAAAACCCTTTTTATGGTATTACACATAAAGATGTCCAAAATGCTCTGCTTTCCATAGTTGTAAAACACCACGACCAAGAAACTGGAATGGCTCAAAAAGTAATATATGCAGTAGAGCAATTAACTACACATTCACATTACTGATGTAAATGCAGAAATCTGCAATAAACCATTTTAAACTTTTTTTTTCTTTTTTTTTTTTTTGTTTTTGTAATTAGCCTGGCAAGCAGTTAACAGAAGCAAATCATCCGCTCGTGCTCTCCAGGTGCTGCCCCCAAATATTATGGAAATAACCCACGGGAGCATTAGCGGGGCAGTTTTTTCTCCCGAGCCGTGTGATGGGGAGGGTGCTGCCCTTCGAACCGCCTCATCTGCCACCAGTCGATACAGAAGACGATGAGCTTTCGGGCCAGTTTGTGGAGCTGGCAAAGCAAGAGCAAGGACTCGGCTGTTCCGTGCTATAGGGATGCCATGGTTTGAGTCAAAGATAGGAAAATAAAGATTTTTTTTGTTTGTTTCTGTGCTGAAATTTTCTGTTCTTAATGGAAGTTGACATAAATAATTCTGGTTTGTGTGAACTGCCTGTACTTTGCTCTCCTGTAGTAAGTTCAAATACAAGCGACAGCAGAAAGAGTGGTCTGGATGCTAAAATAAACATTTCAGCAGTCACAACTGGATGTCTTCCAGGTCAAATTTACATTGTTTTCTATCATCGCTTTCAATTTTCTCCTTACCTTAATAAAATGTACCTTGTCCTACATTCTTCTGACAGCATGACCAAAAGAGAAACCCTTTTCATCGTCAGACCCCAATGGCTATTCTGCCCCACATTTTTAATATGAAGATTAAATATTTCTGAGTTGCAAGTCTGTAATACCCCCTAACCAGGAAAGCTGCTGCTGGTGAGGCAGGAGAAAGCCATGGTGGTGGGCTGAGACAGGGGGATGCTGGTGGGGACCGACACCTGCAGGTACAGACCACTGCACACATGGGTGTCTTGTGGCCCTCTGACTTCACACCAGATGAATAAGATTGATAAAATACAGTAACTGAAAAAATGAAGTTGTTCTGGGATACTCTTGCACTCATTAACGACCCCACCACAGTGGTGGTGGTGATGGCAGGTGGGCACAGCTCGGCCGAGGAGCATGGACCCACCACGGGCTGAGGGTGGCATTGCACCCATCAGTTGGTGAAACAATCCATTCCATTTTTTGACTATAGATAATAATATCTCCTTTGCATATTAACTTTATTAATGTAATTTATTAACTTCAAGTGCAGAACGTGTAGAGAAACATGCTCCTTTTGCATCCAGCACTACTTTGGTAGGTCTATTTAGCTGATGGAATCAATGCCATTCTCACCACAGTGTTACTGAACTCTTATTTCCATCCCAAAAGAACTTGACATCTCACATAATAAAAAAGAAATGCAACATTTAGCATTTTCATCCATATAAAGATATAAAGCACATAATCAAATTATGAAATATAATTGCATACATGAATGTAAATAGGTTAAATAATACTGGGTAGCTCCCCGATTGGCCAAAGGAAGTGCATATTGAGTAAAACCCTTAGATTTGAACAATAATAGTTAAAATTTATTGATAATGACAATAATCTTTCCTTAGAATGAGCAGACATTCTGGGGAAAAAAAGAAAAAAAAAAGAGAAATCATTAGCATTCAATCATAGCACATTTTCCCTCTTTTTTAGTGAAAATCATGTTTGAAAGCCATCCTGAATGGGTTTTAAATCCAATTTTCTTTAAATTTTAAGGGAAATAGACTTGTAGTTTCTCAAAATTTTTTTTTCTTGTCCTCCTGGTAAAATTTTGGGTTCCTTTTTTTTTTCCCTCTTTCTTTTATCCTTCCTTTTTTCCCTTTGCCGTCCCCCTGACGTGGGGGTTCAGGCCGGGAGCCCCGGGCAGGGGTGGTGAGCAGCCGGACGCCGGGGGAGCGGCGGGAGGAGGAGGCTGCAAATCCGAACATATTCAGAAATAAAGTTATCCTGGGAACCTCAATTTCTTGACTTTCCCTTTCCTTTCACAGAAACCCACCCTTCTTTTTCCTTCGCTTGACCCATATCTGCCTTAATTGGGATTTAGCAATTACGCTCCTTACGCTACTTATTAAAAAGGCTTTGCATATGTCTGCTCTCCCAGCAGACCCCTCCTGTTGCCTCTCCCTGTCGCCGGCTCCATTGTTTGATCTGGCAGGGAACACGGAAACAATAAAATTTGGGATCAATACAGCCATTTCCAGCAGTCCCTCTGGGGAGGAGCCGGGGCTCTCCCAAAGTTGCTGTAGGAAAAAGCCATGTTGGCCAACTTTGTCCCGCAGCCACAGTACCTCTTTTAGTAATCTTTTCTGGTAGCGGGTGATGAAAAGGAGACACAATATTGTCCTTCTTTGCTACACGTACACACGTGGAAGCACGTGCGTGCTGCAACCTGCAGTAATTTACCTAATCCTGCTTTATTTTTTTTGCCCTTAGCTCTATCTTCAAGCAAATTTCCAACATTTTGGTGGCCGTGTTGAGCTAAAGCAGCGCACGGCTGCTCAGTGCTGCCGCCGGGTCGGTTTGGTTTCAGCCCGCAGCGGCGAGGCAGCAGCTCTCTCAAATGACACATCCTGAAATTCTGCTTTTCAGGCTGCTTTTTTTCTTTTATTTTGCTAAAGTTAACCTGCACCTACGGCAGCCGGGCCGTTCTCCGCAGCGAAAGGCCGAGACCCCGCACTCTTCCTGGCCGATGGCAGGAGCGCCCGGAGCATCGCATCGCCGAAGGGAGGAAGGTGACATCTGACGTTTTAAACAAGGCACATCCACTCGCCTCTCGCCACCCGCTGCCCACCGTCCCCCCTTGGCAGCCCTCGGCTCACACACCGCCGTGGGGGATAACCCAGCCCAGCCCCGGGTTGGATGTTTGAAATCCATGAAGTGGGTCACGCAAAGCCGCCTCGGATACCGCCACGGCGAGGTACAGGCACGGCAATTAGTAAAATCAAGGTGTATTTCCTACATCATGCAGCTGGGGGCATTTTGCAACTCGTTTTTTTTGTTTTTTTCCTGGAGAAAACTTGTTATTTAATTGCCTTTGCTGCTGCTGGATCAGATTCAAAATGAGTGGGAATATCAGGTCCTGCCAGATATATTCAATCATATTACTGCTTTTTTTCCCTGAATGGATTCCATGTGCCAGTAAGCAGTGAAGCAGTTAAATACGGACATATGAATGCCAGCAAGGCTGTGATTTCGAAGTTAACACCCCACTAAGATGAATGAGGAAAACGTACCTCTCCCTCGACGTTTCTCTCTGTCCCCGCGGCGAATTTAAGGGGGAGATAATTCACGATGGTTTGGCCAATTGCTGGAAGTAGGATATCTCCTATTCATTCTGATAAACCAAGAATAACACCTTATGCAGCTCCAAAATAAAGAAGTAATAATAGAAAAGACTGCTAAAATTCAGAATTACGGGTGAGGCGAGGCCAAGCCCGGCAGCGCTGCGGAGGCCGGAGCTGGCGGGGACGGTGGCAACGGGGCACGGTGGTGCCATCACCCCAGTCCTGTCCCCACCGGAGGGGACGGGGCATTTCCAGCCGCCACATCCTCGTGTCCAAGTAAAACTGGGTGGAGAAGGGAGAAAAGATATGTCTAAATGAGTCCAATACTGATTATTAAGTTCCTAAGAGGCAATCTAATTTAGCTATATAAAATCATGAAAGGGAAAGAATTAATTGATACTAATGAGTTATATGAGATAGCATCATAATTAATTCCTAAATAGAAAGAGGACATAGGCTGGAGCGAGGGGGGGAAATACGACTGGCCTATATATCGTAATAGATTACAGAAGGCATTTGAAATGAGAAACAAACTGCCAAAGTCAGAGTGGGACGGAGTTACGAAATCTTTGCCAATGCAAATAAAAGCCTTTTCCGCGTCGTGCCGCCAATACCCGAAGCCGGGAAGCTCAGGGACCCCCTCTCTGCGGGAAATCCCCCCGGGCCACGGCGCACTGCGGCTGCGGGTGCAGGAGTTTACACCAGGGATGCCCTGACCCAACCTCTCCCTCAGGGAGCGCAAACCCAAGGCACTGTGGTGGTTGCTAAGGTAACTACGCCGATTTGATTTGATTTTTTTTTTTTCCCTTTCCCCCCTAAATAACATCACTGATTTCCTCAGTGCATAATCCCAGGGCAACTTTGCGGGGCGTCACCTTACAGCTCCGATATCGCGGCAGCAACTTGGACAAAGAGTTTGGATGTGATACTTGGAGCAAAGCTGCTTTTTTCTACTCCGTTTTGGACCTACTTACTCCTTTGGTGCATAAATCACAGGTGTCCCCTCATACGCTGGAGCACAAAAAGCTCTGATGAATCACAGGAAGGATAAATTATATAGGGAAAGGGCATTCTTTTTTTGGAAATCCCATAAAAATCATCATCACATGTTGATTCCACTTTCACAAATACAAATCAGAGACCTCTGCAGCCTTCCTCCTGAAAATTGACATTCCAAGTTTTGTTCAATTTTAGCTTTAGTTTTAAAACTAATTCAGTCGGCGGAAAGGAAATTTCAGTTACGTTACTGCATGGTGAAACCCAAAGTGTTCACATTTATCAACGTGGGTCATTTTTTTTAGAGGGGAAATCGTGGATAACTATTTGGAAATTAATAGTTGTGTTCACTGAGAGAAGAAGAGTTTACTGAGAGACCCCCCCTGCAGTGCTGCGTCCAGCTCTGGAGCCCCCAACACAGGAAAGACATGGACTTCTCCGAGAGGGTCCAGAGGAGGCCCCGGAGATGCTGCGAGGGCTGGAGCCCCTCTGCTGGGAGGACAGGCTGGGAGAGTTGGGGGGGTTCAGCCTGGAGAAGAGAAGGCTCCGCGGAGACCTTAGAGCCCCTTCCAGTGCCTAAAGGGGCTCCAGGAGAGCTGGGGAGGGACTCGGGATCAGGGAGGGGAGCCATGGGACGAGGGGAAATGGTTTGACACTGAAAGAGGGGAGATTTAGATGAGGTATTAGGAAGAAATTGTTGACTGTGAGGGTGGTGAGCCCCTGGCGCAGGTTGCCCCGAGAAGCTGTGGCTGCCCCATCCCTGGAGGTGTTCAAGGCCAGGTTGGACGGGGCTTGGAGCAACCTGGGCTGGTGGGAGGTGTCCCTGCCCAGGGCATGGGGGCTTGGGACTGGGTGATCTTCAAGGTCCCTTCCAACCCAAACCATTCTATGGTTCTGAGATGGAGAAACAGAGAAGTGTTTTGCCCAGCAGCTTCAAAAGCCTTCTGCCGGGGTCCATGCACGTCCCCTTCTGCCACCCCTCCTCTGTAACATGCCCTCACCGTGCACATCGGCACAGACAACGCTGGGCTCAAAAAAAAAGCCAAAAAAAAAAGGGGAAAAGGCAGGAAGGAGAAGTTCCTGCGCTGGCTGCCTCCTCCCCACTTGCGAGGTCTGGGGCTGCCTCTGCCCTCTGACAGCGCCGTATCACCAGCGAGGGGAGGGTGACATTTCCCTCTCCCGCAATTACACGGGCGCTGTTCACCGCCGGTACAAAACACACACACGGCGCTCTCGCAAGATTCATTGTCCCGAGGTCAGCTGGAACTTATTGTCCTCGTTGCCTCGGAACAAGACAAAACTGACATCTGTAAGATTTGCTGTTAAATAATCCAAACCAGGAGTGGGACGGAGCCACGCGGAGCAATGGAAACCTTCGGGCGCCGCGGTAGAAAATCCGTAATTTCGATCCGAGGCACTGGTGCTCACCCGCCTGGCGCAGCCTTACTTTGCTATTAATCGCATCTCCTAACATTTAACTTCATCTCTTAAATACTGCCTATACCGGAAGTTTCAAAATCAGTGCTGATCTTTGCCCAGTGTAAATAAATTAAACATTAAATGGAAATAATCTTTGGATTTCCAACTGGCTGTCTTTGGGTTTGCCCCCCGGTTTAGCGCTGTCACCGGTACGTCTTCCCCACCAAAATGCGTTCGCAGCGATGGAACGCACCAAACCCGACCCAGCAGTAAAACCACTGTTACAAACACCACCTCAAATTTGTCGGATACCCGAGGCAGCACGTTAAAAACAATTTGAAGCAGAGAAACGTTTGGGATGAAGCAAAGCGTCTGCGTTTCCCGAGCGGAGCCGCCCCACCAGGCTCCCCTCCGGAGTCCTGCTCGCAGGTGGAAAAGCCGCTCGGACGCAGGCACAGAGCTCTCCCCGAATGAGCTGCTGATAAATCTAATCCCGGAGGATTGGAAATGAGGTAAAAGAAATTTTGATGAAAATTATGTACATGTACTTTGACAAGCTCATAAACACTGCAGCCATGATAAGTTTTCTTATATTTTTTTTTTTTTTTTTAAGACCTGACACAACTGTATAAGCCCAAACTCTAATTTTTACAGCCCTGGGTTTGGAGATCTGTCATTGGGAGATATAATGGAAAGAATAATTGCTTGGTGGCTGCACAAACAGGAGATGTGTTGTCAGGCTGCAGTTTGGAGCCTACATCTGGCTTCGGAAATGATTGATGCTGTCTCTGTGTGTGATTCGGGAAACCATTTTTATTATTATTTTTTTTTTCCCCCCCGCTAATACAACCGCCACGCTGAACCTTCGCGCAGCCGCAGCAATTAAACCGTTATTAATGAAAACTTTTTATTTATTCCTTTTGCATCTCGGCGGTGCGGCTGGGCAGCACGCAGCCCTCGCGGCGAAGGTAAGCATGTGATTTCAATTTGAAATTAAAAGTCATGTCTGAATAACAGAACAGCATTCTCATTTCCTAATACTCTGCTTTTTACTACTTTGCATTCAACTGTGAAAAGTCTTTTAAAACTCTGAACAGCAGTAAAACTTGAATGAATTTTTGACCCATTATTGCATAGCGGGTGCGCTTTCCAAGTTGGAGAGACTGCCAAGTTCTCCCCACCTAATATTTCCACTTTAATTGTGCCACTTGAGAAATTTACGTGCCTCAAAATATGGCATGAATCTTACGCTTATTGCAGTATCATTAGCAGCAACATTTAAGCAACATCTGTGTGCTATAGAACTAATTGAAGTAGCAGAAGTGGCAGCTGTAAATCCACAGGAAGATGGCAGTTTGCACCCAGCACTGCTGAGTTAGCGGGTAACTGTCAGCCTGTTCCTGCAATCTGCTCTCGAGGACTACGGTACAGGCACACAATGTCCAAAAAAATACAGCGAGTAGGCTAATGATCCTATTAACCACTTTGCTGCACCAATTTGGCTGTTTTTCCAGTTTCCTTGTTGAATTTCATTATATATTTCACCGTTCCAGTAAAAAGTCCAGTGCAAGACGTGTTCGCTTTTAAGCCACTTACTTAAGGGAGTGAAGCTCCTTCTCGGTCGAATTAATGTGCAAATGATTTTTTTTTTTTTCCTTTTAAATTCCGTATATTTCTCTGTCTTTTCCATTGTTTAATTTTTCTTCATCACACACGCCTCGGTGAAAAAGAACTTTTACCAACTGTTAATGCTGGTATTTAAAGCAATGACATTTTCCTCCCCGGGATGTAACATTTTCAATAATCAATAAAGCCGGGGGGGAGGAGGGAAGGCTGAAGTCTTTTTTAGGTGCGCGGGTTAAAACACATCTTCATCCGAGCTGGGGATGCTGCGTGCGTGGCCTGCAGCGCACCAGCCCGGGCACCACCGCTGGTTTAACTAATTGGTGATTAGGAAAGGAGGATGGTGTCCGAAGTGGCATGTCCTGGTACCACTGCCCGGCACCGGGGCTCAGAGCCTCTTGGAGCATCACCGCTCTTTCCACCTTCATTCCCTTCTTGCCGGGGGGTGGAAAAGAGGGTTTTAGAAATCTTACAGGCCCCAAGATAATTAGGGTGCTGGAACATCTTTCTTATGACGAAAGGCTGAGGAACTTGGGGCTTTTTAGGATGCCCATGAGCCAGCAATGTGCCCTGGTGGCCAAGAAGGCCAATGGCATCCTGGGGGGCATCAAGCAGAGTGTGGCCAGCAGGTGGAGGGAGGTCATCCTCCCCCTCTGCTCTGCCCTGGGGAGGCCACATCTGGAGCACTGTGTCCAGTT
>VUYV01000063.1:2576989-2597042 GCA_008711295.1 Anarhynchus alexandrinus | reverse complement strand
TGGCACAGGCTGCCCAGAGAGGTGGGGGAGTCTCCCACTCTGGAGCCATTCCAAACCCGCCTGGACGCCGTCCTGTGCCACTGCTGGAGGTGCCCCTGCTCTGGCAGGGGGTGGCACTGGGGGAGCTCCAGAGGGCCCTTCCAACCCTGACCACTCTGTGTGATTCTGTGTGAAGCTGAGGTGGGGAGTATGATTAAATATTAAATATAAATGTTTTGGTGTGATGGCAGTTGTTTTTTTGGAGCGCCGCCCAGCGCATCCCCCCACTGCCACCAGCCATGTCCCTCATCCGTCACAGCCCTCACCAGGGACCCTCTCGCCGGGGTGCGCGTCCTGGGTCGAGGCGTGTTGGCCAACGGCCCAACTTCATTAGAAACCCATCACGTCCGCCGGGCCGCCCTGTGACAGGCCGGGAGCCACCGGCATTTGTTGTCTTAATGCACAAGTACTCGGGGACTCAACTGATAAGGAAAAAACTGTTCGGAATCTGCTGAACTACACGCTTAGGGTGGCACGGACCCGCGCAATATTGAAAATCAATAGTCACGTGGCGGTTTAAAGGTTAGAGGTCTCCGGAATTAACTTTCTAGTACTAAATTACCAGCCCTTGGGTTTTTTGTTTTTTTTTAGTTTGTTTGTGTATTTATTATTTATTTATTTCCCATTTTGCAACGACTGGAGAGACGCATTGAGTTTGAAGATGCATAGCTTGCACCTCGCTTGTGCTCAGAGTGAAAGAAAAAAGCAGGAAAACCTTTCAATACTTGGTGTGACGATTTAAATATTAAGGTATGTCTCATGAGCAAATTCAGATGGAGTCGGAAGACATATAGCGATGTCAAATACGGCAACGGAGCCGTGAGCATGATTAGTGGCCTGAAAATGAAAATACAGCTCGAGTCTTTTAACTCACATCCTCTATAGTGCCCGTGCTTGTACGATGTGTAATATTTAAATTAATTCATGTTTTGTTTTTATCAACATTTAGAAAATGTGAAGTAACAGTGTTATTGGAAATATTTATTCATTAGGAACGAACAAACAAATATTGTCACAAATAAACGGAACGTTTAGAGTCGAAGCCTGTGAAGACTTGCACGCTGCTTTTCACCCGTGAGCAGAGCGCACTCCCAAGGACTGCGCCGCGTGTAGATACTCATGCGTGGAAGCACCTCCATGATGGGCCTTCAGCTCCCCTGCTTGCAGGTACTGCAAAAAACCAACTCATTTTTTTTTAATTTAATTGAACAGATTTCTTTTATTTAATTTTTTTTCCCTTTCCCTTCCCCTTGTTTTCACTCCCCTGGGTGCACCGGCAGCTTGCATTTCACCATGGGGTAGTTGCACCCCGGGTGAGTCCGCACCAGAAGGGCTGGCAGGGCGCCGGGTCCCAGCGCTCCACCCGAGCCCACACCTTTGGGCGCTTGGCAGATCCCCTGGGGGACAATCCGGGGGGTCGGCCATTAACCATCTCTGCACGTCCCAGCTCCGGCGGGGCGATCGGCGGCACCAGCGTCCGTGGTGGGGAGCTGGGGGTCCCCAGGATGCTTCGCACCCACCTCTCTGTAGGAGCATCCCCGTGGGCAGGAGCAGCCTCGGGCTGTGCTCCGCTTTGCGCTGGCTGTCCACCCTGGCTGACCGCGTTGAAGGGAGATCTGAAGCACCCACCGAGGCTTTGAAGTAGTGGGTTAAGGAGACGTGGCAGGAAAAAAAAAACCCAAAACTTCCAGGAATTTTAGATGCCGCTAAAGCTTTTTCTTTCTGGGTCACAGACACTTCTCCAAAGCTTTATTTCTAGAAATACTCAGCTGTTTTAAGATTTATTGACTGCGTGCAGCTTAAATTTGATTTTCTCTTATCACAGTGTAACCGTACATGCGTGCACCATCCCAGCCGGGAAGGGGCAGCCAGACGCTCATGGGCCCAGTTTGACCGGCTGGGCGCCGGGCTGGGCTGTGGGACAGTGTCTGTGCCGTGGCTGGCGTGGTTTGGTGTGCCCGGCACCGTCCTGCCCTCGCCACGGGTCACGGGCAGCGCTGGGAACCCAACGGAGCGAGCGGTGGCACGTGCAGAAGGACACGCGCCGTTGGACCTACCGACGGGTGAAACCCGGCGCGTACTTTTCAGAAATGTTTGTGTGTGCTGAACATCATCTCCTCAATGTATGCAGAAATAAAATCCAAAATAGGGGGAAAAAAATCCAAAAGGGGGAAAAATCTGAAATAACCACTCACGCCTAATTACTGAACTAAACAAAGAAACAAACCAAAACCCAAACTACACATTGTAATATTTTGCCAGACAAACGCCAATTCTCTCATTTTAAAAAATAAATTGTGAACTTAACCTTTTCGGCTCCGGCATTTCCAGGCTCTCTGCTAACAAGTGTCAGGTCCACCCCTGCCATCGGCGCCTCCAACTTCTGCTTATGTCCGGGTGTCCTCCACCACCTTTGACTCAAACACAAAGGCACCACACCACAGGGTCGCTCCCCAAAATTTCAGCTCGGGCACACGCTGCGTTTTGATAGACAAACTCACAGAAGGCTGAAGACCAAGTTGTAACCACTAAAATAAAGACCTGCTGCTAAGCGTCTGCTTGGACACCGTCTCAGGCAATACTTAAACACACAGACACTATTTTACCCTCTTTATTTTTTACCCTATTTTACCCTATTTTATCCTATTTTACCTTACTCTTTACGAAGAGCCCTACTCACTCAATATGGGATTCACAGACCCACAAATTCATACATGAATGGGGTTATATCAAGGTATAAACCAGAAGAATCTCCCTCTGTTCATCTGCTATCATAAACTTTTGATTGGACGGTTTATACGTTATATTACGGATAAAAGTTTCCAGTGGAGTTTTTCCTCGGTTACTGCGTTTATACAAACCTACAGATTACCGTCGCGTAAGGAAGAGCAGGCGCTGTCATGGGTGATATTTTGTGCAAAAAAAAAGAGCTAGAATTTGAAAAACATTATTTCAAAGCATAGCTTGAACTAACATTTTCTGGTTTGCACATACGCAAAATAATCCTATAGAAATGCTAAGATTTGTTTTCCATAACCGTCATTCTTAACTAGCGCACAATTACCTTTATGTTTATTTCTATCAGCAATCTTATTAATTCCCATACTACTTCTGGACCATGCTTGCACTACAGAAGTAATTTTAATTGAACATTTATTAAAATAAATGCTTTGTCAGGATATACCCACTCCATCTGGCTGCACTGGACAGGCATTATTTCCTGGATGCGTCTGCTTTATGCAACGTCTTCTCCCACAGCTCTCGCTGACGACCAGAGATGATGATTAGATTGCTGTGGATTTTGCTCGGCAGTGTTTTCTGCCGCAGCCCTTTCTGTCTCGCGGACATTAGCTTTACATGCACACTCTCCGCAGGACTCTTCCTCTTCTGCTGCACAGAATAGGGTTTATTCTGCAAGGAGGTCGTTAGCCCACCAATCTGACGAAAGGCAGAGACCTTCTATAAATAACCCACCCTGCGAGGCTGGATGGGCTCCATATTTTTATTTTTTTTTTTTTTTTTTTTGGTGTGTATCCACGCTCACGATGACAGAGATAAGAGTTTTGATATGAAATAAAATATGAATCGAGCTCCCCAGCGTTAAATTTCCACCCTGGAGAATACAACAAGGCAAGCTTTGCCCTCTCTCCCTCCCCGCAGCAGTCACCCGCTGACAACCAGATTCTGGCCGCTATAAAGCTCTTTTTTAGCGCACTTGCTCACTTAGCAGCCAAACATTATTTTTATTGCTGGCATCACCAACAAACACAAAACAAACAGGAGACACGCGGAATTCAAAAACCGGCAGCATTGTGCAGTTAATCCTCCATTCACCGTCGTATCAAAGCACTTTTTTGTTACTTTTTGCCGCGATTCATCTTAATGAAAGCCACTGTTTCTAACGGCGTATCTCCTTCAACCCAAACCCGGCACACACGCTTCCCTCTCCGGCCAGACCACGGGAGATTTAAAGCTGTTACTGCTCACAATAGGGGAAGTGGTGTTTGCTGGAACTTCAGAAGGTAAATTAATATTCGCTAAACTGCTTGGGGTTTATTTTATTCTCATCAAAAGCCTATATGGTCTCTCGAACAGTAATTGCAAACGCTGCACCTCCCCTCCGCCCCCCAACTTTTAAAATTTCTTTTCTGTGGGCTGGTCATTTGTCACTCTTTCTTTGACAGCCTTGAGCACATACTTCATTAGTGTTTTTTTGGGAGGTCCTTATGTTTTTTTCAGCATTTCTGCTCTCTGTAAAAGCGCCTTGAGACAACCAGGAGCTCCCCACAGGCTGGTGCGGTGCCTACAAACGCTTGTGCAAGGTGGAAGGACCACCCGATATTCCGTATTTCCAGCAGCATGGGGAGCAGTGGGCGTCGCACAAGATGGGGACTTCCCTCTTCCCGAGGATGGCACATCTCCTCTTGCAGGAATACAGCATCTCAACAATTTCCAGGGACCCCTCACATCAAGAAACTGAAGTTCTTGTGGCCTTCATTATGATATTCAAAGTGGGTCCACCACAGGGAATTGAGCAACCAGGTCATTTTCACGTGTTGTTTTCTGGTTTTAGGGTTGCTTGTATTGATGCGACCCTTCTGTAAGTGTGACAAAATATTTAGTATCGAAAGAATATTTTGAGTCAGCTCAATAGCTCTAAGCTGGCTATCAAGTCCCAGACACAGCTCAACGGCTACGGCATCGTGGAACTGCTTTGAAACAAACATAGATAAATTATTTATATGTTATATATAAATATATATAATATATAATAATATATTATATATATTCTATATATAAATATAATAATATATATTATTATATATTAATAATAATATATATTTTATTATTACCCAGATAAGGGTAAAGAATAAATAAAGATTGTACCTTTTTCTTTCCTTCAGAAGTACCCTGACTTGCTAAGAAGCACTGCCCCAGGGGGTAACTCTGCAGTTTCCTTCCTTAAGGCTAGAACAGAAACATTTTAGAAAGTTTTTGTTCGGGACATATCTAATCCCCACCTTTGCTTTAGCTGCAATTTCCACAGTGTTGGGTCAGACCTTTCCTTGATAGATGGATGTGTCTTCGAAAAATGAACATAAACACCACAGCAGTCTGTAAATGAGGCTGCATTTCTTTGCAGGAGGAAAACCATAAAGTCATATTTAAAAGGAATTTATTGAAAGCTTCAACCATGGCCAACTGATACCAGAACATACGGCGCAGTGTACCGCCACGACATCTCGGAAGACTGAAGAAGCTTTCACGGGCTTTTAAACCTTTGCAGATGATTGGGCTGTTGCAGGTCCAAAAGCAGAAATGAAAACTGAGTAGCAGAGCACCACATCTAAACCCCAGAGGTCGCGGTCCCCAGTGGACACTTCCCATTGCTTTCAAACACTTAGCTCAAACCCAAAGGCAACCACGTGCAGAAGGCGACTCCGATGATAAAGGAAATGTTGGGATGATGGGTGATGTGAAGGAAGATGTGAAATTTGTCTTATGAAAAACAAACGGTTGTGGTGGATACCTAGCACAGACATCACCCAAACCCACGGATTCGACAGGGACCAGAATTAACTTCCAGGAACTTGGAAGTAAGATCCAAATGTAAGCTTGGAGTAGTCTGATATTCCAGGATAACGTGTATATCCTTAAAAACTGACCTCTGAGCACATTGGTTATACATCATTTTGCAGAGCATTTGAGATGCAGTATTTCTACGAGGATTTAATTTGAAAACGACAGAATAATCTTAATTTAACAGAATGTCTTCGCTCATGGAAGGCGCGTGGTGTTGAATCAACGAGCAGTCAATGTATTTGGTTTATTGACGTCTGTTGTCAGGCAGTGAGGGCTGTGACTCAGAGGCACTTAGCACACACTGTATTTTTTCTTCTTCTGAAAGCTTTTCTGCAAAATATGGTTAGAGTTGCTCCCTGTCCAAGGAGTTAATGAACTCACTATAAAAACTTGACATTAATTATTCTTCCGTCTGTGATAGCAATAATGAGGCCTAGCTTTTCTCAAAGAAGTGTAGATAAACATGACTTTATAATTACATTTTCCTTAATAACTGATTGATACATTTGCTGGTCATCAAGTTACAAAAATGAGTTTTGAGGGCAGATGACGGTGAGCCAGGTTGAGACCCAGATGGAGATGGTCTTCAAGCTTGAGGACGTTCAGATCTGAGAACGGGGCTCAGGGCCATCGCTGGGTTTGGTTCACGAGGTGCACATTTAGCTTCTAGTAGGATCCATGTCCTCATCCAGCTTCTCTGCAGAGGAATGGGTTAGAACATGGGGGACCATAGCCCAACCCCAACCCTGTCCCGATCTCTCCCAGCCCCATGAGGCCACACCAGCATGACCTGGATCCTGGGACCTTCTTCTGAAAGGTGCCACCACGGCGTACAAAGGACCCACCTCGAGGTTTGCTGCCTGGCTCAGCTGTGCCAGCAGACGGGTGGACATTTGTCCAGGAGCCTCTAAGGCACAGGCAGGTAATCCCCTGCCAAACGCTTTGGCTCCTGCACCAACCACTGGAGTCTGAGAGATCTGTTGCAGAGTACAACAACCCACAGGGGTTTCACGGTTGACCATGTAATACAGAAAGAAAGTTGGGCAGAACTTATGTGCAGTTTCAGCCTGTGTATGGCAAACACCTTCAATCACAAAATCTGCTGGCTTATTTTACGAACAGAAAAGGCTTCCTGCTTAAAAGGTGAGTCAGGAATTTAAAAGGTAACTTGCAATGAAAGTCAAGTTGGGGAGAAAAAAAAAAAAAAAGAAAGAAAGAATCCAAGAGGAATCCCTGAGGGGAGGAGGGAGCAGAGCAATGTGACCATCAGGTGCTCAGGTGTCAAGAACTGATGATCTGCCCGTCATAATTAAAGAGAGAGACTTGAAAAAAAAATCTCAAGGAACCAGGAGATGCCAGGAAAACTTCAGTGGAGCGGTAGCTTTTCGCTCAGACAATGGGGAACGAGGAGGAGAGGAGTCAGCAAGAGGCGGTTCGCAGCAGGGACAGCTATCCTGAGCTGACAAAACTTCCCGGGCTCTGCGCTCGACCTGTGATTAATCGCGCAGACACACAAAGCACCGGCTGCGACCAGGAGCCATCCTCCTAATGCATGTCACAAACTTCATAATTCCACTTGGAACGAGACAACAGCAAGTTAAATTCCTGGATCACTGTCACCGTGTCACTTACAGAAGAAGTTGCACCGGGGAACAGTCGGCGATTGGAGCAATTTGAATGGAAATGTCAGTTTTCACAACCTGTGATTTGAGGTAAGTGCCCTGCTATTATACAGCAGCTCTGTCAAGCAGCCGGGGCTGAGTGCGCCGCCGCCGCCACCTCCGCTCGGCAAAGGCATCCTCATCCCCGCAACCCACCGCGCCGAAAAACTCACATCCCCTTCTCTGCAGCACCCGTCGTGACCCCAGCGAGGAACAGCTCACGCGGACGAACCTTCGCCGGGTCTTCCCGCGTCCCGGCCTGATTTTAATTCTAATTCTAATTCTAATTTTAATTCTAATTTTGTACTCCGTACAAAGGTGTGTGCTTCAAAACCACACACAAACAGGGAGCTGTTTCTGAATAAATCGATTAATCGAGATTCGCATTGACCTCTGGGCAGGTTTCGTCTGACTAAGGACTTCGGAATACGGTCAATATGTCTTACTGCTAAATACTTGCAGAAGTTGCTACATGAGGTTGTACACATCCTACGCACATCTGTGACAGATTCAGTCAATTCCCTGAGCTCTACGGGGGGAAAAAAATACTTGCTGTGCAGAAGTGCCACGGTTTCGTCTCGTCCCTGCCCTTCAGTAACACCTTTATATATGTTATATATGTCTTTATTCAGATATTTTGGTACGTGAAAGGCAATGCACCCAGGGCACAACTTGCACAACGATTTGCCTAGACCGATTCAGAAGGAGATGGAGTTAAAGCAGCCCAGCTATCAGGGAGAGGAGCTCTCAAATGCTCAAGTTCCACCAGCTAGACATCAATTCAAACCGTATTGATTTAGAAGCATCCAAACACAGTATCCCCCCAATTTAACCAAATCACAGCCTTCACGAAACCAAAATAAATGCACGTGCAGACCTCACCTAAAAGCAATAGGAAATAAAAGGAGGGAACGCTGGCTACGAGTGACCCAGCTTGCAGAAGGATGGCAAGAAAAGGGGACCTATACAGAAGGGGAAGGCTGTTGAAGGAGATGCAGGGCATCGCTGCCAGCCCGTTCGATGACAGCCTAAAGAACCACCTGTGGGGTCGAGAACAACCCCAGTACCTTCGCCAACCAGCCGTGCCGCGGTGTTATTGCATAGTCCATCCCTGGAGGTGTTCAAGGCCAGGTTGGACGGGGCTTGGAGCAACCTGGGCTGGTGGGAGGTGTCCCTGCCCAGAGCAGGGGGTGGCACTGGATGATCTTCAGGGTCCCTTCCAACCCAAACCATTCTGCGATTCTATGACTCTATGATTCTCTGCACCCACCAGCCAGATGCCACGCAGGTAAAGTAGTCCAACATCTGCGGGTTGGAAAAAAAAAAAAAAAGAAAAAGGAGAAATAATTGACCTGAGAGATCTTCTCTTGCCTCTGGACGAGTCCACTGAGCACCGGGAGCTGTGCTTGGTCGAGCTCTGGCACTGGGAAGCAGCGATGGGGTAAGTGGCTTTTGGGGGTTTCTCCTCCTCACACAAGCAGGTTGCCTGATTTTACAAGAAATAAAAAATCTTGTCATTCAGAAGAAGAGATGTGACGGGAGGATGTCTGGACTTTGCTATCCTCTCCGTGCAGGGGATGGGAAAGAAACTGTTACGCTGTTTATACACTGCCCATGGTGCGCACTGACGTTGGGGTATCTCCAGGCGAAGTGAAGCACAACTACTACTATTATTTTTACCTTGAAGGGAGTGGCTTACTGAATCACTAAATACAGTGGGGTTTTTTTTAATTTTATGCCAAACAATAAATACAGTGGGAAAAAAATGCTTCTAGAAAATGTGAAGCGAAAGAAACGGAAAACAAGCCAAATTTAGATTTTTGCCTGCAGGATAATTGACAAACCGAGAAGCTTTCCTGGCTTCAAAACAGCTACTTAGATCACAGGTGGTTGTTTTCTTAAAGGGTAAAAAGCAAAAAAGCCCTACCTCTTTTTACGGTATCCCTTTCAGGCCCCCGTCTCCGCCGCAGCCACCGGGCTTTTACGCGCGCCCAGGCAGCCGAGGCTGGATCCTGCTGCAACACTCTGTTGGACCATAAACCAATGATATTTGCTTTACCTGTGCACTATCTTCCGTGGAACAAAACAACATTTACATCTGGGATCAATTTGCTTGAAATTAAAGTGCAGCTGCTATATCTCTTCTGCATCAAAAGTATAGTGTTAAGGCTATAACGTACAGACAGTTACACATTACTTTGCATTGTAATATTTAGATTTGTGTCATTTTCCATCTGAAGTAAAAAGCGTCTTTAAATAAATGAGTGATCTTATACTACATATTTTATGGGCTGTGTACTCAGCAAGATATATCTACATTTGCAATGCGCACATACTCATCTCTAGTTTCAAACTACGTATTTAAGACCTTGAATTTTAATGCTTAAATGAAAACGCAGTGCAGGAATAATTTGGGCTGTACGCTCAGGAAAGTTCTGCTGTGTTTGTAGAGGAGGGTTAGAGGAGTCTGGTAGCATTCTCGGGTAAAACACGAGCTTTTCCAGTTCATTACTGCGGATCCTTTCCCCCTCCCCTGTGCTCTCTCTCCGTAGCCCCCCCTTTAAAGCCGGGACGTGCGAGCCATTGGATGGAGGGTCACCCTGGCAGCCCACCAGCAGCCAGAGGGCTGCACACAGTTACCACCCCCGTTCCCATCAGCACACGTGTGACCCTTACAAAGAGAGGACCACACAGGGCTCCTGTTATTTACATAGAATCCACTGCAAACGCATCCGAAGAGGGACCACGAGTTTGGTATCTGTGAAGCGGTGACCACAGCTATGGACTGCGGCTGTGCTGGGTGGGACCGGGCTCTGGAGCGTGGCCCTGAGGTTACCTCCTGCTGCTTGCCTCTTCTGGAGGTGTGTCACCTGGTACCTGTGCCGATGGACCCACCACTCAGTGCTCTGCAGCATCTCAACAGATGACTTGGCAGGATATGGTGGTATCTACCACCTTATCATGTGAAACATGGCACTGGAACAGGTCGCCCAGAGAGGTTGTTGAGGCCCCATCCCTGGAGGTGTTCAAGGCCAGGCTGGACATGGCCTTGGGCAACCTGGTCTGGTGGGAGGTGTCCCTGCCTATGGCAGGGGGGTTGGAACTCGATGATCTTCAAGGTCCTTTCCAACCTAAACCATTCTATGATTCTATGATTCTATGAAACAACGTCCTCCAGCTGCAGGTCTTGGGTTTGGCTCTGCACCACGTGGCCATGGACAGGAACCACCATTACCTGGTCATCCAGAGCAGCAGATTCTGTCACGTTTTGCTCGTTGTCATCAGAAGCCTCCACCTCCAGAGATGTCCTGCCACGCTGCCGGTGCCTTGGGACCTCCAGTGATGGGTAAGGAACTTGCACGGCGTCCATGAGGACGTTCACCACGGGGACGGAGCCTGCTGGTGAATGAACAGATAGGACATTCAGGACATTTCTTATTACTTTTAGATATTACTTATCCACACATAAAGGCCCACATTAGTTGGCATTAAACGGCAAAAGGCCGCCAACAACGCACAACTACAACACACCATTTTCTGAAGGCGGGGGACAATCTGGCTTCGAGGTTTCTGGAGAGTTTTACCCGACACTGCTGCCTCCAAGCGTGAAAGGCTCTACGTTTTAATTCCTCCCCAGATCACCAAATTCAAGTCTGACTGATTGCTGACAATCAAATATTGCAACTGGTAGAAGGATGTAGGAAATATAATGCACTCCAACCCCCGTAATTAAGCAATCATTTGAAAAAAAGTTTTGGTGCTCTCCAAGAGTTTTAGGGGCTCTTCCCCAGGGCTGTGCTGTACCCCCAAATCTCAGGCAAATGGCAAGAGCCATTCAAAAATAATAAAATTTCCATCTGAAACCAACGCTATTAGCCTGCTTTTGCTTTCCAAAAGAAAAAAAAAAACAAAACCAAAAACGAGCTATGTGACACTGGAAAGAGGAACGGAATCTGAATTTTCATAGAATTTCCCCCTATAGATCCCAAACAGAATTCTTCCAGTTTTCCAGAGAAAACGGTCTCTATGGTTTAAAAAGCACATCTAACTCCACAATTCTCATATTGTTTTACTGCCAATGGCAAGAAACAATTTAAGAGAAAGCCCACGAAAACAACTGTCCGGGATAACAGCTCCAGCGCACAGAGCAGGGCAATTTAGTGAAATCAAGATCAATGGTTATGTAGGTCATTTCCAATACAGAGTATTCCACCTTAAAGCGTAGCGCATTGGTTGAGACGAAAAATGGAAGTGCAGCATTTTCAAGCTATCGTTTCCTCCCAGCAGCCGCAATATTTTGTGTTTTGGTGACGATGAATCAGACTTTTATTTTTGCAGCAGTCATACATACGCTGCAGCCTCCGTTGTGCAAAACCAGCGGCACAGGAACCCCGGCAGATACCACGCTGTAGGACCTCAACATCTTCTGCTCCAGCTTCGGCAAAAAAGGAACTTTTCCAGCTCAGTCCTGCAGTGGTTGACATAAGGATGTAGGACTGTGAAAGAGAGGATGCCGCTCATCTAAAGGAGTCAGACTGTGTACCTGGACTTTATCCACTGCCTGGAGAAGAGAGACAACCAATTAGTCCAGCACAGCTTCTTTGCCATACCCAGGTTGGAAAACAGATTGAAGGGGTCAAAAAATTCAGAAGGCTCCACATGATCTGACATTTGCCTTGTCACAATTTTCTTGACAACCAGAAGGTTGGAGACAGTTTGCTGGTCATGAGGAGCGGCGGTACGGGAAGACTGATTACCGAGCTGGGGAACAAGAAAACGGTCAATTAACGGTCTGCTCGTTCTCAAAACAGTGATTTCTTCAATAACTCAGGGTGGTTTCAGTCTGCTCGTTTTAGAGGACAAACGCGCTGTAAAATAGTTGCTGGAGAATACAAACACTTCCTTAGTTTGCAGCCTCCCGATATTGCTTCTGCGGCTGCAGAGGTGATCTCCAATTCAAGCGATATTCGGAGGTTCAGACCTCATCCCAGTGCCGGCCTTTTCACACTCGATTGCATTTGCACAATAATCTCTGCTGCAAAATGTGTCGGCAGTAGTTGAAGTGACTTTCATGAACAATATACCGGTTTCATTTCAATTTTTTGCTTCTAATTCCCCGTTTGATTTGGGCCACATTAAATATAACTCTCCACAGAATTAATTCTTTGCACGGGAAGTTTCCCAGCCTGCGGTACGGGAGTGGACACTCACCCTCCACCACTCGTAGGGTGCCTTTAGTGCGCTCTGTACCCGCTCTGCGCCCACCCCCGTATTAGCACCGTGCGACCCCGCACGGACTCCGCTGCCTTCAGCTATTCTGTGTATCCATTGCAGCGATTGAAAGGCCTCAGTCCCCACATCCATCAGATTTTTTTGGTGTGTGATGTCTACTGCAAGGACAAACCCATGCGATATATTGATGTCATTTTATAGATACAAATCAGAACAGTTTTATATTCATCCCCAATATTTCTTGATGTAATCCCGTCCCTATCGCCGGGGGCAGAGAGGAAATAGAAAGGCCAACAGCCCTGAGAGCAGGCGTTGTGTGTCCTAACAAAAATAGGACATTTTGACAGGTAGAGGTTGAGATCCTCTCTACTGACCCACTTCTACTGGTCCTGCTCCAAACCGCAGGTACGGTGCTGTTGTCCCTCCTGAAGTGGCTGTATAGAACCATAGAATCATGGAATGGTTTGGGTTGGAAGGGACCTTGAAGATCATAGAATCATAGAATCATAGAATGGTTTAGGTTGGAAAGGACCTTGAAGATCATCCAGTCCCACCCCCTGCCCTGGGCAGGGACACCTCCCACCAGCCCAGGTTGCTCCAAGCCCCGTCCAACCTGGCCTTGAACACCTCCAGGGATGGGATACCCATCTCTGGGCAACCTGCGCCAGTGCACGGTGTCTCTGCTTTGTGAGCAGTGCTCCGCTGAGCAGGGACTTTAGGATGATGCTATTTGGCTAAAGGTTTAAAAAACCCACCCCAGCCCAAATAAACCCTCCCATCAGTGGAAATCCGGTGTCGGTCAGAGGTTTGGTCACAGCTTCTGGTGTGGTCCCAACACAGGTGGTCTTCTCCCTCCGAGCTCATTTATATGGAATAAGGCTGTGGTTCAGAAAGCCTTTCTGAACCTCTGTCTCTTCAGAAAGCCTTTCTGAAGAGACACAACAGCTTTCGGAACTCGGCCCGAGGGGGAAGAGGGGGACGGGCGCAGGAGGTGGCGATTGCTCCGCAGCCACCCCAGCTGGGCGCTCAGGCGTCACCCGTGTGCCGGCTGGAGAACACAAAGTTTGTTATCGCATCGTTTTAACTCCGGGTGTGAATGATGACGGGGTGCAACAGCTCACCCTGCGATATTCTATCAACTCTTAAAACCTTCTAAATCTCTGGAGGGCTCTACCTATGGGCGCGCACGCTTTGGGTGAAGTGCTACCCCAGGTCTCCTACGAGAAGATTATTTATAACTAAAAAGATAAGATGGTTTTGTGATTAGATTTTGCTGACGAGTGTTTTGTTCAGAAAGGACAAACGTATTTTTTTTTTCTGGGTATTATGAAGAAATCATCTCATCGTATCACTTATTTTACCTATTGAAAGACGGCGGCTTGCCCTTTGCCCCGTAAAATTAAACCTGCATTTAGGCATCGTGCTTATGGTAGTTTCGAAAGCATATAAAACACATTTGGTGAATAAGAGCAGAAATGAGGACCGTGTTCGAGGCTCACACTTTTAAAAATCCTGGGCCACAACCAACATTGAACTTCCGAGGAAAGCTCAGCCGTGGTAGCAAAGTCAACAAATAAAAGCAGTAATTTTTCAAGACATCACCGTAATGCACCAATGGAAATACAACGGTTTTTCCTTCTGCTTGCCAGAGTTTTAAAGATTTAAGTCAAATCCGGATCAAAACTCACGCGGGATTCCCACTCCTGGTGTCCTGCCCTCGTGCTGCGGCTGCTGCCGAGGGCTCAGCGGAGCCACGCGGGCGAGATCGGGTCCCAACCGCAGAGTGACTCCAATGGACTCCTTGGAGCTGAGACACGGGTTTTCTGTATGGAATTAGGTCATCTGGGTGTTCGCTGGAAAGTGAAAATCGCATCATCGCAAGGTCGCTCTTCCTGAGATAAAAGGGCTGCAGCTGTTTTTTCTCAGTAACGACCACCAGTTCTGCACTTGGGGTCACGCTGAGGGTTATTTTAATTAAACACGGCGTCTATCAGCCCATCGAACCTCAGTTGGTGCCTGAGGGGGGTTAACCCCCTTCCTCGAGGGCTGCCCGGGGCCGGGCTGGGCAGAGCCCCCGCTCCAGGCTCGACCCTCGGCTTCCTCCCGTGTTGAGCCCACACCGGCTTAGCGAACAAGAGCTCGGCTCCACAGTCCATACATGCCATTTGCAGCAATAATTTCAGCAAAAGAAGGGCAATGTCACATCGAATAATAGACCCTAGGTAATGCCAGCACGGGTCGGGATTGGCGGGCTCCGCGTGCTGCCCGGGCACCTCGCAGCATCCACGGCTGGGATGGAGGCGATGGACCAGCGCCCCTTTTTCTGTGGGTTAGATGAAGACTGGTTAAGGAGAAGAGCCCAGAAGGAGTCCCCCACGCTTCTCGCAGCCCTCTGCCAGGCTCCAGGAACACTCCCTGCATCAAATAAAAAGCCCCCTTTAAAATAACTAAATAAGGCACTTAAAGAGGTTTTAAAAATTGATAACTAAACGTACAGTACGGGATCGATCTTGATTACTGCCCAGGTGGAATTTTTGTCTTCTGGCTTTTTTCAATGAAAAAACCCCCCAACGCCCCAACCCAGCCATTAATGAGAAACGTTAAAGGCTTGTTAACAACATCCTTTCATCAACCCGAGGCGCTGCCAGCGCCCCGCGCTCACGTCAATTTTCACCTTGCGGTCCAGCTACCGCATCTCGCCCCGCCGGCCGCGGCTGATGGAGCCCAGACCCATCGCCCGCCGCTGCCGCCGGCTCCGGACAGGCTCCGCCGGCCCCCGGCCCCGCTTTCGGCTGCCACCCGCCCGTTACTTCACACGGGCCGGGGGCTGGTCTGGATCAGGCGTGGGGGGAGAGCTCATTCTCCATCACCGCATCCCCCCCCCCGGACTGAGAAGGAGTGAAATGGAGGTGGCGTCCCTCCCTCAGCCTTCGGTCTGCAGTGATGGGGTCAAGGGTGCCCCTCCTCACTCCCCCTGTAATAATCATTTGGGGAGAAAAAGGGGTTTTCAGGACTGGGGGGGGTAAAAAAAAAAATTTAAAAAATTTAGGATTTGCTCCTTGCTAAAAACGGCGCGCAACAAAAATAGCGCTATTACAAACCAATCATGCGGAAATCCCAGATTTAAGGACAGGGAGAGATTAAAGGTTTTGCTAGGGCAGGTCTTCTGGGGGGAAAAAAAAAAAAAAGAGAAAAACTGGGAAAATCGCTCCTTTTTCAAGGCACAAATTAAGTGTATTTATTTGTTACTCATACCCTATGCATGCTATTTGAAACAAAAATAGCACAGAGCCCTTTGACAAGCTGTATTTGCACACCAGCGTAACTGAAATATCCTGTCTGCTTTAACGGCAAGCGAGGGCACTGTCAGTAATATTTTCCATTGTTTTTTAAGCCGGCCACGGCAACACGGAGCGGAGGGCACAGCCACTCTGCAAGGGCAGGCGAGTTCGAGAGCGGAGCCTTGGAACGGTATTTCCATTCAATTTCTGTAAGAATATAAAAGGAATTACAATTAAATCTGTAAACGCAATTCTTTGAGGATTTTTACATTCCTATAAGATTCTTACTGAGAAATTACTCTTGAAATAGTACATAAATCTTACAGGGCTCCCCTCGGATTACTGTGCTTTAAGTTTTTAAGCAATCTTTCCATAGGTTTATTCTTTTATTGCATTTTTCTTTAAAGACGCAGATCTTCAGCACCACCTTTCGCAGTAAATAAATAATTTAATACCAACCGAATCTCCTTGACCTGGGTGCAATACATACTGTAACTATTCTAATTTTAAAATTTGGTAAAACACTGGGAAAAGGGATGAAATGTAATAATCTGTGATATTTCTAGAAGAAATAAGGAAGTGTGATGTTAACAGAAGCAGTAGGTTAAGATTACCGCTCGTTGTCTAGAACTTAATGCCACTTGGAAAGCGGTGGTACCCTCCTACCAACTGCGTCACCGTTCCTTATTCAACTGACCCAGCAAATATCAAATACCACTTGAGAAGTTCCTGGTGCTGCAGAACTGCTTCGAAAAACTCAACGGAAACTTTACGGGCCAAATCTTTCTCGCCCCGATCGGATGACGAATTCCTCCAACTCCGAACGAATGGGTTGCATGAGAGGAAGAAATTCGGGCACACGGCTAAAAATGTCCCTACCACGACAATGAATCGGTTTTCTGTTTAAGATGCTTCCAGTATGAGCTCATTACGTCGCCAACTCCGCTGGCATGAAAGCGATCTGCGACAATCCCCGAGCGGGGGCCCTCTCCGTTTGCTATTGATACGTAGGATGTCATCTGCGTTTTTCGTTCCGGCGTCAAACAGTACAACCAGTGTAGCTGCAATTCTGCTGTAAATCTGACGCAGGAAATACGACATGGTCCTCCGAAAATATTTCTGTTGGCCTTAGACCGGCGGCGGAGCCTGTTTTGTATGGGAAAAAAAAAAGGAGGGGGGTGATGACCCGCTGCAAAATTCAAGTTTCTTCCATGGTGAAGGGCATCTATTTCATTAGAAACGCAGTTCCGCCAAAACAAATATTATTTCTGAGTCTTCCATTATCTCAGCCTCCGGAAAGGGGCTGCGGCAGCGCACGTGGGGATGCGCCGCTGCGGGGGGTGGCAGCAGCTCGGGGCACGGCGAAACCCCAGAGCTCAGAGGAACCCAATGCCAGGCGAAAAGCACTTCTGCCACCGCGTTTTGGGTTGTTTTTTTCTTTTTTTTCCCTCTTTCATTTTTTGTGTTCGCACCCATAGCGGTAGCCCCTCGCACGCCCGTCGCGGTACCTTCTCTTCAGCCCCGTGTTCCCACCGCCGCCGGGACCGCACCGCCGGGCGGGGGACGGGGACCTCTGCCGGGACCCGACCCGAACCCCCCCCGGCTTCTGGCCGTTATTTGATGGTAGATGTGTTTATTTTGAGATGATTTCTGCTCATCGCCGCTGCCGCCACAGCCGCTGCCGGACACGGAGCGGCCCTTCCCCTGCGCCGGGGCGCCCTCTGTCGGGCAGCGCGCGGCCACCGCTGCCTCTCCCTGCCCGGCCCTGCCTGTCCCTGCCTGCCCCATCCCTGCCTGCCCCATCCTTGCCCATCCCTGCCTGCTCCATCCCTGCCCGCCCCATCCTTGCCTGTTCCTGCCTGCCCCATCCCTGCCCTTGCCTGTTCCTGCCTGCCCCATTCCTCTCCCTGCCTCTCTCTGCCTCTTCCTGCCTGCCCCATCCACATCCCTGCCTGCTCCATCCCTGCCCATCCCTGCCTGCCCCATCCCTGACCGTCCCTACCTGCTCCATCCCTGCCCATCCCTGCCCGCCCCATCCCTGCCCATCCCTGCCTGTTTCTGCCTGCCCCATTCCTCTCCCTGCCTGTTCCTGCCTGCCCCATCCACGGCCCTGCCCACCCCATCCCTGCCTGTCCCTGCCCATCCCTGCTCTGCCCGTACCTACTTCTTCCTGCCCTGCCCTGCCTGTACCTGCCTGTCCCTGCCCATCCCTGCCTGCCCCATCCCTGCCTGTCCCTGCCCGTCCGGTGCCCTCTGCCCCCTCTGCCCCCCCAACCGCAGCAACTCCGCGCCAGCCCAGGATTTTGGGGAAAAGCGGGTGTTTGCCGTGGAAAGGCGCCACCGCCCGGCCCCCCCCGCGCTCAGCGTCACCCCACCTGCGAAAACAAAGGCACATCCCTGCAGGAGCAAACGCCTCCAGAAAAACAGCGAGGGAGGGAAATGTGAGAAAGGTTAAAGTTTACATTTGCTACCGTGTTCTTTTGCTGGTGGCATGTATTATATAAAAAAAAAAAAATAAAATACACCCAAACTGTACATATTATAAGGCTATATTTTTATCTCGGGGTTCTGGTGACACGTACAAACCACTTGAGCTTTGCTTTCGTGGTTTATATTGCCACCAGAAACCCTTGATAAAAATACAGCTTTATATTGTACAGTTGGGTATAGTTTATTTTCTCCATATATCATATACTGTGTTTTATTTATAAACATACACAAAGACACTTGTACATGCAAAGCAGTTTTTTTATTGAAGTAATTCTGAGATATCAATAATGCTATATTAACTAACGCATCGTAACGCAATAATTTCTCGGTTAGCGATGGCCTTTCTAAAGAGACATCTATGAAAATATGATAAAACACATAAAAAAATCAGTATTTCCATGTTACAATTTACGATTCCCACACTGAAAATTTCAGCTTCTGGTGGCTCGTACTTGCAGAGAACCCTCCTTAAACCACCTCAAAACTTCGCTTTAAGATCTCTGGAATCCTTCCTACAGAGAGGCGGCGGGAAATAAAGCTTCGCCTAACGGAGGAATGCAAAAATCTAACGGGGAAAAAAATGAAATCAAAGGATAAAAGGAAACGCACTGCTGACGAAGACGCAACGACGATGCGCTTTTCAGTATTTTGCCCAAGTCGCGCTAACCAAACCGCTTATTTAGAATAAACTTTGGGTACAACTCGCCGGCGGCTTCTCTTCCCCGGCTTTGCGCACCGTTCCCGGAGGCGGAAAATTAACTCCCATCGTCTCTCGCAATCCCAAAAGATAAAAAAAAATAAAAATAAAAATAAGGGGGCACGAGCGGTTCGAGAGCCGCCGCCTTTCCCACGCGTGCCGGCGTGCTCCGTCAGCCCCCGGCCAGCCGAATCCCCCTCCCGGGCTCCGCGGCGGCGACGGCAGCGCCGGGCAGGATCGGGCCCGCTGCCTGCTTCCTTAGGGGCAGGCGCGCACCTCCCGCCTGCCGCGGTCCCCCCTCCCCCTGGCTCCCCTCCTCCGGGCTTTAATGGACATTAAAAATAGAACAAAACAGGACGGGAGATGGGAACAAAATCCGCGCCCAACAGGCCCGGGCGGCTGCAGTCATTCTGCTGTAAAATGTAAAAACAAGAAAGGGCAGACGAGCGGCATCCCTCAGGACGCATCCCGCTTTTTTAATATAGCGGTGCCACCGCGCATTTCGCTTCGGATGGTGCATTATATTTACGTGTCACTCAAATATTTACCCGTTTGGTTTGGTTTTTTTTTTTTCTGAATTCTGCCGGGCGCTCCGAGAGCTCGTTACGAGGCCGGTACCCGCCGCGCGGCGCGTCTTGGCTGGTTAGCGGCCGCGGCCCAGCCCCGTCAATAGGCGAACTTCTCCTTCTGCAGCTTCTCGTGCCCCAACAGCCACTCTTTCATAAGGTTTCCTCCTCCGTAGTTGCCGCTCTGCCCGCTGCTGCGGATCACCCGGTGGCACGGGATTATAATCGGGATCTGCAAAACACAGCAAAAAATACGGAAGGGAGCGAAGGGTGAGGTGAAGGGGAGCGAAGGCGCTCGCAAATCCACCGCTGAACCAGCACTCGTCTGCCGCCGGACCGGGAGGGACGGGGGTGGAAGGAGGGACGGGGGTGGAAGAAGGGATGGGGTGGAAGGAGGGATGGGGGTGGAAAGAGGGATGGGGTGCAAGGAGGGATGGGGATGGAGGGAGGGATGGGGATGGAAGGAGGGACAGAGGTGGAAGGAGGGATGGGGATAGAAGGAGG
>VUYV01000063.1:2565407-2576876 GCA_008711295.1 Anarhynchus alexandrinus | reverse complement strand
AGGGGGGGGGGTGGAGGGGGGGATGGGGGGGAAGGAGGGATGGAGATGGAAGGAGGGATGGGGGTGGAAGGAGCCACGTGGCAGACGGCCCTGGTGGGGTCCTGCCCATGGCCGAGGACGGGGCAGCGGTGGCACTGGAGGAACGGCGCTGAGTACCGGCTCGAAAAACCAACCCGATTCTTAGGCAAAAAAAAGTACGGACAGAAATTTTCATACCCCAAAACCAATGCGAAGCATTGAAAGCGTAAAACCCACCTATAAAATCCCATCTCCAAAAAGCCCACGTATAAAATCTCCACAAGGAGCAGCAGATTTGCCCGCCACATGCCAGCACCCTCCCACAGCCCGAACGTGCGGGGGGACGGCACGGAGGGATGGGACGACTATTAACCATCATCCCGGGATGAGGAGAGGCCATATTTTGGGGGAAAAAACCCCAACCCACTGAGAAGAGCGCTTCCAGCAGCGATTTCCCGAGCCCCCGCTGCCGCCGGGCGTCTCCTCCTCCCGCTACAGCACCTCTACGAGCGCCGCTGAAAAATCCTATAGAAGAACAAGGCGCTATTTATTATTTAACAGCAAGTCAATCCAAAAAAGGGTCGTGAATTTTTAAAACCTACAACAGGAGCGATTTAATTCACACCTAACCAATTTAAGAACTTTTTTTTTTTCCCCTCACGCCCTCGACTTCGTATCCTTTGTAGCCAAATGTCACAGATTCTGAAAAATCAATGCAAGAAGTTACATAATAGACCGATACTGTAGAGAAGTACATAAACGTGGGTTTTTTTTTTATTTATTTTTTATTACAGGTGATTATCATAGTTGAAGTACACACCATAAAAACCGCAATAGATCATCTCTAATGACGCCGCGTGTGTTTCGGTAGCCGCATAGTAATTCGATTGCAATGACATAGCCGTGAAAACAATAAATAAATAAATAAAATAAATAAATAAAAAAGTGCAGTTTTCACAAATTTGGATATTCTAAGTCAAAAAGTAGAATTTATTTATATATAGACACACGGACAAATTATGTACTTGACACTGACTTATTTTAATCCCACGTAATAGTTATTTCAGTACAGCTCAAGCCGTGCTCCTGTCTGAGCCCGGGGCACACAGACCCCGAAGCGGCCGGACAGCGACTGGCCAAACCTTTGGAAATTGGGTTTTCTTGGGGGGATTCTTTTCTTTTTGTTAGGTAATTTCAAGGGCTGAAATTTCAAATCTCAGTCTCAGCCCACGGGCTATCACATTAAACGGGAATACACATAGGTGCTTACTGTTAATCAAGGTTTAATAAAAAATGCTTATAATAGCTGCTTTATTTGGAGTTGGCAATGCCACAAGTGAATTATGCATCCGTGATGACTCCAGCGAGTCCCAGTAAAATCTTCACGCCGTACCACGCCATCCTGCGTTTGCTTTATGACTTCTTTAGAGAAGTCGGGTTTTTGCAAGTGTTTTTCTGTTTCGGGATTACTCCGTCTTTACGATCCGCCTGCACGAGTCACTGCAGGCAGATCTTCCCGAGCGACAAAGCCGTAACGAGCCACAATAATACATGGTAAAAAATCTCCCAGGTTAATTTGCAATTCTTTAAAAATATCTACGGTACATCAGGATATTTTGATGGAAAGGAGGGAAATCTTGCTACGGACAGGGGCCAAAACCTCTTTCTCCACCAGTTCCCTGCTACCGCTCCGACGGCACAAAGACACTCGAACTGCGCTGTAAGTCAGTGACTTCTGCTAAATTGTGCAAGACTCATCGAATCATGATGGTTTAGAATCAGAATGGTTTGGGTTGGAAGGGACCTTGAAGATCATAGAGTTCCAACCCCCCTGCCCTGGGCAGGGACACCTCCCACCAGCCCAGGTTGCTCCAAGCCCCGTCCAACCTGGCCTTGAACACCTCCAGGGATGGGGCAGCCACAGCTTCTCTGGGCAATTGGTTCCAGTGTCTCACCACCCTCACAGTCAAGAATTTCTTCCCAATATCTCATCTAAATCTCCCCTCTTCCAGTTTGAAGCCATTCCCCCTCGTCACATCAAAGAAGATGGAAAGTGTGCCCAAATGGGGGGGAAAAAAGGACTTTATTTCCAGGAGGGGAGAGCTGCAGCGCCGCGCGGGGTCTTGGATGACCCCGGGACGGTGCAGAACCTGTTCACAAAGGCAGGGCTGCGGGGCTGAGCGCTTGCCATCGAGCAAGAAGAGGAGAGTCTGCAATAAATGCAGCTTTTTCCGTGCCCGAAATAAAGAATTTCATCCCGAGTTGGTCCTAACACGCGCAAGCGCCCGTACGTCGCCCTCCGTAGCGTCGGGTGTACAAGAACAGGCGGTCCAAAGGCTGTATCGGCGCTGTAATTTAAAAATATTGAATATTGCTTCGGTTTGGCTTAATTGCGGTGACAACTTTCAGACTACTAAAATAATTAAACCTGCTAAAATTTATTAGGGCCCTGAGGACATTTTCGAGGGAGTGCTAGCCTAGTCCGGAGCTTTAATGCCTCGGCTCCATTTAATGTAATTTTTATCAATAACCAAGCAGCTCATAATATCACAGCTCCGCCGAAATCCTCACGCTGTGCAATCTAATTCACGGAAGACGCCAATCCACCGCTCACGCAGACCCCACCTTGACCGCTGCGAAACCTCCAAACCCGCAGATTCGTCTCCCAACACAACCCACACGGAGGGGCCCCCGCGGATCGACGGCGGAGCCCCTCTGATTCGGGCACCGGCTGAATATTCCCTCCAACTTTGCTTTTGTTCTTCCGGGCAGAGGCCCACAAGGGAAAGAGCTTGTTTTCACTCGCAGCCTCATCAATACCTAAATCCTGGTGAACAAGTGACACTGAGAAGCTGTAATCAATAGCTCCCTGTGCGTTTTTTCTTCTGGTCAAATGGTTCAGCGCTGCTGACAGCCCTGACACTCAGAACATGATGCTAAATCTTTATCAACGGCCATCTGGGTGACTGGCAGAACAAGACTGGGGCGGTCATTAACGCTCGTGGCAATCTGTGAATAAACTAACTCCCCGCTAATGCGTTTGTTTAGGGAAAAAAAAAGAAAAAAAGTGGGGGAAAAAAACCTCCCCGCACAAGGCATCGATCGCCTCTGAACTGCGTTCAGCGAATTGCGCCGGAGGATGGAGAGGAGCGGCGCTCCGCTCGTTAAGAGTTCTCAATTTGAGGCGAGGGGAAACCCCCACCCCCCTGTCCCGTTACTGTGCTGAGGGGATGGAGACCTCCAGAAACCGCCCAACTCTCCAACCAGGAGAGCCAGGCGGGCACGGGACCAGCTGAAATATCGAATTATAACACACAACAAGAAGCACAATTAGGAAAAAAACCCGCCTTTCCGTTTGCTCTTGCCCTGTCGCTCTTTCTGCCCCTCTTCCCCCGCAGAACCCGGGTCGTGGGGGCTGTTGTCAGCCACCCCAGGAATTAACACACGGGTAGTGTTGGGTCCCCGCAACGTTTCACATCCGTACTTCAAAACCTTCTCATAAATGCCCTCCCGATCGCCAACGGATATAACATTTTGGCTGAGTAATACCCCTGAATTAGGGGGGACGGACGGCAGCGCCCCGCCGGACGCTCAGATGGGCTTTGGCCTCAACAGGAGCGCAACCGGAGAGAAGAGAGAAAAAAACAACGTATGCCGCTACGACCGCCGTCACCACAGCGCCGGAGACGTCTTATTTAAGGCACAGAACAGTCATTTAGGATGGCCTTGGACTAATCAGCCCAACATTCGCCATTTCCCATGAGTCTCTGTGATTTCTTTTTGATCCTCCTATAGTAGTCTAATGAGATTTTTAATTGAACTTTATGGGTTCCCTTTGAGGACCACAGACCTTGCAATCAATCTGAAGCGCAGTAAACTATTTGAAGTTTTTCTCGCGAAAGGTGAGCCAGCCCCGCCATGTCCTTGGCATAAATTGAGGCAACGATGTCGCATCTTTCAGCTGCTGCTGCTGGCACCTATTCCACCTTCTCATAAAGTTGAAGGTCACCGTATGAATTATGCGACGGCAGCCAACGACAAAGGGAAACCTGCGGAATGCGCACTACCAAAATTAAAGCCCGGCCCTTCATCTGTAGAAGGGAGAAATGTTCTGGTATTTTGTGGAAAAAGGCGAGAGATTGAATTTTATCAACGCGTTTGAGTAACAAAGCGACGCCGGGATTGGTTTGACTTCAAATGCTCATTTTTGCTGTTATTACCGCCCTCATTAAGTCGTGTTTATGATGCAGTCATCATGTTTATAATTTAGTCCTTTAATCCCAGGAAGCATCTCGAGGTGCAAACGTATTCCGATTTTGCTGCTCCCGCACCAATCACTAATGGAAGTATTCCCTTTTATTTCACATTCTCAACTAGTTTCACTAGTTTCAGCTTCTCTCCTGCCAACAAAAATCACTGATCTGTGATTAGTCACATCACCATGTCGAAGCAATCGCTCCTCCAACCCCGCATCCGTACCCTGACGCTCGGGTCGGCGCTGGAGCGGTCGTTAACGCCACAGCTCTTCGCATCCCGCGCCCATACGTTAATGCCGCCGCCGGCCAGGTGACGCGTTCGGCTTAACGAGCTGCTTAGTTAGATTCAGAGCTCAACATCCCATCTGATAAACGGACTGCACACGCGTTTATACGCGCACGAGGCTCGCGGGTATCCTACACTTCTGCCCAGGGAGCAGAATTGTACCGTAGAAACTCTCATAACGTCTGATGGGTTTAAGCTCAATAAAGGAGTACACCCTGATATTTTAAGCGTTTATCAGATTTTCCTATGAAACAGTTCATATAAGCAGTATAAAGCTACGTTTCGTCAATAGGCTGTATTGTACTTGACAATACAAACTATTTTAATATGATGGAATGCTTTCCAATATAATATGGTGTACATTAAGATAAGGCAATGCGATGCAAACCTACAGGAAACGGTTCTCAAAGAATAACAATCCAGTGTTGTGCAAAAGGAGATGTAATTGCTATCGCCTAGAAATGTACCCGGCTTTGCCCTCAGGCTGCAGTGGAGCAGCAGCATCCAAAGTAGCGGTAACAGCAGGTTGTGGTGTGAAAATTCCTGCTTTTTCCCCTGTGAGGAAGGATGAAAATAGTTCCGAAAATACACAGCAAAGCTACTGCCATTTATTTTTTTTTTATTTTTTTCAAACGGGGTCCTATCTTATTATTGTTATTTCCCATCCCATACTACGGCTGCAGCGCGCTCTGTCCCCCGCAGAAAATTTTTAAGCGTGTTATAGATAATAATGTATAGCTTTAGGGAAAAAGAGATGGATTAATATCAGACGGCCCCGATATTTCACAATGGAAAGCCGACGATAAAAAATAATCAGTGCTGTAATGACAGCCCTGCCCATTCCAAAACGCAGTTTTATCACTATGCATCTCCCGTAGTTAATCTGCAGTTTTCATGCATATTCCACGTGCAAACACACACAGAGTCCTTCCGTACTTCAATATAGCGCCTGTTCACTGTGTTTCTCATATTTCCCATATAAATCTTTACGCGGTCCTTCAGACCGAGGAGCCAAGATATGCAGGTTGAGTATGCATATATGTGTGTGTATATATATATGTATATATGTGTATGCGTATATGTATGAAAATATGCAGGTTGAGTATGCATATATGTGTGTGTATATATATGTGTGTGTATATATATGTATATATATGTGTGTATATATGTATGCATATATATATGAAAATATGCAGGTTGAGTATGCATATATATGTGTGTATGTATATGTATATATGTGTGTGTATATATGTATGCATATATGTATGAAAATATGCAGGTTGAGTATGCATATATGTGTGTGTATATATATGTGTGTGTATATATATGTGTATATATGTGTGTATATATATGTATGCATATATGTATGAAAATATGCAGGTTGAGTATGCATATATGTGTGTGTATATATGTGTGTGTGTATATATATGTATATATATGTGTGTATATATATGTATGCATATATATATGAAAATATGCAGGTTGAGTATGCATATACATGTGTGTATATATGTGTGTATATATATGTATGCATATATGTATGAAAATATGCAGGTTGAGTATGCAGGTTGATTTTATGAATGAGGTGAAATATAAAGATAATATGTGGCAGTGCAAAAAACCCCCACCCCTCACCTTTATCATATCTACATGCGAAGCCACCGGCTCTTGTGAAAACAGATTTTCTAACCCGCTTCGCAACTACACGTCGCGGTCTCGTATGTACCTTATTAAAGAAACGACTGAGAGGACCGAACGTGAAAACGAGGCAGGAGGTCAAAGATTACGGCAGGCGTGACGCTGGAGGGAAGGAGCGGAATTCGGGTATGGGGAGACACGTGTTGCTCAGGGCAAGCGGTAATGAGGGAAAACGCGCTGAAGAATAGCCAAAAAGGCTACAGTGATATTAACAGAAATCAAAGTTGTTTTGGTTTTTTTTGGTTTTGAAGGCAAGTGGTGAGGGAAGGAACGTGTGAGGGCGGCCGTAGCGGCGTTCCCTTCGCCAGCGCTCCCTTTGCTTCCCAGCGGGACCACACCAACGCCCCCAGCACCAGCCCCGCGCCAACCGCCGCGCGTCACCCGCAGGAATACGCCTGGAAATCTACACCTGGGCTACGGCAGGGGAAAAGATAATTACTGGGAAGGCAGACAGAGAGGCCGAGTATTCAAACAGACTGTTTTTCCAAAATCCACCGGCCTAACGTGGAGCGCTTCGCCCTCGGTTGGCTCAAATTCGGGCAACTCACCTACAGCTCATGGAGAAATGCCAGTCACGGCTGCTCTGGAGCACCCGGGGAAAAACCACGGACAATCAGGGGGTTGATCCAAATGTGTGTCTACATGACCTAAAACCTCTCCTCTTCCACATTTTGAGAAACTCATCCATGCCAGAGAGGATGGCCTGCCGTTAACACAACCAAAGCTACTCACGCCCTGTCAAAGCCAGGTCGGTGTCGGGGGATAAAAGTCTTCCCTCACCTAAGAACACTTAAGAAAGTTTGCGAACAACAAAATGCGTAGAGGCTGATGAAGGAAAAGAAGCGCAGTGTTTCTTTTTCAAATCTAACGCCATAAATGGTAGGGAATAAATCACATTAAACTGGGTTGTGCATTATTGCTGATTAAAACCACTTACTGACCTTATTACTCGTGGTAGACCAGTTTTCATAGCAGATAAGTTTAATCTAATGACATTTAGCCCGCAAAGCTCTCTAAATCCACCGCCTTCCACCAACTTTCTTTCAAAGTTGCCGTGAACTTACAGGATTGCTCCTCATCGCTCCTCCCACCGCTCTCGCCGCTCTGCTGTTGCCCGCGAGCTCCGCTAACTGCTTGTAGGAAACGGCCTCTCCAAACTTGACGTCTCTCAACAGGGTCCACAGCACGTGTCCGGTGAAGGAATCTGCCGAGAAGAGGAAGCGAGAGCTGTTCGTACTCCTGGCTGAAAAACCCGAGCGGAACTATTCGAGAAGCCCCAACGCGAAGCAGCGCCTCACGAGCCGTTTTCTGATTCAAATTTAAACAGCCCCCGTGCACCGTCCTGTTATTGTGTCCCGTATTACTCCATTTAAATACACGATTATTAAGAAAGAGCGCTCGAAGTAACCGATCACTATAAAAAAAAAGGATTTAAGGCTTTGATTTTCCTATATTTTTAATTTGCTCCAAGTACAATTATCCTGTTAACTCATACAATGTGGTTTTTCCATTAAATTGGCGGAGTATAAATTAGCATAGAGTCAAATTAAAAAGGGAAGAAATAACCGGCTCTACCTATTTTACAAAGCCCTCGCATCTCCAGCTAATTTGCGACTTCAGCCGGGACGCGCGGCAGCAGAAGCCCTAGAGCCAGCGGACGCGGTATTATCCTGCCTGACTGCATTTTATCGTCCGGACCCCCAAGCTACCGCTCGGCACCGCAGCCCTTACGAAACGGTAAGGACTATATGTGACCTTGAACGTACGGCACATCCTTAATGACACAGGGCGCTGAGGAAAAAAAAAAAAAAAGAAAAAAAAAAGGAAAAAAAAAAAAAAAAAAAAAAAAAAAAAANAAAAAAAAAGAAAAAGAAAAAAAAAGACTCTATCTTCCATTATTTTAATTTTAATTCACCAGCAAATTGCTTCTAAGTGCTCCAATTGCTGAAATAATGAATAAGCAAATGCCCCAGGACGGGCTTGCTGCTGCGTCTCAGGGTTCCGCCTTCCCGGCCCAGGATTATTTGACAAAAAGGAAAAACCCACCGCCGCTTTTGGATTTTAGTTGGGTTGAACGCCTAGTGCTCTTCCAAGGCCCTCGGAAAAGCTTTGAAGATCTAACTAGTGAATAACTTAGTGAGAGGAGTGAGCTGGCGAATAAAAAAGAAAAAAAAGGAAAAAAAAACAAAAAAAAAGGAAAAGAGACCCCTTCCCCCCAGCCCAGAGCTTCAGTCTCCTGCTTTGGCGAAGAAACAAACTGATTAAAAACATTTTCTTTCTCGAGTTGTCAAAAAAAGACATTGGTTACGTTACGTAGGAACATAGCGAAATGTGATTTTGTTCTTAAAGGAAACCCATACACCATTATGTGTGTGTTAAATAATAAAAATCACTTCTTAACTGAAGGGAATGATAATCACTTCATTGAAAAAATCTGTTTAGTCTTTATTATAACATTAAGCAAATTAAACATCAGCATAATCCAGGTGATACGAGAAAAGGGTCATCAAAGAAATTAACTTTGTTGTTCATTAATTTACATGGATTAGTAGAGGGCAAAGAGATAGCAAATCTGCTCTAGTTTTTTATGATATAATTTCAAACTGTACACCATTTGTGGCAGTAGGGTGACTTTGGGGTTAATCAGACTGATTTGTCCTTTTAATTGCTTTCTATTCAAAGAAAATTCATTAGATAATGTTCTCTTCAAAATTCATGAATCAATTTAACTGAAGAAACCACATTAACAGCTTTGGGTTCATTAGCACAAGCAGTTGTGTTACTAGCTGATTGCTAGGAGGGTTTCCTTAGGCAAACAGATTTTGTTTACCGTGATTCCTTCAGAAAGGTTTATTTCGAATCAAATCGCCGCTTATTATTTTTTTTTTTAACCTCCTTTTCAAGCCGGCGAGGTCAGCGTTAACCCTGCCCGCGTGGGGGTCTCCAGGAATTACCGCCTGATGTCACCTTCTGCATCAACGGAGCACAGTCACTGCACGTCGCCGGGGCCCGAGTCCAAAAAAATCCCCGTTTTGCCCTCGTTTTTGGCAGGGGAGGCGGCGGGCTGGGACGCGCCGGGGCCGCGACTCTCCCAAACCTGCCGGAACAGGAGGGGAAGCGGACGCCGCTGCGGCGGGAGGACGGGGCAGCTCCAGAGCCGCCCCCCACCCCCGGCAATGACCCCACCGCGCCAAGCGGCGCCCAAATTATTGAGCACCTTTTAACAGGTGGAGAGAGGGACGGAGATTATCCTCTTCTGACAAGCAGGGGCAGAGATTATCCTCTTTCCGGAGCCACCGTACGCTCTTCACGGGAGAATATGTACCGTCTCTGCGCCCACATAAACCACTCAAAGTTATAGTTCAAAAGAATGAAATATTTAGCAATCATGCACATCATTTTATAAATGTATCTGAAAACTCGGTTTCATCCTGTAGGGAGCAAATGCATTAATTAGTTTAAGCAGCTCTAAGAGACAGTGCCAAATACTGTTATTAAACTGTCTGCAAGTGTGAGTGCCTGTAAGCGCAACCTGCCCAAATTAGATGGCTGAACTTTCACCAATTTTCAGCGCGTGCCAACATTTTATGCTGTTAAATATCATTATAAAGCGCTGTAAAAAACGCACATAAAAATTAACACGCGCAGATTCTCTCGTTACACGACAACACTTCACACCGCCGCGAGCTGAGGATGCCCACGTCATTCCGGAGTGGCGGATGCCAACAGGGCAACGGCTCAACTGACCCCCACCACCGGCATGGGAACAGCAGAGGTCTTCTCCTTCCTCTGCTCCCACCTCCGCTGTGCACACTGCCTCTGGGTGACGAGGCTCTTGCCAAGGAACACGTGCTATGGCCAACAACCGGTGTTGCTGGATGCTATTTCTCATTTCAGTCAGATTTTACATCCAAATAACACACCTCACCTATTCCCAGTGGGAGCTGGAGCTGCACCGCGAAGGCGGGGGTGAAGGTGGACTGAAGGATGGGGAAGGGAAAGACCTGTGACCGAGTTGGGTTTCCAGGTCTCCACAGCCCTGAGGACCCATTCCCACCTCCATGGCACCCAGGGACCACAAAGGTAATTTGGAGGGTTTCACAGAATCACAGAAGGGTTTGGGTTGGAAGGGACCTTGAAGACCATCCAGTTCCACCCCCTGCCCTGGGCAGGGACACCTCCCACCAGCCCAGGTTGCTCCAAGCCCCGTCCAACCTGGCCTCGAACACCTCCAGGGATGGGGCAGCCACAGCTTCTCGGGGCAACCTGCGCCAGGGGCTCACCACCCACACAGGGAAAAATTCCTTCCTAATATCTCATCTAAATCTCCCCTCTTCCAGTTTGAAGCCATTCCCCCTCATCCTATCACTCCATGCCCTGCTAAAAAGTCCCTCCCCAGCTCTCCTGGAGCCCCTTTAGGCACTGGAAGGGGCCTTGAGGTCTCCCCGGAGGCTTCTCTTTTCCAGGCTGAACCCCCCCTGTTTAACGAGAGGTGATGGGTGAAGGACTTCTTGGATGTTTTCCTCCTGCAGACATCACCGTTGCATCACTCTCTGGCCAAAACCTCCACAATGGCAGCCGCCTGCCAGCCCTGCCGGCTGCGTGGTAAACTGGGAAAGCCACACACCACCACACCAGGAGCGGCCGCGCCGGGACCGGTCTGAAATTAATATTTACAGAGAAGTTATCAGTCCCTAAAGAGAGGGACTTACCCTGAACCTGCTGTGAATGCCTAAATGCTTCAGAGCTCGCTTGTGACAGCCCACTAGGCTTTTTTTTTAATATATATATATATATATATATTAGTTCATAACTTTTAACAGTGTCACTGAAGGCAGCAATTAGTACAAAGAAGTGAAGTCATACGCTACTACCCAACAACGCCCTGACGGAGCGTTCACCGTGTCAGCCCGCGGCTCGGCGCCCGGGGCGGGCGGGATGGATGCTGCGGGCAGCGCGTCGGTCCCCTCCTGCCCCACATCGGTCCCCTCCTGCCCCCCCCGCACCTCCTTGCTCCGTTCGTGGGGCAGGAGAGGTCGGCAAGACCCACACTCCGATTTCACACCCTTTATAATCCCTTCGATTAAAAGGAATTAAAGACAGACCATTTTTTTTTTCCTTCTCCTCAACACTGATTGCTGGGAATGTTAGTTTTTTCATTTGTTTGTGTTTTTTTTTTTCCTGCGATTTTTTTTGTTTGTTTGCTTTTCC
>VUYV01000063.1:2553031-2556093 GCA_008711295.1 Anarhynchus alexandrinus | reverse complement strand
CCTGCGCCAGGGGCTCACCACCCACACAGGGAAAAATTTCTTCCTAATATCTCATCTAAATCTCCCCTCTTCCAGTTTGAAGCCATTCCCCCTCATCCTATCACTCCATGCCCTGCTAAAAAGTCCCTCCCCAGCTCTCCTGGAGCCCCTTTAGGCACTGGAAGGGGCCTTGAGGTCTCCCCGGAGGCTTCTCTTTTCCAGGCTGAACCCCCCCTGTTTAACGAGAGGTGATGGGTGAAGGACTTCTTGGATGTTTTCCTCCTGCAGACATCACCGTTGCATCACTCTCTGGCCAAAACCTCCACAATGGCAGCCGCCTGCCAGCCCTGCCGGCTGCGTGGTAAACTGGGAAAGCCACACACCACCACGCCAGGAGCGGCCGCGCCGGGACCGGTCTGAAATTAATATTTACAGAGAAGTTATCAGTCCCTAATGAGAGGGACTTACCCTGAACCTGCTGTTAATGCCTAAACGCTTCAGAGCTCGCTTGTGACAGCCCACTAGGCTTTTTTTTTAATATATATATATATATATATATTAGTTCATAACTTTTAACAGTGTCACTGAAGGCGGCAATTAGTACAAAGAAGTGAAGTCATACGCTACTACCCAACAACGCCCTGACGGAGCGTTCACCGTGTCAGCCCGCGGCTCGGCGCCCGGGGCGGGCGGGATGGATGCTGCGGGCAGCGCGTCGGTCCCCTCCTGCCCCACATCGGTCCCCTCCTGCCCCCCCCGCACCTCCTTGCTCCGTTCGTGGGGCAGGAGAGGTCGGCAAGACCCACACTCCGATTTCACACCCTTTATAATCCCTTCGATTAAAAGGAATTAAAGACAGACCATTTTTTTTTTCCTTCTCCTCAACACTGATTGCTGGGAATGTTAGTTTTTTCATTTGTTTGTGTTTTTTTTTTTCCTGCGATTTTTTTTGTTTGTTTGCTTTTCCTTTTTTTCCTTTTTTCCCCCAAGGGTTTTTGTGAATGCAAAGAAACATTTACAAATACTCGCCCCTTCTCGCCAGCTTTTTCGCAGCCTGTCTGGGGCACTACAGACAACTTTTTTGTTTGTTCATTTTTGCACTTATCACTTTTCACTGTTATCACTATTGCTAAAAAAATAAATAATCAAGCATAACACTTCAAAAATACTCCAATTCATCTACAAACCAGCAGTTCCCACCGCAGCATGAGCTCCCACCTAACGCAGAAAACTTAATTTGGCTGCTGGGCCCTGGAAGAACAGATTCATATCCAAACCGAAGAACTTTTAGTGCCAACGGGCCACTGCGTGAAGAGTTAATGGCAGCAAGAGTGGCAATTTCAGCAGTTTTGCGCCTCCTTCGCTATTAAGCCGGCCGTTAAAGCCATATTAAGCATGTCACCCAAACAGCAATCCACTAACAATTAGTGCCACCCTGCCCTAGACTGGACTCGCAAGCGGTATGTGAAAGAGATCAACGCTCATCTAAGTCTCTTACCTGTTTAATTATATTTTTATTATATTTAATTATATGTTTATATATGTTTATATTGTTTATATATGTTATATATATGTTTATATATGTTTATATATGTTTATATTTAGGTTTAATTATATTTTTATTATATTTATTTATATTTATTTATATTTATTATATTTATTATAATTTTTAATTATATTTTAATCTTTTTTTTTTTGAGGCAGATCAAGGAATGCTGTCCTCCCCTTTTACAATGGCTGCAAGTCCCCGACCATTGGCACTCCACGGTAAAAACCACAATTACTCGCTGCTATTAAAGGATTACTGGGAATATAGATTAGACAGTACGGGGCTGCTGTATCCCCCAAAATAGTCCGAACGTCTCACCGCAACGTAAAGGGTTGCTTAAAATCAGGGGTGCTGCCACCACTGAGAAAAGCATATGAACTTTTATTGTTGCTGTCTGCACGCGCGATAGTGATATATCATAGAGACTGAATGCGCCTAACTGAAAATAATGAAGTTACACTTTACCCGTATGATTGCTTAAATAGCCGAACCAAAGCAAAGACCTCGGCCATTCCGAACGGCTGAGCTTTACGGATGGAGATGCAAAAATCTAAGGATTTTAGAGTATCTATTGCTGACTTATATAATCCGTCATCAACTTTACAGTTAAAAAATGTAGTTCTAAAAATAAAAGTGGCAAAAGTGCCAACAAAATCATATTTCAGCATGTAAATAATGGAGGGATTAGGCAACTATTTACCTGAATTGCACCTCTAGTTAGTCCAAGACCTGCGAGGGCACCTCTGTGCCCATTATTTTGGATATACAGTTAAGACAAAAATTCCTCAGATAAAAACATGGCAATTCCATTTACAAGACACAGACCGAAAGGAAATCCCCCGCCCCAAAAGCATCAGCTTAATTTTTTTTTTTTTTTAACATTTTTGTCAAAAACTTCCTTGGAGAACAAAAACTACCCACTCATCAGATCTGCTGCTGAGCACAGACATACAACACCCTGTGCAGCTCTTTCTCCTCTTAATGTTCACCGTCTGAGCTCATACCAGGAGTTTGCTCGTGTTTCCCACTCGCCCTCTGCCCAGCCTTGGCCCCAGCCCAGGTCTCCTCCCACCCCTCCAAACCAACCTCTGGAAGCGGTAACTGCCACATCGATCCTTTCACACAATCCCAGACTGGTGGGGGCTGGAAGGGCCCTCTGGAGCTCCCCCAGTGCCACCCCCTGCCAGAGCAGGGGCACCTCCAGCAGTGGCACAGGACGGCGTCCAGGCGGGTTTGGAATGGCTCCAGAGGGGGAGACTCCCCCACCTCTCTGGGCAGCCTGTGCCACTGCTCTGCCACCCGCACAGGAGAGAAGGCCCTCCTCAGGTTCAGATGGAACTTCCTATGGGCACGTTTGTGCCCGTTCCCTCTTGTCCTGTCACTGGGCACCACTGGAAACAGACTGTTCCCATCCCCCTGGCACCCTCCCTTGAAGGACTGATAAGCATTGATGAGATCCCCCCTCAGTCTTCTCTTCTCCAGACTGAAAAGCCCCAAGTCCCTCAGCCTTTCCTCATCAGAGAGATGCTCCAGT
>VUYV01000063.1:2535531-2548031 GCA_008711295.1 Anarhynchus alexandrinus | reverse complement strand
GTGCAGAGCAGAGGGGGAGAATGACCTCCCTCGACCTACTGGCCACACTCTTCCCTGTACAGCCCAGGATTCCATTGGACTTTCTGGCGACAAGGGCACATTGCTGGGTCATGGATAATTTACTGTCTACCAGGACCCCCAGATCCTTCTCCTCAGAATTGCGTCCCAGCAAGTCCACCCCTAACCTATACTGGTGCCCAGCATTCTTCCTCCCCAGGTGCAGGACCTTGCACTTGCTCTTGTTGAACCTGATGAGGTTCTCCTCTGCCCAGCTCTCCAGCCTGTCCAGGTCACGCTGGATGGCAGCGCAGCCCTCTGGAGTGTCAGCCACCCCTCCCAAGATGACAAAGACGACTAATTGTTTAATACTGTCATGTTAAGAGAAAATTCTGCTTTTATATGTTTTTAAGTTCCTCTCCCACCTGAGCGCTGACACGAGGCGCCGGCACCACCCCACACCGTGCAGCAGGACCCCATCCATCTGTGAGCTCTTCCCGGCCGGCTCCGTGCAGCAAGATATCAAGACTTTTCAACGAATCGTTGCATGTATGAACGACAAGCAGCTTAAAATTACCAGGGCGAGGTTGAAGGCAAGCAGCAAGACCAGGAGAAGCACCCCAAGCCTGCCCTCACCACCGCTGCTGAGGCACCAACAAAGACCTGTTGGTATTTCTACAGCGCCGTACCTACAGGTTTAATGATCAGGTAGAGGAATCTGCTCCAGCCTTCTATTTGCCATTCAAAATCTCCTTCTAGGAGCAAATATTTTTGCTTTGTTTCAAATACGCCAGTTTTGGGAACAGGGAATAACTGTGCCAAGTATGTGAAAATAACTTTGTAATGACTTCGTGAATACTTTTAATACACAAAAGAACTACTATAAACATATATACAAGAGACCTGGAGATCTGAGCAACTGAGAAACATCAACCGCTCTCTCATTCACAGGTGATTTTTTCATATTGTATGGTTATTTAATGCCATAGAACACTCTTTCCTGTTCTGCAAAGGACACAGGATAGTCCTTCCAGAGACACCACGTGCCGGCTCTGCTGCAATTTCTAAGCGACTGGGCCAGAAAATTAAATTTGTATTTTTCCATTCAAGATAGAAAAAAATGAGGGACTCGTCTCTATTTCACTTTGTCAGAGAGCTGGTACTCACCAAGAACTTTCCCTGAGTGTCTTCTAAATTCTCCTCATTAGCTTCAATTTGCAGACTGAGCGTGGGAACCCACCTCTGCTCTCACAGGGCAATGACAATCCCTACTGAAGGGCCATGTGTGACAAGAGATCACAATTCGCCATCATCTGACTTAAAAATCAAGAACGTACTGCAGGCGCACACTGAAGTAGAACTTCTGGTCCCACCTCAACCCTCCTTTTTCCCCATTTCTTGGAGTTCTCGTTATTTCCCGTTGAAAGCGCCATGGCTGATGCCAGCCCTGTGAAGGCTGCTCCTCTCCTTTGGAGAAAAAGCAAAAATTACATTCAATTTACCTCAATCTGTATTTACTCAACAAAAATGCAGTCTCCACCGCGCTGCTCCAATCCAACTCTTCCCCGACTCGTCCTGTTAACGAGACGCACAAACCGGCCCACAGTTCCTAAATAAATCAGAGAAGATGTAGCTTCCTAATTACGCTGGGATTTCGGAAGGGTAGGTAGGACCATCTGGTTATAGTTAGACTGGAACGGGCAGGGAGGTTCTGCGGAAAACTTCCAAAGATTTATGGATACGCTGGCAGCGTCATTCCGGTATTAATGAACTCAAAATACAAGGCGAAGAAAAAGGATTCAGCCACTCACACATGTTGGTAAAGTACAATTTCCAATTTATACCTATAAATTAGGTTTACTAACATCAAAATCTCAAACTCATCACGACCTTTGGTTGGAGGTCTCGGCTCAGGATCATAGAATCATAGAATGGTTTATGTTGGAAGGGACCTTGAAGATCATCTCGTTCCAACCCCCTGCCCTGGGCAGGGACACCTCCCACTAGGAGGATCATCAGGTTTAAAACGAAACCTGGGAGTGCCGATGGCCCACAAATTAGGCAGCTTTGAAGAAATAAAGCGACGACCCAAACAAGGAGCTCGAGTCCCCTCCAGCCCTCCATTCACACGCACACAAAACCTAAAACCACCGCAAAGTAAATGTGAAACTCCGAACTTCACACATATGTCTATAAGATATTTTTTTTTATCACCTCCCGTGACGTAAATGGGAATAAATCCACGAATTTTGATATCATCTTGTATAAAACCAATTCTGCCAACCGGAATTTGTCACATCAGCTTACAAGCACTGCCACATTTCCCCGTTAGGCTTCTACACTGGCTCCAGGAGGACTCGCTCGCACGCCCCAGAAGTATATGCACAAACCAATTCTACATCCACCCATGAAACGGGGCAACACTAAACCAGGTTATTTTGCAGAAGGTAATTGTGTACCTCTTTCTTTGAAAGAACACTTTCAGAAGGATGGTTAATAGCCGGGTTACGCCAGTGGAGGTGTTCTGGTTGGTCTCCTCCGAGCGGGCTGATGGACCTGGGTGGGACAGGGAGAGGGAGGCTGGGATGCCCCATCATCTCTCCTGTAGTTTTCGCTGCTTCACGCATAATTGCTTTTCCTCTTATAATTCCACTTAGAATTACATCAATGAGGTGTTTTTACGGTTTCATTTTTCAACACGGCCCCAAATATCCGCTCCCAAATGACTCTGGATCAAGAAATCTGCACCCTCAGTTGCTTTGTGAAGATTGTGTTACCAAAGATAACCTGCCCTAGAAAATTAATATATGAAACATGCAATGCAAATGTGCTCCACCGCGTGAACAAAGTATAAGATCTTCACTTGTCTAAAACACGAACAGCAATTTTTCTTTAGATTTCCATAAGTTTTTTGTAAACGTGCAAGTTAAAAATAATATTCATTAAATTGCTTAACTGTAATAAAATGTAACTATTTGCTTACTGCATACAAATTAAGTCAGTATCAAAGTACCGATTTTCTTTTTAGTTTGTATTAATTTCTTATTGAATTATAAATATCTAATGCGTGAAGCTAAACACTTACATAGCACTTTACAAACACTAATTCACAAATGATGCAACATCTTTTCAAGGCACATATGAAAGCAGCAGCAATTAATTCCTCCAATCTTCTGGCTTCAACCTCAAAGATCCAGTGGTTTTTTTTCTTTTTCTTTCTTTTTTTTTTTTTTGAGGAGCGCTCATTTAAGCAGTCAGCAAAACAACTGCGAAGACGTAAAGTGTGATTTCATGAAGTCACTCAGCCTCTTGACCGATAAGGGTGCCATCAACAGCGCACTGCTACAGAACTGCAATTTGTATTCATAGAATTGTAGAATTGTTTTGGTTGAAAGAGACCTTTAGGATCATCAAGTCCAACTGTTACCCTACCACTGCCAGACCCACCACTAACCCACGTCCCTCAGCACCACGTCTGCTCGGCAACTCCACCACTGCCCTGGGCAGCCTGTGCCAGTGCTTGACAACCCTTTCACAGAATCACCGAATCCCAGACTGGTGGGGGCTGGAAGGGCCCTCTGGAGCTCCCCCAGTGCCACCCCCTGCCAGAGCAGGGGCACCTCCAGCAGTGGCACAGGACGGCGTCCAGGCGGGTTTGGAATGGCTCCAGAGGGGGAGACTCCCCCACCTCTCTGGGCAGCCTGTGCCACTGCTCTGCCACCCGCACAGGAGAGAAGGCCCTCCTCAGGTTCAGATGGAACTTCCTATGGTCACGTTTGTGCCCGTTCCCTCTTGTCCTGTCACTGGGCACCACTGGAAACAGACTGTTCCCATCCCCCTGGCACCCTCCCTTGAAGGACTGATAAGCATTGATGAGATCCCCCCTCACTCTTCTCTTCTCCAGACTGAAAAGCCCCCAAGTCCCTCAGCCTTTCCTCATCAGAAAGATGCTCCAGTCCCCTCATCATCTCTGTAGCCCTTTGCTGGACCCTCTCCAGCAGTTCCCTGTCCTCCTTGACCCGGGGAGCCCCGAACTGGACACAGTGCTCCAGATGGGGCCTCCCCAGGGCAGAGCAGAGGGGGAGGATGACCTCCCTCCACCTGCTGGCCACACTCTCTTGATGCCCCCCAGGATGCCATTGGCCTTGGCCACCAGGGCACATTGCTGGCTCGTGGGCATCCTGTTGTCCCCCAGGACTCCCAGGTCCCTTTCCACAGAGCTGCTTTCGGGGAAGAAATTTTTCCTAATATCCGATTGAAACCTCCCCTGCCCTAACGTGAGACCATTTCCAATTCCCAAGATTCAAATTCTTCAAACACACATCCTGGAAGCAAACAGAGGAGAAGTCCTACCCGTGACCTCTCATGGTTCTTCAGAGACCAGAGTTTGCTGAACAAACAGGCAGCCCTAACGTAACCACCTTGTTTGGAGGAAGTTCTTGGGGAAAGCGGTCACCTGCCACAAGAGGAGAAGTCTACAAAAGCAGAGGCAGAAATTCGGGGATATTTGGGGTGCGAGGAGCAGGGGGGTGTGGGGAAACCAGCACGGCTGCTTAAACACCCCCTGTCCTGCACCTCTGAAGGAATGACTCGCTTTTCCGCAGCACCTAAAGAATATTACCGGGATTTTAATAAGCCAGTAAGGTTAATAAATGCACATTTACCTGATCTAACATCCCCGTTTTTTTACATAAATCTGCAGTATCGGGAAAATGCAATTAGCTTCACAACCCGCCAAAAAAAGAGGCTGTTTCCTTATCCCCTGCCCCTCTGCCAAACCCAATGAAATCAGCACAGACACAAATGTGTTTATACAACGTTAAGGCTTCACGTTAAGCTGAGAGCAAAGGAGGAAATTTGACTTTCAGATTGACAAGCGAAGAGCGTACATATATTCTGGCGTCTGCAACAAAGAACGCGTCGGTGTACTTCCCCACCGAGAAGTTGCGCGTGAATCCCTAACAAACCCGCTCGGAGCGACGCCGCAGCCCTTCTCCCTTAAAGGATGGTCGGAGTTAAGGTCAGGGCACCCTCAATCTGAATTTCAGATCTTGACTTTTGCGGGCTTTACTTTTTCTTGCGGCGTTAAATATGAATGACGTTCCCCGGCACGTTTGGAACGTTAATTATAGGGAAACACACCTAATTTTATCGCTCGCCTGCCAACGTATCGCTTCAGTCATTGTTCGCCCACGGAACCACAATCACGAGCTTCGAGCAAAGTGCTGAAATATAAAAGGCCACGTTCATTCATGTATCGGTCCGAGCTGCAGCACTATAAAGTACATCAAAAGGTGTTAATGGTTTCAATATTTATCTGCTGCAGGGAAGCACTCTAAAAAGAAGACAGAAAAAAATTTCTGCTAATGGCTGTGTCTCTCCATTAAAATGAAAAGCTTAATGCATCTTATAATCAGAGGACAATTTGCAAATCATTAAGAGAAATGTAAAATTCCATTAAAATACAAATCAAGAGTCCCTCACTGGACTAATAATCTTTTTGATATTATTTTGCATTTCACTATTTCTGTTCCCAATATCCAGGCACCACAAATGATCAGTTCTTGAACATGCTATTTACCACAGCCTACTTCTTTAACGAGAGACTGAGAGAAGTATAATCTGCTATTCAGAGCAGGTACTAATGAAGAATTCCATATATTCTGAAATTTAATTAAAACCCCAAAGATTTCAAATTAGATGCAATTTGAAATGCCTGGGGCAGAAATACATGCACTTGCGTGGCAAGGGTATCACGCTGAAAGTTGATACCGTAATTGGTCTTGATGTATTTTTGTGTTGCCAGGCTGAAGCACAGAACTCATAACCATATAAAAATTCTCTGTAGATTACCTGCTCATTGAAAATGCCATCACTCAGGTAGTTCTCTACTAAATTACCATGCTACTAAAATGCACAAAGTGATTCGAAGAGAAGAGTGGCACAGCTGGTCGACGCTGCCAATGAGTTATGCATGCGTCGACGCTGCCTTTTTTCTTAGTAAAATATGCTCAGTTGAATATTAAAATATAATTGGCATTCAACCTAAGTAGCTTAAACCATTTTGTTATCTTCTTTTAAACCGATTTGGCTCCTCCACAGTTATTTTCAAGGATGCGATTCACAAACTAATGACACCATCACATTCAGCTAGATTTGTACTATTTTACATTTGTCATAAATAGGAACAATTTCCACAGCCTTCTAGGGATGTCCTTTAATACTGGCTCCTCTTGAACATCAAAGCCCCAATTCATGGGGAAAAAAAGAAAGAAAGGGAAAAAAAAAAGAGTATGCCATTTATGTTGGTTCTTGCATATTTTATTCTGAGGAGAGCGCGGGATGCAAATTGCCAGTGAAAAGTATGTTTTTGCAGTTAAGCAAGTCCTTGTTTTTCCCAGAATATACCGGTCAGCTCTCACTTTCCCAAACTCCAAGAGGAGATAAGGGCAAAAACGTCTTGGAAATAGGGCAGGAAAGGGCACCCTTAGGTCAAGCAGCACCGAAGTACCCACGGTAGCAAACGGCTTCCCCTCCCACGAATTTATCTATGTGCCCCTGACATACAGGCTGGCCTAAATGCCGCTATATTTTCCTTTTCTGACAAAAAAAATTAACAACGGCGTTTAGAAACAAGGTGCGCTCCACAGCAACAGTCACATTAAGCACATTACCTTTGAAATATCGAACAGGTTAAATGTATATGAGTATTGACGGTATTTCCCATCGACAAGGGGAATTAAATAAACCTGGCTGAAAGTTCATTAATAAAATAGGCGGGGCGGGGGGCTGCATTTATAAAATCCTTTCCTTTTATCTTGATTATATAGGTTTTTGTTAAGTAGGGGTGCAAAGGTTACATGGGGCTGCATGTGTGGCAAGCAAGCAAACAAATCAAAGGCAAAACGAATTAAATTACACTTATTCCTCGCAGGTCTGCAACGCGAGCAGGTTGCTGAGGTCTGGGGCTGTGGGTGAAGCCGGTGACCACATCGCTCCTCATACAAGAAGTCTTTTTCCCATGTTGCTATTTGTTTTTTTCCACCTTAAATTCTTTTTATCTAAATCTCATATTACAAGCAGCAATGTCAAAGTTACCAGGTTGGTGAAAACACATCTTCTATCAGGGTCAACTTAACCCTTTTATTTCATGGAGGCAGAACGGATCTGCCATTGAACATAGTGACTTCACAGAGAAGCATCCCGTGCATGTGGCTTTTACAGCTGGAGGTGACACTGAAACAGTCCCCACCGTGGTCCAGCCGCAGCTTGATGCCGTGGTATGACTGTGAACTCCTAACGGCGGCAGAGCTTTCTGCTGGATGAAGTCCTGGAAACTTCTCAACAACAGGAGCGGCCTGTCCACCAGCAGAGACGACTGCGCCGCCTTGCTCAAAGCAAGTTAAGTCCACCAGCAAAGGGAGAGCAGATGTTGCTCTTCCATCTTCTTCCACCCCACCACGGCCATCCTCATCACAGGGCAGTGAATTCATTCCAAATAACATAAGACACCAAACACAAACTTTTCTCTTTGAAAAAGAAGACTGGTTTTGGAATAAGTTCAATGTCCACGCATCTCTGCAGCTATTCCAGAGTCACCATGACTTGCTCCAACACCCCAAGGAAATTTTTGCCATCACACAGGTGAACACCGACCATGGATCTTCGATCCGTTCTTGCCTAAAAATTAAACTATTCAGATAAAGCTCCTTTATTCTAATTGTGGCCTACCTGTAATTAACGTCAAGAATACATTATCCTACTGAAAATACAATGCATTTTTTTTAAAATCATAGAATGGTTTAGGTTGGAAGGGGCCTTGAAGATCATCCAGTCCCACCCCCTGCCCTGGGCAGGGACACCTCCCACCAGCCCAGGTTGCTCTGAGCCCCGTCCAACCTGGCCTTGAACACCTCCAGGGACGGAGGGGCGAGCGTGCAGCATGGGAACGAAGGACGAGTCCGACCCCACAGAGGTGATACCAGAAAGTGAAGAGTTTCTTCAGCCCATCACCAGTATTTTACAGCGTGTTTTGCCATCCTTTGGTGAGGACTGCGCCAGGTTCGCTGCTCTGGTTGGAGTTTCTGAACGAGAAGGCTCCCAGGAAATCACAGGGTAATTATTGATTACAGGCCTGGGTAGGGAGCGAAGTCATCTTGAAGGGAGAATGGAGGTACTACCAGTTTCTTTGAAGACTCTCTGCTCCCATTATGTATGAGGTGGTTCATCAATATCCCTTCTTGGATGAACAACATGCATTATGCACGGGAAATTTCAGCTACTAATCTGGCTTGCAAAGCTCTCCTCGCCCGTCTCCATCCGCAGGTTGTTCCTCCTCGATCTTTTTGCACAGTTTTTCTCTGCCTTTGGTTTGCGAGGTGACACAGACTACACCGCTTGCAGACCTGCAGAGCCCTCCTCCCTCCCACTGACACAGTAATTCAGAGCTCCAGCTCTGGAGCCCCCAGTGTAAGAAGGACACGGAGCTGTTGGAGCGGGGCCACAGGAGGCCCCGGAGCTGCTGCGAGGGCTGGAGCCCCTCTGCTGGGAGGACAGGCTGGGAGAGTTGGGGGGGTTCAGCCTGGAGAAGAGAAGGCTCCGCGGAGACCTCAGAGCCCCTTCCAGTGCCTAAAGGGGCTCCAGGAGAGCTGGGGAGGGACTCTGGATCAGGGAGGGGAGTGATGGGATGAAGGGAACAGTTTAAACTGAAAGAGGGGAGATTTAGATGAGATCTGAGGAAGAAATTCTCGACTGTGAGGGTGGTGAGACACTGGAACCAATTGCCCAGAGAAGCTGTGGCTGCCCCATCCCTGGAGGTGTTCAAGGCCAGGTTGGACGGGGCTTGGAGCAACCTGGGCTGGTGGGAGGTGTCCCTGCCCAGGGCAGGGGGTGGGACTGGATGATCTTCAAGGTTCCTTCCAACTCAAACCATTCCATGATACTATGAGAATTCACAGCTCATTTGAATTCACAGGGTGATTGAGCCGGACTGAGCTGAAAAGCAAAGGTCTAAGCCTCCAGTACAGGGACCGACTGAGGAGCTCCAGACTCAGGAAAACAAAGGCACGGTTTTGCAAAGCTAACGGACTTCATCCGGTGAGGCCGGTGGCATGGCATGGCACACAAAGAGCAGAGCCCCAGGGCTGCTGCTCGTCACAGGGCAAAGCGAAACTCTTGTGCGTCTCCAATTTCCTCTGCTCTTGTTGCTCTAATGAGCCATCTGGTCTGCCAGCACACAACCCTTCCTCGCTGTGGCGTCCAGCGCCGCATCGCTCTCTGCGACCGCAACCCCTCCCATTATAAAGCACAAATAAAGAAAAGCCAGGAAATTCACGACCGGCCAATTTAACGTTGCCTTTTCCATTTCGCAGAGCCACAATCCAAGCAACTCATGCATAGGCTTCAAAACAACACCAGGCTCAATTTTTTCTTCTTCATCTACAGAGGAGGCTAATGACCACCATACATTGAGACCAATTACTCACTTCCCATCAGTGCTTTTTCCGAGGCACAACGCCTTGAAGTCGCGCTGCAGAGAAGTGGGAAAAACTGACTTTTTCTTCGCTCAATGAAATTCCGCGTTGAGCGCTGGCCATGACACAAATGGTTGAAAATTGCAGTTTTTCAATTACATTTAAAAAGAGTAAATATGGCTGCGTAGGCTAAGCCGGACAGCCTGTAAGCTGACAACTCCTGGAGGTGTTGAGAAACCAGCTTCAAACTTCTCCCGCCTGCCTCAAGCTGTGCTAGAGCACCGGCTTCAAACTTTACCGCTGACGAGTTACGAGAAGGAATGGTTAATTCTGTATTTTAAGTGCTTTTAAATACTTTTCCCCCTTTTACTGGCAATTTAGAAATTTAAAGGCACTTTAGAAAAATCCAAGACACAAGACGAGCCGCTGAAACAGTAAATGTCAGAATTCAGTTTGCCTTTACATCGGTGTCACATACGCACTTGGCAACCAAATTACGACAGCGTAATGAAACGGTTATTATTGTATTTTCACTGGTGCACATCCACCACCAGTCCAACACCCAGAGCAGTGCCCAGTGCCCACTGCCTCAGCGTCGCGGTAACGCCGTGCTGGCTGCTGCCGCTGGGGAGAGAGAGCTTTCTGTGACCTGCAAGATACCTTTACTTTCCCAGAATCACCGAATCCCAGACTGGTGAGGGCTGGAAGGGCCCTCTGGAGCTCCCCCAGTGCCACCCCCTGCCAGAGCAGGGGCACCTCCAGCAGTGGCACAGGACGGCGTCCAGGCGGGTTTGGAATGGCTCCAGAGGGAGACTCCCCCACCTCTCTGGGCAGCCTGTGCCAGGGCTCTGCCACCCGCACAGGAGAGAAGGCCCTCCTCAGGTTCAGATGGAACTTCCTATGGTCAAGTTTGTGCCCGTTCCCTCTTGTCCTGTCACTGGGCACCACTGGAAACAGACTGTTCCCATCCCCCTGGCACCCTCCCTTGAAGGATTGATAAGCATTGATGAGATCCCCCCTCACTCTTCTCTTCTCCAGACTGAAAAGCCCCAAGTCCCTCAGCCTTTCCTCGTAAGAAAGATGCTCCAGTCCCCTCATCATCTCCGTAGCCCTTTGCTGGACCCTCTCCAGCAGTTCCCTGTCCTTCTTGACCCGGGGAGCCCAGAACTGGACACAATGCTCCAGATGTGGCCTCCCCAGGGCAGAGCAGAGGGGGAGGATGACCTCCCTCCACCTGCTGGCCACACTCTGCTTGATGCCCCCCAGGATGCCATTGGCCTTCTTGGCCACCAGGGCACATTGCTGGCTCGTGGGCATCCTGTTGTCCCCCAGGACTCCCAGGTCCCTTTCCACAGAGCTGCTCTCCAGCAGGTCAGCCCCTGACCTGTACTTTCTCAATTTGCAAATCTCTCTGCTTTTGTTATCTCAAAGTTGATTATCACTATTTTTCTCTCCACAAGGAACTACGTTTTAATAGTTGGCACAAAAACAGCTGCAGAAAATTAACCATGAAGTGAGAAGTGCTTCATCCTGAAAGCACTTTCACCTTTTTGATAAATGAGGAACCTCCTTAACACGTTCAACATAAGATAAGCAAAACCCTTACTGCCCTCAGATGATGCCGCCACAGAAAAACAATAAAATAAAATTTGATATAAGCACTGATTAAGAAAGAAAATACCCAATCATCAGTCCTTATCGCAAAATCACTGATGATGGAACTCAACTCACCTAACATCAAAGAACCGCACTGTACGTGGTCATATTTACAGGGAAAGGGAGAAAAGAAGGGCCAAAGGTTTTGAAGATTCAGGAGAAGAGCTGCTGATGAACAGAGATGTAAGCAAATCACTGTGATGAGAAAAAGCCTTCCTGGCTTTGGATCCTCATGCTCTCGCTTATGTTTATTCTGCATTTTTAAGTGCCTGGAGATATGAGTAGGCACTTTCAAATGTAAATGTGAAAAAGTAAATAAATACCAAATTCCTAATTTAGCATTACTGCATTTCTGACTTACAGATAAATCGAAATGTACAATGTAATCCATTAGAATACATTTTTACCTTACCTTTCTACTAAATAACATTTAAAAATAGTGTCATTAAATTTTTGACACGTATTTCCACATTCCTTCCAATATAAATTTTTTCTATTTTATGAAAGTATTACTAGGAGAAAGTGAGAGAAGAATAGAAATGCTATCACATCATTGTGTTTTGTGCCAATTAATTCTTCGTTAGCATTTCCATTACGTACGTGCCTTCCCCTCATAAAACACGCACACCTGGTCTCAGTCCAAGAACACATAACTGAACTAAATTAAAAAAACCTGAACCTGCACATGTTATAACGAGAAAACGGCACTCCAGTCCCTCCCCAGCACCGAACGTGCCATACAGAAGGTCAAACCCCATTAGGGCCAACCGCTGCCCAGCGTGTGGCCAGCCCGGCCAGCGGGACCACCGGCCGCATCCTTCACACAGCCGCAGGAGAGAGCCGGCAGCGATGCTCATGGCCACCGGCCGCGTCCCGTGCCAGCCCCGCCGGCACCTCTCTGCTGGGTCTCGCACTTGGACGGTGCTGAAGACCTTTCCTTCCACCCCCCAAAACATTTGAGGGTGAGGACTGCTTTCCCTCAGGAAGCTTCTATGAACAAATATACGTATTTTTCCTCTTTTAACTGATCTTCAGCCTCTTCCAGTGTTGACTGCCTGGGAAGGTGGCTACCTAGGGAGGGACCAAAATCCCTGAACAACTGTGACCATAAGTCAAGGCAAGACTGCTCAGGGCTCAACCCCACAACCACACCTAAAACAACATCAGCAGCGCTTAGACAAAAAAAAAATGTCACTAGCCAAACTAAAAAGAATTTAGTAGCCAATTTAGGAAAATTAATAAAAGTAAAAGGACATGGACCTGCTGGAGCGTGTCCAGGGGAGGGACACGAGGATGATCCGAGGGCTGGCGCACCTCTCCTATGAGGAGAGGCTGAAAGAGTTGGGGCTGTTCAGCCTGGAGAAGAGAAGGCTC